>CM037851.1:242272247-242711074 GCA_021234595.1 Delia radicum | reverse complement strand
ATTCACAAGAAATAGAATATGCTCAAGATCGGGGTGCAAGCTGTAGTCATGTGCTTTCATCTTCACCAGGACACTCAACCTCAAGTATGTCTTACCAATCAGATATGTCAGATCCAGCACTACCATCTACAGCTGAAAATGACGAGTTCATCCCACACAAACATTTCTCGCCAAGACCATGGAATCAAGATCAGCTTATGGATGTAATTAGAGACCTTGGATTGTCGAAAGATCTTCTGAATTACTTGCGTCCCGGATGAAAGAAACAGGTCTCATAACTAAAGAAACTAACAACATGAGCATCAAAGTACACTACCTGCACAGTCACTTAGATCGTTTTCCTGAAAATCTAGGAGACTTGAGTGAAGAACAGGGCGAACGATTCCACCAAGATATCCGGACAATGGAGGAACGATACCAGGGTCGCTGGGATGCACACATGATGGCTGATTTTTGCTGGAGTATTCAGAGTAACACTTCGTTATTCAACAATAGTAGAAAATCGACTAAAAGAAAATTTCAGAGTTTGTAGTTTATTACATATTTTATTTATTTATTTTCTTGTTTTATTTATTATAATAAATGTGAATAATAAAATATAAATTTTCTACTATTTAATAATTTATTTATTTATTTACATTTAAGCTCATCCAACACAAATGTCTTTCCGAAGAATAGAATCAGTATATTCTAGGTAGGGTTTTGCCAAAAATACACGAATGTTACTATGTAATGCATTTTTGATGTGAAAATTTGTACATAGCATGGGGAAAATGTTTTCAAAATTCAATCAATCGAAAGAAGAACATTAACTACTCAATTTTATGTATATCAGACAAAAAAACTAAAATTTGGTGAAAATGAGCGAATTCACTTAATTGTGAATAAATTCGAAAAAAATCAATCGATTTTTATGATCGATATCTCATTTTGTTCCTATTACATGTGGCTTTGCGATAAAGCAATAAATCTGAACGATTTTTGGCCGTTTTCGATTTTTTTTATGATTTTTTAAAACAAAAAATTTGCTATTTTCACGTAAAAAAAATATTTTTTTTCCCTCAATTTTTTATTATAACTCCGAAACTACTGAGCCGATTGAAACGCCATATATTAACGGATTAAAGGCTATGTAAATTTCAGTTTTTCTAAATTTATTTGAATAATATCGGACTAATTTTTTTTTAGTTATCATTAATTATGTGGAGAAACGTCTAAAAAAATTTATAATTTGACTTAAAATTTTTAAAAAAAAAAACCTCTCCATAGAATTTCAAATTGAACCATATTTGTACTACTGGGACCACAATACATCAAAAGTGTATAGTGGTTTTCAAAGCCCCTAAAATTTTTTCAAAATTGTTGCCTTGTGTAATACATGCTGATATACATCCTTCTATCGTACATAACCAAAGACTATAACTTTCTCTGCAGGTTCTGTTTGTGAGTAATTCTTGTTAGTTATTTGTTCCTGTAAAGTAAAGTCGAGTAAATAATATCGTCCAAGTCTTCGCACCAGAATGAATGAATACTAGTGTGTCAAAAATTTGTTTGTTTCCGATTTTCATGGGTGCTCATTGAGCATTGCTCAATCTTAATTTGAATACAAAAATTTTTTGGGTGTTTCAAAAATATATAATTATATTATTATAGTATTGTCTTATAAAAAGTACACATTTTTTTATTTGAAATTATTTATAATAAATCACTTTAGTATGGTTGTATGTGAAGCCATATGTAAGAAAAATTTTACTTGTGTATGACTTAGTTTGATATTGAACTTTACCAAAATATTTATGGTATTATATATAATTATATACATTATTAGCATTATAATGCTATATAAAATTATAACGAAAATATTTTCAGTATTGCGTCACATATAGTTTAATAAGACTTAGCATTGGACCATATATAAGCATATCGCTCACTACATATATTTGGATTATTATTACATAGCTTATGTATTTATATATGGAGTAAGATTTGGAGATATATAATAATATCAGGTACCATATAAAAAAAAATCTCTCAATAAATATGATCGGATGTATTTGTATATAATAACATTAGCCGCAATGTGACTTCATTAAAAAATAGATATGACTAGATATAACTATTTTTACACGGAGATTTTTTTCAGATTTTTCGGAAGAGGATTAGAGGTTGCGCCAATCGATTTTATCCCAAAATAGGAGCATTTGCACGTTTATTTTATAACTGACCAATACCCCTAACTAAGGACCGTGCCGGGTTACCTCACGGGACACTGTGGCCTTAGGTATCAATGTAGAAGATGGGACGATCCTCTACGGATACGTGCAGGTTTTGTGAATTGGAACCCGAGACCTCAGAGCATGTTCCTCTGCAAATGTCCGAGACTCTCCGACAGGAAGGTGCGTTATTTGGTGGTCGAAATAGTAACGCCATCGGACGTTTGGAACTGTTTACCTGGTAGGATAGGTGGCTTAGTAGGGAGCCTGAACCTATAGGGTGTATTCGTTGGCAGCACAAAATACCAACTTCTGGTCGCGGTGGGCATAGTGCCCACTCTAGTCTAATCTAATACCCAAAGTGTCTTAGCCTCTAAGTCAATATTTTTAAAGAAAAATATCCAAATTCTATTTTTATGTACATAAACCATAAGTTTCGGCCAATGCTTTTAATTTCGTACATTTGAGTACCATACATTTAATTTTTTTCGTAATTTTTGAACAAATTTTTGTAATAACGCTTTATAGCTTTTAAAATGTCTACTTAAATTAAAAAAAAAACTAAATAGATAAATTCTAAAAGAATTTTGTAAAAAAAAATTTTATTTGTTCTTACTGTTTCAGAGTTATACCAATTAAAAGCTTTGTACAAATTGTATAACACCAAAGAGTATATACAAATAGAGAGACTAACTTCCCACCGCCTCTCATCACAAAATACTGGCACTCGGACAAGCAAATGAAAACAATTTTTTACACTAAAGAATAATTGCAGCGTTTGATAAGAATTGTGCTGACGCACTCACTTTAACTCTGCTTATATTTTTGTTATTTTCTATTAAATTTTAATTTATTTTAATTTTATCTTGTTTATTTTATGGTTAAAATTTTAATTTAATAAAAATGTATTAAATTATTATTCAAATAAATGTTAAAAATTATTTAAACTATGAAAATTAATAAATTTAAAACTTTTAAATATCTACAACATGTTTTCATTTGCTCCGTGCGAGTTTACGAAAAAAAACAAAAAGAGGGCAGATTGGGAGAGACTGAGTTGGATATAATCCCACTGATTAAAACTAAGAATTTATAAACTGTTTTACAGTTTGCATCGGATTTACTTAAACTTTGAATTAGAGATGGCACGTGAGCAGAATTTGCTTGATTCAAGTGAGTCACGCGGGGAGTGTGGGAAAAATTCTGCGTCAGTGAATGTGCGTGAGTAGAATTTTAGAAAAAAAATTTGAATTTACACATGTAAATAGATTATCGTGAGTAAATGAAATTCTAGACTCAGCTCACGTGTCTGAATTGTTCTTATTTTTTTTTTTTATTAAAATGCGGTAAGATTTATAAAGATAGACCAATTTACAAAAATTTTGATTCACCGCGTCTCTTGTCTCTACATTATTAAAATATATATATATATATACTCGTATATATGTATCATGCGAAAGAAGATTTCACTAAGTTTTCCAATGAATTTATCCCGAAGTGATAAGCAATTTTTTTGAAAATTAAATTTTAAAATTTAAACTCATAAATAAGCCGTGCGGCCTACAAAGGAGACGTGTCTCACAAAAAAAAAAAAAAAAATAAAAACTCTGTTCACGTATCTGAATCGTTCAAATTGTTTTTTTATTAAAATCGGTTATGTGTTCCCTAAAATTTTGAGTATAACACGCAAATTTTATTTAAATTTGATTGAGAAAAAATAAGGTCCTCGATCCTTAATGTGGTTGAATTGATGAACATTTTTCTATAAATACATATTTTGGAACAAAATCGCCGAAAATCCTTGTTTGTTGTCACAAACTGAACCAATATTACAAATAAAATCAAATAAACAAAAAAATTTATTTAATCCAGATTAATTTTTAATTGAAAATAAAACGTTTAAAGTAAATGCGAAGCTAAAATAAAGCTGTCAGCTATCGTTAAGTTGTGTGCCATTTTTTCAGCAAATCACGGCACCAGAGCATTCAATATAATTGACACTGATTAACCTACAAAAAATGGCAAATTGTACTAGTTCTATGATAAGTCACGACTTAACCGAGTCATGGGATACCTCCGTTGAGTGCAATTGACTGGGAAATTGTGATAGTAGTAATGTTCAACATCACACAATTAAATAGATTAAGCCAAATTTGTATATTAAACTTTTCACTAACAAAATATTGCCTTTTTCAACTTTTGTCATATCGCTTTTATCCCATTGAAACCTTTTTTTATTGATTTTCTTTAACAATCTTTTAATAAAGTTTAAATGCTGTTTCATATTAAGATAATTCTGTTTAAATACTTCCTTTTTTTCTGTCGTTCATAAGTATTTTTATTTTATCTTCTGTTTTTTTATACCTGTTCTTCATACAATGTTGATCCTTGTCAAATGTCAAATTAAATTCCTGTTCAAATGTTCAAGCTACGACATTGTTGCTAAACAACAAGTATGTTCACTTTTTATATAAAACATTAAAATAGTAGAAGAGTGTTAACACTGGCATTGATTTCATTTGGCCTCGTGCCAATTTAAAGTTTTTGTTATATATTTCCAAAAAAGAAAAAAAAAAAAAAAAAAAACGTATACATGATCCTTCTTTGCTAGGCTTACAAGTAAAAATTAAAGAGATTAAGGAAATACATTTATGAAGCGGACATTTTTTAAACTGATTTAAATAATACATTTTAAACAATTTTATTGATTCAATAAACGTGTCCTGTTAAAAAGACATTTTTATTTCTAAATAAATAATAAAATAACAACAGTCATGAATACTAAGTAAGTGAAACAAAATGTTTTAAACGCCATACCCCCAGCTGAATACAACCATTAATACTCCATCCATACCTTAATAGTATCCATCCTAACCACTTCATCATTTCTAACTACATCGTACCTACAACATACTTTGTAGAACATGTTATAACTAGGGCATGGAAGTTAATGCATTTATAATCGTGCTTTATGTACATAAAATATGCATTAAAAATCGCAAAATATGCTTTAAAATGTAAAAATATGCATTTATTATTGACTTCTTTTCAACGTTTCCAACATAATTAACACAATTTAGGTAATTTCTGTCTCAAAAAGTTGGACAAATTTGAAAATTTGCGATAATCGTAGATTGTAAGAAGACTACACTTAGAATACTATGTAGGTAAAGACCACTGCAAATACAGTTAAAAAACAAATGAAATTTCACTTGAAGAAAGGACGACTTACATTTCAGTAAAAAAAATTAACCACATATGAAATAAAAAATAAACTACTTCTATTTCTTTATTTTTTAAATAACCAGCTGAAGTACGCACTGTTTCCCGGGTCAACTGTGATTTTTGAATGCAGAAAAAATTTTAAGCTAGGAAATAGACGACTTTATCCTGTTGTGTTTTGCAGAAGCAGTTAGGATTTTAACGTTAAACTTGAAATTAAAGATTCCATTTGAAATTTATGAAATAAGGTTACAAAATTAAAAATTATTTTATCTTTAAAGATGTTGAATACAAAATGATGATTTCAGTAGCAATTCAAGACTATAAATCAATAAAGATGACTCATATTGATTTTAGTGCATGGGTTCGAAAAAGTTTATCTTAAAGAAATTATTTTTTGTTTTTTTTAATTATTTTGTTGTTTTTTTTAAGGACTTGTTATTGCGAAAAACGGTAAGGAAAAATAAAATTTAAAAAAATTAAATAAAGACCATTATAGGGGGGAGAAAATTCTTTTAAAACGAAATCGATTTTTCTAAAATGTTTTGATTAGATTTAATGCTTTCAAATTAAACAAATAAGCTTTATTAAAAATATGGGAATTTTTTGATTTGACGTTTTGTTCAAAGGTCGTATTGAGGGCCTTCCTCGGGAAACGTAGAATATATGTGAGAAATCCGTTAAAAACTTTCTTAGAAGTTTGTATCCGAAAAAAACGAAAAAAGTTGAAAAAGGTGAAAAAAATGATAATTTTACATTTTTTGTCAAAAGTAGGCGTAGAAGGTGGGCGTGGTCGATGAAAACTATACTACTATCTAAGGTCCCGAGGATTATTCTGCAAAATTTGAGGAAAATCTATTAAGAATTGCAAACAAACAAACAGAAAATGAGTATTACATACATATAATGTGCCTATGGTTCCTTAAGAGGAACAAAAGGCCACAAGATAAAAAAAAACTAACTGTATAAATTAATGTAAAATCATAGTACAGTAAGGTTGAGGTGGTTTGTTTTTTAAATGACCACTTATTAAAAAATAAAATTTCTTCTCCAAATTAACTGTTTTTTTTCACTTAAAAACACAAAAGTTTCATGAGTGTAGTAATTGTGTTTCGCTGTTAGTTCTGTCTTCGTGATAAAACAAATTTTATCACACAATTTTTTATAAATTTGAAGAAACAAATTTTAAAAAATATATTGATTTCCTAAAACTACAAATTTTAATAAAATTAGTAAAAAAAAAACGCAAAATGCAAAAAAAAAATTGTATTTATAGAAAAATATGCAAAACTATGCATTATTTGATTAACTTTTTAACCTTGCTATCCCGCTAACGACAACAAATATCGTCACCTAAAATCCAAAAGGCCGTAACTAACAAAAAAATCAAAATTGACTTTTTGATTGATTACGATGTAGTTAACCAAAATACCACTTCCCGCAAAATTCTAAACGTTTACTTTCAAAAATATCGATTTTATTAACGAAAATCAAAAGGCCGTAACTGCCACTAACCAAAAAGTCATGTAGTGTAGTGTTTTTTGCATTTTATGTACTGATTTATATTGTTTTTGTTAAAAAATTTTTATTTAATTTTATTTTCAGGAAATAAATAAATTAATTTAATCAATTTTTTTCGACTTTTTTTAATTAGTTAAATTTATTTAAAAAATACTTGCAACAAATAGATAAAAATATATAAGTTTGACTAAAAAGCATTTTAATTAGTGCCGAAAACCAGTATTTTTTATCTTAAACTTTTGTTTTACTTTTTTCATAAAGTTTTGTACTGGAATTACGGCCTTTTGGTTTTAGAAACACCAAATACAAAAGGCCGTAACTACATTACTTAAAAACTATTATTTGTCCATGAATTTTTTTCTCAGAATCAACTTCGTCTTTATTTCTTAAGCATAATTCTAAAATTTGGATACTAAGCGTAATGTAGTTTTTTTTTTTTTTGTTTATAATGTTTTTTGTGTAGTAACGACCTTTTGGATTTTAGTTGACAACATGTATTTACATGAACTTCCGCGCCCTAGTTATAACACAAACACTCTATAAATAACCTCGTTCATACGCGTGCTGCTGCCTCATACACTTTACTAAAGAATTCAAGTATTTTCAAAACTTGATAATGATGAAGATTATGATGTTTTTCATTTTTCACTCGAAAAAAACATCGTTACAACAAGCCATAACAAATATGCCTGAATATGTACTACGAAAAACGTTAGAATATAACAATTTATAAATGAATGAAATTTTTGCAGAACATAACTTAAACTTTGACAGAAAAATAAAATGCCTACATGAACAAAAAGTATGACAAATTTTTCTTCCATTTCAAGATTTGAAAAATCAAGGGATGATTTTCCGTTGTCATTGTTTTGTAATACACGGAACGAAAAATATTCGAGTTTGTAGGCAGTATTTTAACTTTATCGATTAAAAGGAAACAGTTCTTAAAAAAAGAGAAACTTTCAAGCATTTTGCAAATATTTTTTTCCTAACTAAAATAACAGGGCATGACTTCAGAAAAAATTAATAAGGTTCTGACCATCAATTCAATATATATCCGACATGCTGATTTCAATGACGTACTTTATTTTCTTATGTAGCCAGAAAAACTTTGGTAATGGGTGCGATAAGTAATGCACTACCTTGTAATGTATACTTCTTACCTTTATCATTATTTTCCAACAAAAAGTAAAGAGTTACCGATAATGGGTTACATAATAAATTACTTTGTAATGTATACTCCTGACCTTCAACAATATTTTGAAACATAAAGTAATGAGTTACCAATAATTGGACACTCATGGGTTACCTTGTAATAATATATATCATTACCTTTTACACTATTTCAAAACATAAAAATAATGACTTGCCGATCATCAATTACATAATGCATGAAATATAAGCGTAAAGTAATGTTTAAAATATTATTTTGAAAATATATATTTAGACACATTATTTTGAGATTTTTGTAAGCCTGAGGGTAAGTTATATATTTTTAGTTGTGCGCCCCGGTAGGCTAGTTGGTAGCGTGCTGGCTTATCAGTGCGGGGGTCGTGGGTTCGATTCCCACCAGAGGCACTGGTCTGTTTTCGCTATAACGCACCGAAAGCCATAGCAGCTAGTGCTCGGTTAGGGTAATAGTATATAATTTGTAATTATATGATTATTAATTAATAAAATAAAATATATTTTTGACATCACAAACGAAACTCGAAGCATAACAATTCATTTACATTTTAAGCAACGCATTATTATATGTGACGATAGCTCAGTTGGTAGAGTTCTCGCCTAACAAACAGAAAACCTAGGTTCGAATCTCAGCGCGAACACTTTATTTATTAAATTTAAATAAAATTATTTGCAATAATTTTTTTGTATATTTTTTTTTTATGAAAATCTATTTATAGACACATTACTTTTCCGAACCCGGTAACAATAAAAGTAACCAGTTACTTTACCCCCTACTAGGTAATGAGTCCGTCCATTACTTTTAGGCTCATCTCATGTAAAATTCATCAGTGAAGTTAATTGTAATGCATGGGAGCCCTATGACGATACTTTACTTTACCCATTATTTGGTAATGTGTGGTTTTATTGGGTACTTCAAAATTTTCGACACCTGTTGAAACCGACATTTTGAAACCTGTAAAAATGGTGTATCTAATCAATTTTATAAACCCTTTTTAAAGACCGATTGTAAACAACTTCAATTCTTAATCTCATTCATAAGGATATATTTTAAAATGTTATTTAGTTCAGAAGTGGTTTCTAGCATTTTTTTAAATATATTTTTTTTACAAATAAGTCCATACAAAAATAAAGAACGTGTACACTCAGAATATTATGTAGTTTGGAGTTTAATAAAAAAGTTGTCAGTTGAGATAAAAATAATGGAACATGCATTTATTTTTCAAATACATATTATTTTCAACTTTTATATATACGCAGAAAAACGGGGGGAATATTATCGAAGTGCTTAGTAATTATACAACTACATAGGTCGAAAAATTCTGGACCCTTGTTTGAAGTTAAACTTGACTTAAGTTTTTTTTTTTTAAGTCCTCAGCTTAAAAATTTGCGGTTAATTGAAAACCTTCCAAAAACCATTTACTACAGTTCGCAAATTGCGATCAATTTGGGGTCACAATAATGCTCCAAAAAACTGTAAAGAGATTAATGGATAAATTTGCCGAAACTGGGTCTGTTAGTGATGCAAAGACAACAACGAGCCATCGACCAGGTCGATCGACCGAAAATGTCGCAGCTGTACGTGATGATGTCGCTCAAAATCCATCCACCTCAATTCGACACCGAGCTCAGCAAATTGGTGTCTCCAAATCCACTTTGCAGCGAATTTTGACGAAAGATTTGCATCTTCATGCATAAAAAGTTCAATTAACTCAGGAACTGAATCCAGCTGACCATGGACAGCGAAGGGAGTCCGTTAATTGGGTATTGGAGAGACAACATGAAAATGCTGATTTTGCCGATAAAATCATCTTCAGTGACGAGGCCCATTTTCATCTTGATGGCTTCGTCAATAGGCAGAATTGTCGCATTTGGGGTGAGGAAAATCCTCGAGTGATTCACGAGAATCAAATGCATCCTCAACGTGTCACTGTGTGGTGTGGTTTTTGGGCTGGAGGAATCATTGGAAATTTTTTTTATGAAAATGAGGCAGATCAAGCGCAAACAGTCAATGGTGTTCGGTATCGTGAAATGATAACCAGTTTTTTCTTGCCTAGAATTGAAGAAATGAATGTGGAGGGCATGTGGTTCCAACAAGACGGCGTCACATGTCATACAGCCAGAGAAACAATTCAATTGCTGCATCAGTCATTTCCCGGTCGTGTTATTTCGCGTTTTGGAGATCAGAATTGGCCGCTTAGATCGTGCGATTTAACACCACTAGATTTTTTTCTTTGGGGTTTTTTGAAGTCGATGGTTTACGCGAATAAGCCGAGGACGACTCAAACCTTAAAAGAGGAAATTGGACGCTGCATTAATAAAATACCGCAGCATTCATGCAAAACGGTCATTGAAAATTTCCTTAAAAGATCGCGTGCATGCCAGCAAAGCCGCGGCGGCCATCTGCACGATATATTGTTCCATACATAAGATCATTCTGTCTACTTTACGATATAATAAAGTTTCACGATTTTTTTTTAAATATCTGTGTTTTATTTTAAATTTAAAAATTGCGCTCTTCTTGGGACACCCTTTATTTCTATCAGTGTATTTAATAAAAATATGTGTATGTTATTGGTAAAATAGACATATAACAATAAAATCTTTGCCAAAAGGCATTTTGTCATCTTTCCACATTCCTTCGATTCATACTAACAATCATTTATAAATTTATATACGAATAATATGAAATATAACATTAGCCATATAACAATACATATGAGAAGAAGAAGAAGAATAAGAAAAAAAAATATGAAACTCTTAGGGAAACATTAAATTATGCTGATGTCAGACATGTAGCACCCACATTTGTAAATAAATATGGAAGGGATGATTGTATTGCAAATACTTGAGCATAAGTCATATATAAATTTTAAAATTCTACAAAGGATGAGGAATATAAAAATAAAATAAGGAAATGAAATGATTTTTATTCGAAATTTTTTGACAATTCAGTTTACCATAGGACACTACTTATACTACCCGTTTAATCTAATACTATAAAACAAAAAATATAGAATTTTAAAATCGTTTAAAGTCATTTTTGTAACTCCTTAAATTTTATTTATTATGTTAGAGTAATAAAAAGATTATAAAATTATTATATTATCTTACAAATTAAATTTATTTGTTTAGCAACTTTGTTTCGGCAATATGTTGCTTTAAGGATTATGCGCTTTAAATTCTCATTTTTACTCTTTTGAGTAATGTTTTGTTAGTTTACTCATTTGAGTAGCTATTTGTAGTTTATAATACACTTAAATTGTTAAATTGTTGGAAGATTTTTTTTTATTTGTTTGTTTTTTGTTTTTTTTTCGTTTATTGAATACTCAATGTTCTTTATTTACTAACTGGGGTAATAAAAAGCATTAAAGGACACATTAAGCTTGAGGAAAATAAACAACATGTCAATTATAATTTCCGTTTAAATTTTATTAGGACACAAAATAAAAATGATTCATGAAGTTTTATTTAGTTTGTTCTTATGTATTTCAATTAAGGTGGAATTCAGTAGTTTGAAAACAATATAGAAAATTAAAATTGACAGATCAGTTGGTGTTCCGGTATAGGAAGATATTTTTAAGGTACTAAGGATAAACTTAAAATTTTTAGTATGAAAATTCTGTCAGAATTTTTTTGATAAACTTCTAATTGAAGTTATCGAAATACTATATTCAATATCATCTATGAACCAACACACACATTTTTTTAGGACACGCAAAAAACTGATTTCTGAGAAAATTTCTAAAGTTTGAATCGATCTTCAGCAATATTTGCTAAATATGACAACTGAATCCAACGTAAAAAAATAATATAATATTTAACGTTATTCTCGGTGCAGTGATAGATAGAGGGTATTGCACAGTAAAAACATTTATATATATATTTATAAACGCTTCTTTCATATTTGTTCCAAAGAAACTATACAAAAATGGCTATCAAATTATGAGCATTTTAAAGATCTACCATGCGATTAACTAAACAAATTTGAAGAGGTAATGTTTATTTCTTTTTCCATCTACAATGTATGCAAATTTCTGGATAATCTTAATAAAGGCGCTAAAGTAGCTTAATTTCAAGTTGGTAAAAAGTTAATAATTAAACAATGTATTTTAAACAATACACCCAGAAAAAATATCGGTTGTAAAGTCTGTCAAAACCATTAAAATGTATATAATAGGACGTTATTTAATTTGAAGCTACCAATAATCGATTGATATGGAAAAAATATTGTACTGGTAATTAAAAAGAGGGAAAAGGAACTAAAAAAATCTTATTACCCAACTGTTGGTATTTCAAATCAACTTTCTGGTCAGTAATTGTGTACGGTAGAAGCAACCATTTATTTAGTGATCATACAAGAAAGTTGGTACCATCTATAAAATTTGTTAAAAGATTGCCGGTAATCAAAAGTGGTAACTGTAAATACGGTTTTTTTTTTTTTTTTTTTTTTTTTTTAAAGAGAGGCAACACTCAGGAAATACTTCCTATATTTAGTGTGTTGCTTTCTTTGGAAAGGGATAGTATAGAGATGAAAGGTGGGGAAAGATGAAGGGCTTCAGAAATGGCAACACTGTAATTGCGCGAGATGATAAGTCTTAGAACAGTTGTTGCTCGCCACCTGATGGAGAGTTGGCGAACTTATTGAAGCTTTTTGGTTCATAGCCCTGATTCATTATTTTACTTCGGTGGGGTTAATTGCTATGGGAACACCAAAGGTGGACATTGCGATACGTATGAGGGATAGAAAAAACTCATACATATTAATTTGATGTTGCCGGCACCGGGGATCGAACCCGGCACCTTCTGTGTAAAAGTCCAACGCGCTAACCATTACACCACGACGCCCAGTAAAACCAACCGAATTGTGGATTGGATTGTTTACAGAAGCAGAATTTTAGACCAACAAAACAAAATATTTAAATTCAAAATTTAGCACTCAACATTTATAAGTGTTTGTGGTATAGTGAGTAGAGCGGCAACCAATTACTCCGAGTTCAAATCCCGAAAAAGACATACGCAAAGAGTTTTTTTTTATTAAAATACTAAAATGTTTAAATAGCAAATAAGCCAATTCAAATTAAATGTGATTGTGGCGCAATCAGTAGGTAGGCGAACTATTAATCGGAATACCACGGTTCAATACTTGATAAACAAAAAAAGTTTTTTAATTTCAATTAAATATTGTGGAATATATATAATATTGAATGAGGCAACTAAATATTAAGTTTGACGACCAAAAATATAAAATAATACAGTAGTAAGATAATTGTCGTAACCGCCTGAATTCGATTGACAACAATTTCGGTGGCTCCAACTGAGACTGATTTCTGGGTGTAAGGGCCCAAATAAATGCTCATAAATGTTTTTATTAACACAACTATTTAGTTGTTTAATATTTAAATTTTATTAAATTCTATGAAAAACTGCATTAATTTAATGAAAAGTTTAAATAGACGAGTTCCAGTAACATTTCACAGATATAATGCAAAAATTCATTGATATCATGCGGAAAGTTCTCAGAGTGTAGATACACTTTTTTATATCTTTCAAAATCTTTCTTTGGCTATACTGGACTCACATGTACTTCCTTATATGTTCATATATGAGCCCTTTCAGCACATAAGGAATTCGATATACTTGCATATTTGCACATATATGACCCACTTTAGCGAATATGAAATAACATATACTTCCATTTATGTCCATATATGAGATCCTTTTGCAAATATAAAATCACATATACCATATATGAACATATACGTGAGTACCGTTTGAATATATGAAATCATTCCAAATATGCCCATATATGAATCATATATATCCATATTTGTCCATATACGAAACCATATACTCCCATATATAAACATATTTGTACATAAATGGACTTTTTTAATATTAAATTATATAAAATGTTAATTTTTATCAAATGGAAATTTTTTATAAATTCAAAAGCTTTGTAAGCTTGTACACTCAAGAAACTTCTTTGTAGTTGTTTCGGTTGTAATACAGTTTCTTAATTTTTAATGTAAATGTCAGTAATTTGTAGAAAAAATTTAATTTTTTACTAACCTTGTAGTTCACTTAAAAAAACAAACCACATCAAATGACTGTTTTATGATTTTACATTCAGTTTTTACAGTCGTTTTTTTTTTATTATTTAAAAAAATAAATGTTTGTTTATTTTTTACTAACATATGTGGCTTATTTTTATTATAATTGTTAGTAATCTTTTGAACAGTTGTTAGTAATCTTTTCTTAGTTGAATTTAATGAAATGTTAGTCGTCCTTTCTTAAAGTGAAATTTCATTTGTTTTTGACTACAATTGCTGTCGTCTTTACCTACGCAATATCCTTAGTATGGTTTTATTCAACCCATATTAAAATAATTTATTGATTTATTTTTATAAAGTTTCAACTTTTTGTATTTAAAATTATGAAGTAGTGCTTTCAGAGCTTTCAGAGCTTTTTAAATTATTGAAATAGTCAATTTACTCAGAAGATAATGCTATTCAAAATTCAGTCCTGTTACGATTTTTTTGACATAACTAACAATTGGTCAAAAAAATAAAGACTATATGGACAATTTAGAAAGCTATTTTTGAAAAAAATATTAAAAATAGTTAGCATTCAAAAAAAAGTCAAAATTGTTATTTATTAAAAAAATTATGATTTTTATAACTTTAATGCTGACTTTTAATGCAATCATAAATTGCATTTGCATTATAAATGGATTTTCTCAAAAAAGTGTGTTTTTCCTAACAAATCGTTAAGTAGACAATTTCAAATTTCGTATGCTTCGGGATTTCGCTATAGGGATTTCTCCTAGGAGAGTTCTCTTGTGAACATCAACAGAATTTAACTTTCAATAAACCATAAGCATTGTTTAAGATGCAGTGAATAAGAATCATAAAATAGAACTTCCACCCTATGATAAGCCCATTAAAAATTCATTGGTTCTAATCTAAATTTTCATAACATCGAAATCCAAATCATTGCAATGTATTGATCCTGCATCTGTTCTTTGATGTTTTTGTTTTTTGTTGCTGGGTACGTCTTACGCAGCAGAGCGTTTAATAATGAAAATCGTTTAACTTTATTAATAATAAATATTATTAATATAAATGAAAATGAAAATTATTCAAGTTCGAGGCCATACTCTATATTTCTTCATTAGGATATTGTCCTAACAAATAATCTATAGAGTTTTTGTTTTCAAATTTATTATTTGACCCTTTCAGGAATGTGTTGATAGATCTATTTCGGGAATTTTCTAGGTTCCCATCATCAGAACACGTTTTGAAAGCGGTAACAATCCCATGCCAAACATCAAACATACATATGAACTAGTTTACTCACTACATGAGAACTAATATTATACATATGAGTTTGAAGTTAAAGATTATAACCATTGATCAAAAAATAAATTGAAAACTTGTTTGATGTGCAAGATCCACCTCTGGTGGATATTCAATACACGTTTTTTTGTTTCTCTCTCCTTTCTATATTTTGTAAACAAAACAGGGGAAGTAAACTTGGCGGTACTCTGCCTTTTATACAAGTTTGTTATAATTTTTATTAAAAATAAAAATTATGTTTTTTTCGACCTTTAATTGTGCAATGAAAATGAAAATTATTCAAGTTCGAGGCCATACTCTATATTTCTTCATTAGGATATTGTCCTAACAAATAATCTATAGAGTTTTTGTTTTCAAATTTATTATTTGACCCTTTCAGGAATGTGTTGATAGATCTATTTCGGGAATTTTCTAGGTTCCCATCATTGTTACCGCTTTCAAAACGTGTTCTGATGATGGGAACCTAGAAAATTCCCGAAATAGATCTATCAACACATTCCTGAAAGGGTCAAATAATAAATTTGAAAACAAAAACTCTATAGATTATTTGTTAGGACAATATCCTAATGAAGAAATATAGAGTATGGCCTCGAACTTGAATAATTTTCATTTTCATTGCACAATTAAAGGTCGAAAAAAACATAATTTTTATTTTTAATAAAAATTATAACAAACTTATTATTAATATATTTAAATGCGTTAACGTAAAAAAAATACAACTTCTCAACCCGTTTTTTCTAACACACTCAGCTAGACTCACGACCTGTACTAGGTTACTTGAAAAGTCATTGCGATTCTTTATTTTTTTTTTAAAACTCCGCATAATTTTTAATCAAACCTCCAGATTTTATGATTTACAGAGTTTGAATTTATTTTTTTTTACTCCAAAAATATTTAATCATTATTCAAGTGCAAGGGTTGAAATATTTTATAAAGCCATTATTAAAATATTTTGTCACATGCCTCCTCCTGCACTTCAAACTGTTAATACATTTACACATATTTCATTAAACAGTCTACATATTTAATTAACGTTATAGTAAAAAATGTGTGGAGAACAAAAAAAAAATATCATCGTAGAAGTTATTTCATTACCAATTTTAGGCTAATTAAATGACGCAGTTGAGTTGAAAATGAGCACACAGGAAGTATAAACTCACACATGTGTACGCTGAGAGAATTATCTGCATTATATTAATGAATTTGTGCATAGTGGCAATTAAGTTACACTGGAAGTCATCCACTAAAACATTAGTTTATTTATTAAAAATTGCATTTCCTCAATAAACAAGTTTCATTAAAAAACTAGTTTCAGAAAAACCATGAAGCTTTTCATTAATTTTAAGAAACTTTTCATTAAATTTGTGAAGTACAGTTTTGTTAGTTTACCGAATTTTTCATCCACTAAAATTCTCTCTGTGTATTCGGCAACAAATAGAAATTGAAAAAAAAACTAATTAAGGTGGCTGTGGTATGTTGACAAAAAAAAGGGGAATGAAATATTCAATATATTAAATATTTAAAAAATTTAAATAGCGAACTAAAAACATATGAACTAAAGGAGTGAGCAAACTGACTAAAGCAAATCTAAACTAAACTCAAGTTGAAAAATTTCTGTAAAATTTAAAATCTTATAGTTTTTAATTTATTGAAATTTTTGTTTTTTCTATTGCCAATTTGTTTTTAGTTTAAAATCAATTCACCCATCCTACCCACACTGGGCCTAAATTTATTTTTAATTTACTATAAAATTTCCTTTAAACTAAACTTTAAGATTACTTTCCACTTAGTGAACAATAAATATAAACAACTTAATTTTAATTCAATTGAAACTTGACAAGTTGACATTTTAAGTATTATAAAATATTCAGCCTACCCCTGACTTTAGCTTTATAAGTATTATTTTTAGGTCTGTTTGTCTATAGATTCCTTAATAGTCATCATTTAAACTTATAATTGACCTAAAAATACCCATGAGATTGTACAGACATGGGAAAGAGGATGAAAATGGTAAAAAAATTAAATCTAAACACGTATTATTTTAACAACAAATACCAACAAAACGTAAAACTATACTTTCACAAAGACACCCTCTTCTTCTTCAATAAAAAAAAAATTACATTTTTTGTATAAACATTTAACAAGGGACAAACATCCCCTTAATGGCTATAAATTGAAATCCAACAATAAATGTATCCAACAAGGGAAGTCTTCCAACGCTTACACTACCATTAGGATGATTGTCACATGCAAGTACAAGTTCGCAAAACTCAATACACTCACATTATTTTACTAATAGCATTATACTTTTGTCACTTGCGACTCAACTTACAACGAAATTTTGAAGGCAGTTAATTTTTGGCACTTGCGCTAAGTTAGACGTCAAAATGAAAAAACAGTGTTGATTGTATTACATTTTCTACCAATGCACAGGTATTTACTAAATTTTAGTAAGAGGGAATAATAATTATGACTGATTATGTGTATGTTAATAAAAAAATTAGCATAGGACAAATCTTAGTGATAATTTATAATATTAAGTTTATGAGTTTTTTAAATAAAACAATTCTAAAACAACATATTTCCCTGTATATGTTAGTATTTGGAATACTTGGCAATACTGAATTCATATAATTCGAGTAACTTGCAAGTCATAGTGTAGACACTCGAAAATTTTGCAAGTTTTTTCGATAATATCGATGATAATACATATGCTCAACTGGCGACGGTTTACTTATATGTGACAACGGGTGGTAAGGTTGACCTCATATTCTTTTTTTTTTTTTTTGTTTAAGATATAAAGTAGTGCTGGTAAATTTCGTTACATTTCAGTACTCGATACTACTCGATATTTTGAAGTTAGATACTCGATACTTGTAACGGGTTTTAAATTTAAAATTCCGTTTAATTTTTTACAAAAATGTTATGATAAGTGTCACTTTTATTAAAATTCAAATTTTAAAAATATATTTTTAAACTTTTTTTCAATATATTTTGTGTATTTTCGTTTAACTTTTCACATTTGATTTTTTCTTCTAGCAGAGTTGTATTTAAATGCTAATTATTTTAGCGGATAAGCATTTTTTTAATTGTTCTTCTGTCCAAAATACAACAAAATTTTTAACTGAAAAATAATTTGATGCAATTTAACAACAAATTGAAATATCTTATATTCCAAAATATAAAAAAGTCACCAAAATTAAAAAAAAAATTCGTCAAAACTTGAAAAAAAACGTAAAAATTTAAAAAAATTGGCAAAAAGGAAAAAAAACGCATAAAAAATAGCCAAGACTGAAATAAATCGACCTAACCCATTTTACACTGCCATTGCATTAAAGCAACAACTACTTTGGATAGGAGCGATATATAATAACGCAGTAAAAAGCATCTTGATCAAAAAGAAATTACATCTCAAATACAAAATCAGATCTCATTTGATATAGATCGATATTTATTCTTATCCAAATTTATCTCAAAATTGGGATATCAAGTAATATCTGATTAGATCACTCAAATATTTTACCGGATTAAGTTAGATCAAAATATATATCAATATTGGGGCAACCAAAAATATCTAATTTAAGATCCTGATGGATCACAAAATAGCACGTAGGATGAATTTATATATACTTGGATCTAATGAGATCCGTAAAGATAAGTAAGTTTTGGTGGATGGAATGAGATATTTTGAGATTAAATTGGATTTACTTATATTCCATGACATATATTATTTTTAATAAAAATATAAAAAAAGTGTAAAGAAAAATACTTTGGACATCTGCGCATATATATTTATATATGGGGTTATATATTGTAATATATAAATGTGTCTTATAAGCATTTATTATACAACACACACAAATATTTTTTATAAGACAGCATATGCTATTATATCTTAAATTATATAGCTTATATGCTACCATATATGATAACATACTGTGTTGTATATGTGAATGTATTACTATATATATATATGACAATAGATCTATCATATCTTATTATGTATAGCATATATGATTAATATCTCATTTTATGAAGGTTAATATTTAGCAATATATCGTTATAAATGTTACCACATAAGAAATATATAATATTATAGAGCAATTCCATATGAAAACGATCAAAATTGGCAAATTTTTGGACGACCCCTCTCCGATTTTAAAATAAATAGTCTCAATCGATTGCCCAGCAAAAAATAATGTACCTACATATTTTTTTTTTTTTTTTTATAGTGACTGGTTTAGTGGTGGTGTGCACCACTGTCATGTGACAAAATTGAAGAATTCTTCATAAGGGACCTCATTGAAAGTTGTTTTAAAAAAAACTACTAAAGCGATCGCAACGAGTGCTAGCTCGTTGGAAAGGTATTGAATCAGGCTTTAATTGAAAAATAAAATTTTCCTAATTTTTCTCAGAACTTTACCTTTTTTCCCATGAAAATTAAATTTTCCCATGAAAATTAAATTTTCCGATTTTCCACAGAAGCTCCTAAATTTTCCGGCTAATTTTATTTTTTTTGGATTCCTCATAATTTTTGCTTTAAGAATCAGCAATAAAAAAATGGGCCCCGACTCCTTGTTTGGACAGGAGAAGAGCATTTAAGAGACCACCTTGTTCTCATTGTTTTTATATTTTTTATAATTGAATTATTTTTAATTATTTAACAAGAAAAATTAGGAAAATTTTATTTTTCAATTAAAGCCTGATTCAATACCTTTCCAACGAGCTATCACTCGTTGCGATCGCTTTAGTAGTTTTTTTTAAAACAACTTTCAATGAGGCCCCTTATGAAGAATTCTTCAATTTTGTCACATGTCATATGGAATTGCTCTATAGTGACTGGTTTAGTGGTGGTGTGCACCACTGTCATGTGACAAAAGTGAAGAATTCTTCATAAGGGACCTCATTGAAAGCTGTTTTAAAACTACTAGAGCGATCGCAACGAGTGATAGCTCGTTGGAAAGGTATTGAATCAGGCTTTAATTGAAAAATAAAATTTTCCTAATTTTTCTCAGAAATTTACCTTTTTTCCAATGAAAATTAAATTTTCCCATGAAAATTAAATTTTCCGATTTTCCACAGAAGCTCCTAAATTTTCCGGCTAATTTTATATTTTTTGGATTCCTCATAATTTTTGCTTTAAGAATCAGCAATAAAAAAATGGGCCCCGACTCCTTGTTTGGACAGGAGAAGAGCATTTAAGAGACCACCTTGTTCTCATTGTTTTTATATTTTTTATAATTGAATTATTTTTAATTATTTAACCACTGTCATGTGACAAAATTGAAGAATTCTTCATAAGGGACCTCATTGAAAGTTGTTTTAAAAAAACTACTAAAGCGATCGCAACGAGTGATAGCTCGTTGGAAAGGTATTGAATCAGGCTTTAATTGAAAAATAAAATTTTCCTAATTTTTCTGATTCAATACCTTTCCAACGAGCTATCACTCGTTGCGATCGCTTTAGTAGTTTTTTTTAAAACAACTTTCAATGAGGTCCCTTATGAAGAATTCTTCAATTTTGTCACATGACAGTGGTGCACACCACCACTAAACCAGTCACTGTAAAAAAAAAAAAAAAATATGTAGGTACGTTATTTTTTGCTGGGCAATCGATTGAGACTATTTATTTTAAAATCGGAGAGGGGTCGTCCAAAAGGTGATCGCTTTCATATGGAATATGCATGACACCATATATAATCACATACTATAATATATTTTAAGATGAAAAAACATCAGACCGTATATAATTTTTTTTACTTGGGCTGTGATAATTTGAGGTCTTAACTAAAATAATTAAAAAACTAATTAAAAACTATTGTTTCAGTGTTACCATATAGTTAGTTAAAAATTCAATTTTTTACTTTAATTTGTAGCACTTTTTTTAAAAACAAGTTTTAATTTAGAGAAAGAACACTGACTTATAAAGTTTATTTGCTGATTTGGCTAGAAACGTATGAGCAAAATTTTTGAATGAGAAAAATTTGTTATGCAGTGTGGTAGAGGGGGAAGCTTTCGCCAGTGGGGCACAAACACCAACCGGTATTATCTACAAATTTAAGAGAGATAATAAAAAGGCTAAAATGGTAATTTTCAGTTTTTGATCATGTTTTATATCTCTAAGTTTAAGGGGTTTACTACACATTTAGTCTCAGATAGACACATTTTTGTGTTTTTAGAGGTGTTCAAAAAATATATCAAAATATATTCTTTGATAACTATTTCAATTTGTGTACTAAAAAATATATCTTTTAGTATAATGTTCTGTTTATTTCAATAAAAAAATTGCGATGGGATTTTTGGAAAAAGTTTTGGAAAAGTGTAAAAAAGTCTTAAATTATAAATATAGTGAAACCTACCAAAAACTCCTAACTTAATGAATCCTTAATGAAAAATTTTGGTGAAAGGGATTTATCAAATCATTGCGTGAACTGAGTAACTTTGTAAAAAGCACCTCCTAGTCAAAAAGGCGTTTTAAAAATTTTAAACGCAAAAATTTTAAGAAACTTTTTAAAAATTTTGCGAAATTTTATTATTCTGTTTGGCATATTTTTATAAAAAAAAAAATTATGGCTTCAGTACATAGTTAGGTGTCTAGAGTGAATCCTTACGGCGGACTAAATTGATAAAGTGCAAAAACTACATAATAGCGATTACAGAGGCAGTTTTTACCAGATACATTTCGCTTTATGACAACTAAAGCGCTAAAAGATTTTAATGAGCTTAATACTAAAATCAAAGGGGCATCAACAAATTCTAAGGACTTTAAATTTTATGAAGCAAACAAAATTTCAATATCCTCAAAAATCATCTTCATATAATGTTTTTAATTTTGAGAATTTAATAATATTTAATATGATTTCCTGCAAATAAGTAACCTTAAACCCAAATAAATATTATTAAACCGGCAAAAGATTCGCGTTTTCCAAAATAATCGTGATTCTCTTCTTAAGTCCTAATATATGACAAAAATTCTTTTTGAGTGTATTTTTATATTTCTTGGTGCAATATATATTTTAAGATGTGATAAATGCAATGAGATCTATAAATTGAAACTTAAAACCGCCATTATTTTTGCGCTGTTACAGATAAATGATTAACGAGGATGGATTTAGTAGGCTTAAACATCGGCTATCATGCACACAAAAGGTTATTGATGTCATACAAAAAAAATTTTGACAATATTTTACCTCAAAGTGTCGAACATTTTTGAAGTTCCCCATATGAAACACATTTTAGTTTCATACACCTTCTATAACTCTATAAAACATTCATAAATTTATCATTTATTCTTTATAATTTTCTACGTTTTATCCAGAATCGGTTTAAAAGTGTTGGAAGTCTTCTCCTGTAAGTACTTAAAATTGAGAAATTACTTTTGGTATTAAAAAAATTAAATTATATACCAAAACATTGGAATCAATAAAGTGAAAAACAAGAAAAAAAAATGCTATTTATTAACTATCATAAATAATTAAATTCTAGTTATTTGTACACGTACTTAATCTGCAAAACGAGCTTTACAATAAAACGTTTTTTTTCTATAGTCACGGTACTAATGTGCGTATGATTACTATTTTTATAATAATTACATATTACTCATACGTAAAAAAATACCTACAAACAGTAAAATTAAGTGCCAACTGAATTAATAAGTAATTTTTGATTATTCCAAACAGTAAACTCGGTTATTTACTAATAAATGTATTAACCGAAGAAAACTTAGAGCACAGAGCATTTCGGTGGTAATTTTTTTTTTTTAACTACAAAACTTCGACAACTTCTATTTTGATGGTTTGACCTTTGTTCAACAAAACTTAAGTAAACAAGCTATTTTAATTGATTTTCTATTTATACTAAATTTCTAAAATTTATAGTAATTTTAATATTAATGAAACACTCAATAAAATAAATCAGATTTACATAGAAATATATAAATATCTAATAATTGTGTTAGAAACGAACATGCTTTATGAAATACAATAAAATATCTATGGTTATATCAACAATGTAAATGGTTGACTGAAAAATAAAATTCAAAAGAATTTTTTATCATATAATAGACAATTATATACTACGATATATAAAGTAGAGAATATACAAAACAATAGACTACTTATGTATACATTAGCATAACAATTTGTACACTGAAAACAATGCATGCAACATTTTACGAAAAATAAATTTCGTAGTTATTTTTTCGCAATACACACGAATATTTCGTATATTCGACGAAATTTAGTTTAGTCAATTCTAATTTTACGAAAATAACGAAAATCTTTTGTATTTTTCATAGATGGTAATACCGGGTAATGATATTTTAGGGTTAACGATATTTCAGTTATTTCGGTAACGGGTTTTTAGCCTTAACGGTATTTTACTTATTTCGGTAACGGTATTTTAGCTATAACGGTATTTTAGTTATTTCTGTAACGTTATTTTCAGGATAATGGGTTTTCAGCTATTTCGGTAACGGTATTTTAACGTTAACGTTATTTTAGTTATGCAGGTAATGTCAATACACTTCGATATTTTTAGCACCAATATTCCCGAATTCTACTGACTGGCTAGTAATGTCAATACACTCCGATATTTTTAGCACCATTATTCCCGAATTCTAATGACTGGCTAGTTTTTGATGAAAATTTGGGAAAATATATCTATTTACAGCAATTATTTTTTTCTTCTGATCTTGATTATTTCGGTATCGATATTTTAACGGTAACGCTATTGCAATTATTTCGGTAACGATATTTTAGCGATATCAGTATTTTAATTATTTCGGTAACGGTATTTTAAGGGTATTGGTATTTTAGTTATATCGGTATTGTGCGAATAACGGTATTTCAATTATTCCGGTAACGGTATTTTAGGAATAAGTCAGTTGAAAGGGTTTTGAATCGATAACCGTATTGCCTGCCATCCCAGGTATTTTTTTTTTTTTGGTATTTTATATACGGTAATTTGTTATTTTAATTTTGTTTTTTACTTTTCAGTTCCAATACATACCGAAGGATCATATTTAATTTTTTTTTTTTTCAAAACGAACACTTGAAGTTTTTCTTTTCTTCAAAATTTCTATAGAATGTGATAAGAAAATAGTCGGATTCATATAATGTCGTATATAGTGTAAACTTCGTATTTTTATAACATTTGTGACATAAATGTTTTGGCAACGCTGGAAATTTTTTTACACAATTTGACTTGTATTTTTATTTGAATAACAAATAATTGTCTTGACTGCTTATAACAAAATATTTTATTTTATAAATATCTCAGGAAAACTTTGGTAATGGGTGTGATAAAGTAATGCATTACCTTGTAATGTGTAATGTGCCCTTACCTGTATCATTACTTACCAACAAAAAGTAAAGAGTTAGCGATAATGGGTTACATAATGCATTACTTTGTGATGAATACCAGAGATCCCAGGTTCGAATCTCAGCGTAACCACGTTATTAATTTAATTAAAAAAATATTTGTAGTAATTTCTTTTTTTTTATAAATTTCTCTTTTTTTTATGAAAATCTATTCATAGACACATTACTTTTTCAAAACATGTAACCATATAAGTAACCAGTTAGTTTATCATCTACAAGGTAATGAGTCCATCCATTACTTTTAGGCTCATCCCCTGTAAAATTCATGGGTGAAGTAAGGTATAATGTAATGCGTGGAGCCCTATGTCGATACATTACTTTACCCATTATTTGGGAATGTGTGGTTTTGCTGGGATAGGAATATTTTTCGAAATAAATAAATAAATAAATGTGAAATTGGAGAAGAATCGAACAAATTATATTAAAAATGTGGAAACAATTGATATTTTCCGTAACTGTAAATACGCTTTGTGTATTTATACACCAAATACGAAGTGTATTATGAATTCCAACAATATAAAAAGTTTTGAGAAACTACTACACACAGAATAATAAAGTGACAACCGATTTAAAAAATGTATTTTGGTGGTTACAACCAATAAATTCGATTAGCACAACCATATATTTTTTTTTTTTTTATATGTTGAACCAACACTCAGGGGATGCCCCTACTAATGCATTGCATTGTGTTGATATCAGGAAAATAGGTTATGGGGAGGAGGAAAGAGGGAGTAGTGTTTGTGGACATTTGACTTGAATTTTTCTAAATTGTAATTTGCAGGGAAGACTTCCGCAGGGAGACAATTCCACATACGGCTAGTGCGACTGAAAAACGAGTTTTCTCTGTAATGCGTTGTGCGATTTGCCGGGCTATAGACAACAAACGGATGAGATCTACTTGACAAGCGGGTAGTACGAACAGAGACCCGGTCCCTCGGGATGAGTCGGCTTATCTCAGCAGAACACTTCCCATGGTAATATCTATAGAACAAAGTCACACAACCCACATTCCGACGATGCTCCAACGAGTCAATAGAGTTCGAAACCCTACTGTCGTTGATAAGCATCAACGCTCTCCGTTGCACACGGTCCAGAAGCCCCAAAATAGACTTTGAAGCACCTGCCCATATATGGGAGTTATATTCCATCTTCGGCCGGATGTAGGTGGTATAAATAGTAAGGAGATCAGATGGGGTGAAGTATTTCTTACACCGGTTTAGAAAACCAAGACACTTGAAAGCTTCTTTCGATACTTGAATAATGTGATCTGTCCAACGGACATCACACTGTATTCTCATGCCCAGAACATCAAGAGTATCTGAATCCTCAATAACGATCCCATCCATATACACAGATGACGTGGTTGAGTCCACAGACCTATGGGTCAACATACAGCATTGAGTCTTACGAGCATTAAAATCGACCCGGTTCGCACGACCCCACTCTGAGATTGTCGAAAGGTCATGATTGAGTGTGTCATTCATAATCTGTCTTTTGCCCCCGACCTCCACAAGGCTTGGCCTACGATCGAAGGAAAAAGAATGACAAATGTTGCTGTCATCTGCAAAGGAGTAAATAGGATTGATAGTTCGACCAAGGAGGTCATTAAGAAAGATGAGAAAAAGAGATGGAGAAAGAACAGAGCCCTGTGGTACCCCTGAACATAACTGAAACTCGTCGGATGATACCCCATCTATAACAACACGTATAGTACGATCTCTGAGAAAACTCGAGATAAATCGAGAGAAATCATTACCTACACCAAAGGCAATTAGTTTTGATAACAGTGCGCCGTGCCACACACGATCGAACGCCTTGGAAATATCTAGAGCAACTACCTTGTTCTCACCAAACATGTGAATAGACCGACTCCAACATTCAGAAAGGAACGCCAACAGATCTCCCGTAGAACGAGTTCTACGAAAGCCATACTGTCGATCACTAATAAGTGAGTTGGCCTCCAGATAATTTACAAGATGGTAGTTGACCATGCTCTCCATCACCTTCGAGAGCGCAGAACATATTGCAATTGGGCGGTAATTTTCAGGGTTATTAGCCGCACCCTTTTTGGGGATTGGTTGAACATTGGCAACCTTCCAGCACGAAGGGAAGACACCTGCACGGTATGAAGAGCTGAACAGGTTAGCCAATGGACGAGCTAGCGTCGAAGAGCACTGTTTCAGTACCAGTGCTGGTATGCCATCCGGTCCCGGTGACTTGTTTACGTTGAGATCCGCAAGAACCCTTTTAACGGCACGAGCTCGAAAGAATATCTTAGGCATAGTACAGGATACCCGCCCAAGCTCGGGCAGTGGTTGATTGCTCTCCGGCAAAAGTGAATTTCTCGCAAAAAGATCAGCCAATAGGTTAGCTTTATCAACCGGATCAGTGAATGCGTGGTCATCCTTTATAAGAGTTGGAATATATGAACTAGCATTATTCCTTACTCTTTTAACAAATGACCAAAAGCTCTTACTGCCCTTAGGAGCAGAAAGAACTTTAGCACGAAGACGCTGTTCGTACAGAAACTTTTCGCGACTTAGTACTTTGGCACAAGCCTTTCTCGCCTGTTTGCGTAGCAATTCAGTATTGGCGTTTTTGTTATTACGCCAATTACTAAACGCTACCTCTCTGGATCTGACTGCGGTACTGCAAGTCTGGTTAAACCAACACTTATGTCTTGCTTTAGCCGAAATGCGCTTTGATGGAATGAATAATAACCGATTTTCGTTGTAGTAACTAAATTTCAGTTGGAAATTGACACAATTTTTCTATAAGTGTACTGGTTAGTATAACTATAGTATTATACTACTTAGGTCGAGTTTTTCGGATGTCAGTTAAGCTTTGTTTAGTTCAACCGAAAACGAATTTTGTCAGCCATTTCCAACTTTATGAAAAAAGTTTGTCGGAACAAATTTGTATGGTTTATAATTTTGTTCTTTATTGAAATGAAACAAAATTAACCACATTCAAATAGAAGCCCTGCAGTTGCAAACTGCGTTAAGGGGGGACATTACATTCGCGGCAGAGAAAACATACCTTTTTTTAAAAATTCATAACTCAGTCAAAAACAAACATTTTTCCAATATTGTAGAGAATTGAACAAATTACAAGAAAAAAAATTCAAAAAAATATATTTTTCACTCCAACATGGTTTTATAGAGCTCCAAACTGTCGGCAGAGAAAAAAACGGAGCCTCGTGGTTGCAGCGCTGGGAGTCGCAAAAATTTTCCGATCTGGAAAAAAATTACTTTTTTAAATCTTAACAAAATTGGTTATCGTATGACACGAGCTTTTTTTAATTTTTTTCAATTTTTGGTGATGTTCCAAAATTTAAAAGTGTGTTTTTTCGAAAAAAATATTGACTTTAAAAATTCATAAAAAATCGAAAAAAAATTTAAAAAAAAGCTCGTGTCATACGATAGCGAATCAAGTTTAAAAAATACAAAAAAAAAATCATCAAAAAATGAACCCGCTAGTGCCGCAACCAGTACGAAAAACATGGTTTCGAGATAAACGCGTTCAAAGTTTGTGAACAAAGAAAACAACAAAACAAAACAAAAATAAAAATTCCACTATATGAGGTATAAAGATGCCTTTTCTTCAAGAAATTCAAAAACACAAAAAAAACCCACCCTTCAAGTAGGTACGAAATAACAACTACCAAAAGACAGGTAGCAAGTAAAACAATCCGGCTGTAACTTTTGAACCCGTAGGAATATTTCCATGAAATTTTTTTTCTTAGAATCTTAAGAATATTTACTAAAATACAAAATTATAAAAAAAGTCGATTCCAATGTCATGTCCCCCCTTTAAACTAAGATTAATTATGAAGAAAATTGAAAGACATAAAATCAGAAATGAAGGTTTTTTTTAAGTTCTTTAATTGATTTCATGATAGATTTCGTTTAAATTGTTAAATAACTTTTACATGTTTTAATATAGCTACACACAAAATATATGTACAAAAATATAGAAAAATTATTTTGGAAAATAATTTGTAACACAGACACCTACACAAAACATAAATACAATTTTAAAATTGACTCGAGATAACTTTTTTTCATACTAATACAAATTTTATTACATTACACTTTTTACTTTTACTTAATATACAAAACTGTTTTCTGTCGCTTTAAATGTAATTGTTAGAGTATGTGTATAATTCGTATTATTACGTGTGTGTATTTTGGTTTTAAATTAACACAATTACAAATGCCAACAACACTATATAAATATTTTTCATACACATACACTTACAACTTTAACACATACTTTTATTTTACATAAACCTATTCTTCCATATATAAAAATATTTTAAATTCTTTTGCTGGAAAAAACGTGTCCTTATAAAATTAAATTAAAATGAAATGTTTGAAAAAAGTGTGTGTGAGTGTGTGTAAGAATAAAAATAAATCTATTCACGTTGTACACAGTATCCAAAGAAAAAAATGCCATACGGGAAATGTGAGCGGTCCAAAATATCACTTAACCAAGATTTTTAAGATGGCAGGAAACGGTCTTGGGTCGCACTTTTTATATGAAAACGACCGTTGACTTTAACATAGCGTTATCACCATAGTAGATAAATTGACACGTTGTGATGAGTAAGGTGGTGTGTATTAAAACTAAAATGAGACCGGCCACGCTATCACTTGAGACAGCTTTTAAGATGGCAGGCACCGACCTTAGGTCGCACTAAGAAAATGACCGATCACTTTAACATAGTCTTGTCAAAAAAGTGGTTCAATTGACACGTTTTACAACCTTGTGATGAGTTAGGTGGCGTGTCTCATAAATAGTTTTTTAAACAAATCTAAAAAATATAAGAATTTAAAAACCCGACTTGGTGTCAGTATGGTACTATTAAAGATTTTTCTGCTTACAAGGCAAAAGCAACACAGTGGAATATATCAACAAAATTTTGGAAATAATTCCGTAATTTTTTACTTAGTGAGCTGATTGCAATGAAATTTTGCACAGGCGTAAGTGGCATAACATGGAGTTAAAGTTTGGATGCCGAACCCCTCAGAGTGCACGGGGGCGGCGGTATGACCCCCCAAAGTAAGGCACCTTTTTCCATAAAAAATTTCGAGCGGTTGCCATTTTTTTGTTTCTCATCCGATTTTCAACAACTCAATATATTTGTAATCTGCTACTAGAAATCAACAGAAAACATGCTAACATCTATTTCAAAATGTGATATTTCAAATTTGGGCCGGGCCGGGACAAAATCGAGGCAAATTTTTTGTTTAACATATTAGTTATTTAATTAAATAATTTTATTAAATAATAAAAAAAAAAAATAAAGCAATGTCTTGTTCCACTTAAAAACTACATTCGCTGAAAGTAATAATTTTAAAAAATCTAATTTTTGAGATTTTTCCCCAAAAAGCACCAACACTCTTTTGCCTCCAGATAAATATTTTCTTTCAAAACAATAAGGTATGCCATACTATTGTTAAAGTATTTTTCATGTAAAAGCGAGTTGTGTTAAAAAAATTTTGATTTATTTATAGAAGCAACTAATGATTGGTATTGGTAAACGAATTTGAGACAATGTTTGTTTTCCTAACAAAATATTCAAATCCAAATTTAGCACTTAAGTGCTTGTGGTGTTGTGGGTAGAGAGTTTGCCTTGTATTCCGAGTACTTCCGAGTTCAAATCTTCGAAATAGCACATAAGTCAAATGTTTAAATAGCACATAAGTCAATGAAAATTAAAAGTGATTGTGGTGCAATCAGTAGGACAGAGGACTATTAATCTTTAGGCCACTGTTTAATACCGGAAAAATCAAAAAAGTTTTTTATTTTCAATAAAATTTTGTGGAACGTAATAATATTTATTTGGAATGTAATATTAGGTTAGATAACTGAATATTAACTATCACGACTAAACATATAATTTAACATTACGATAGTTGTGGTAAACGTCTGAATTCGATTGTCAACAAATTCGGTGACCACAAGTGTGACTGTTTTCTGGGAGTAGATTCATAGTCTTTTTCGTAGGAATATTTATTATCTGTGGTGTCCTGTTTAAAAAACTTACAATCTTAAATTTTTCCACAAAGCTTTAATTTAAGTAACGGTTATACGTACTTTAATTTGGGCTTCAAAATGTTAACAGTAATTACTGACTTGTTTGTCAAATATAACGATTTAAAAAAATGGCAGAAACCACTTCAGAACTTAAAGAAATTTTAAAGTAACAGTTGAAAACGTTAGTATTGTCGTAATGAAGACAAAAGTAATAAAATGCTACAAAGTTAAAAAATATGCATCAGAGTCCTTATGAATTTGATTAAATATTGAAGTAGTTTACAATCGGTTCGTCGAATGGGTGTATAAAACTTGTTGGATACAAAACCTTCATATGTTTCTAAATCTTACCCGTAATTTTTAGAACTTTTAAGAAATACGTTTTTTAAATAAAAACTACGTAATTTAATATAAAACAAAAGTTTGAAATTATATTTGTCCAAATCTTAGTTCTTTTTGGATATATGAAAGAATATATATCAACATATATGGCCTGAGGGCCGTATATGTTGATATATGATTACTCTTTCCACATGTGGGATTCAATATACTTCCATATTTGACCATATATAACACCCTTTTGCGTATATTAAATAACATATACCTCCACGACTGTTCATATATGAGTAGCTTTGGGAAATATGAAATCGCATATATCTTCATATATGAACATACTTGAACATATATGAACTTTTTTAGTTGGGTTGTTTAAAAAGCCTACAGAATAATAATAATATTTTTATAAAAGTCATAGTAAATTTTCAGAAAAATTTCCATGTTTTTCTTTTTTATATTTAAGAATATATATGGGAGGTAGGCGTGTTAATTTCCAGGATATATAAAATACTTATTATTAGCCAAAAGGATATACGGTAGGTTGACATATTCTTGCATCGAATTGAAAGAGATTTGTCTTACATATTGACTGAAACATATTAAATGTATAAGTTTTAGGCCTTTTTTAAAAAAACATTAATATTAGGTTCCAGGATATGTTGAGGGTAGGCATTTGTCATTGTTTGGAGCTTAATAAAAATCAGCATACCTATTTTGATTGACATGTTTGTTATTTTTACCTATGCCGTAACATTAAAAGCATTTTTTTAAGATTTAATGTAATTATTTAGTTCAAGGACATTTTGGAGCTTGACTTATTCTTGCTCGGAAATATAAAAAACTTTACATACACAATTCTAGCTACATATCTAAGAAATATACCAATTTTCGTCATTCCAATAATATTTGGAGCTTTTTGGAGCATTTTTGGCTTGCAGGATATATGACAGGTAGGCGTATCCTTGCTGCGATTTTGACAAAATTTTATATTTTTACATGTTTAAACAATATATACTCGTGTACCCAATTTCTCTTACGGATAATAACTCCTTCTATTTTTGGCCACTCATTATTTCAATTGACGACACTGCAACGTCATTTTGAATTATTTAGGATGTACAAAGAATGCTGTATCAACAAGCTTTCTTTTTTGTTCAAAAAAAAAAAAAAAAAACCAAAAAAAAGTTTATTTTTCTGTTCTATGGGAAACAGTGTAAATTTTTGAAATTGTTCATGTTCATAAGTTAGATAGAGTATATGTTTATATACTACATTAGAAAAAGTGTTATAAATGTTATAAAAATATATTCTATCATAGAAAATGTTTTTTTATACAATTACAATTTCATTTCCATTCTCATTTCAATTCACACACATTCATACATCTTCATCGTGTTGGATGGTGGTAGCCTATGCCAATTTAGTAAATGGACAATTTTAAAACGCTTGTAGTTAAAAAAAAAAAAACAATTATTTGTTTTGAAAACGTATTTATATTTATAAAACAGTATGGACTAACGGACCGCTATCTTCTATTTGGCGAATTTTAGGGATAATACCTCCAATCATGCTTTGGACGACATTCATGTATTTTTTTACACTGCTTTTAATGTTTTTCTTTAATTCTTGAGTGCATTTGGCTTTCCAACCATTTTCATACACTTTTTGCCATAAAGGACCTCAAAAGTCCTCAATTGGACGTGCTTTTGGAAGATTTGCGTATTGAGGTATAAAAGGCATGTTTTTACATTAACCCATTCCAACGTGTTTTTGGCATAATTTTAATTTTACAAAAATCAGCTAAAAATGGTGCTAGAGCGTCTTCCGATAAAAAAAACAAACCTCCCCTAAAGGAGAGGTCACTTACCACCCCTAAAGAGGAGGTTTCCATTAAAAAAAACTTACAAATAAAGTAGCTTGTTTTTTTTCATGGAATCCACCTCTTTAGGGGGGGGGGGGGGGTAAGTAACCACCCCTTTAGAGAGGTTTTGAAAACGCTCGCACAGGTTAATTTTTAATTCAAAAAAACAACATTTCTAGCCGATTTTTGAAAAATTAAAACACCTCGGGATGGATATATCTCAAGAAGTAGGATGATCTTACCCAAGATTATGGTACCAATATCTTCTTTGGAAGATTCTCTTGCAGATTATTGCATAAAACTTGTATATGCAGTTTAAGGAGTTAATTTTTAATTTGAACAATAGCATTTTTAGCCGGTTTTTTGTAGATGCCGTTTAAGGGGTTAAATCTGGCCAAAATATTATGTCGTCTTTAGAGTGTCTGTCTCTGATAAATTTTTTCAGTTTTACCAAAAATGTATTAGTGTAAAGATCCGCGTTTACAGCCATATCTTTTGAATCCTGGATGTAAAGTTGTGATGTATCTTTTGCCGGAATGGCTGCCCACACTAGTACTTTTGGTTCAAACTTCGCTTTGACTGAATACCGTGCCTTAACGGGAGTTTTTTTTCACGTCATCATAATAAAATCCAGAATTAATACTTCAGTTGTTTCAGGCAAAAGAAAAGTATTTTTCATCATCTAAAATTAGTTGAACATTTTTTTTCATGAAGTTTTTTCTTAGTTGTCTGCATTTTGTTGGCAAGTGTCAGAAACACTTGCTTTTTACTATATTTGGGTACTGTCTTCCTCTGGTAGTGTTTATGTGAATTGTTTCCTTGAAAACGCGAAATTTGCTGGCGAAGTTATGCTTTGATGCACTAATTTGATTAACAGCCGATTTTTTCAATTAAACAATTTCAACTGCGGTCTGTATTTTTGGACTTCCTTTGTTTTTCATCCCGGTAGATGCCACTCCATTTTCAAACCGTTTGTATATGGAATATATTGTGCTACGTGGTACTTGTTCTTTAAGGAATTGATGTAACACTTCGTTTTTAGGATACCGTCCAAACATGTCATAGACATGTTTTCTTAAACTGGTTTGTTCGACCACTTTCATTTTGAATTTTTTCACTTTTAAATATTTACAATAATTTTTATAATATAAGATTTTATTTGCATGCATTTTGAAAAAAAAAAACATGCCTACTTAGCAGTAATTTATATTTGAATGTTATCCATTTACTTAGTTGGCATAGGTTAGTTGTATGTACAGTGGTCAACTTTAATGGATACATGTTTGGGAAAATTTGGTTAAAAACGCTGTAAGTCATGACCCGTTGAACTTATTGGAAATAAAATTATGATGTTGGAAACTTTATAATGTGTACATTATTAATGGTTAAAAATCCAAACCAACTTTTCTCTTATTACTGCCGATAAATGCAATTAAAGTTATTAAAATATATAGCCATTAATGTAGCAGTTCGATAATTTTTTCGATAAAACGGCGTTATTTGCTAGTGGTCAAAAAAATTTGGGTCAAATATGATTAATTTGTTTTTATGAAATTTTTTCCAACAGATTTTTATCAATTTTAAGTCTAAATTTATCTCACTCTCTTTTTGTTCTGTGCCGAATCTAGAGAAGAAAAAGTTACATCTCTATTTATAAATAGGACCTGTCTCTTGTCAAATTCGGAAAAAAAAACTATTTAGTAGAAACTTTCTGTTGATTCAGCTTTAAAATTCTGTTGATTTAGCTTAATTCTAAGTTAATTTAACTACAACTGGCAACTTAAATGTAGTTCTTATAAAATTTAGGTCACCTAAATTTAGCACTGAAAATTATGCTGGCGCAAATTCAGCTAATATTTTCTGTTGTCTTAGTTGAAATTGCAGCTTTTGTACTAAAGTGTAAAGTTATCGAAATTTCGCGGATTTGTTAAGCATTAAAAGGGAACATCAGCCGTATATGCGATTATGTACAAAGAAAAGTTGACAAAAATTAGTTTAGTTTTTCAATTATGCTTACATAGCAGAAAACAAACAAATTTTTGCAAAGTTGTTATAAATTATAAAATGTTGCATTAGAATAACTCATTGAGTAAAATAATGATGATATTGAGCAATATTATTTCATTTACCCAATATAACCACGACAATAACGTGTAAATACTAAATGAACTCAATTTCTCAAATATTAAAATTCAGTTAGTTAAGGATGGTTTTAAATGATTGTGCCTGATTTGTTGCAACACCAATTTTGCAAACTTTATTTGCAAAAATTATGTTCCTATATAAAAAATTTAATATTTTTTATTATTAAAAATCAGAAAAATTCAAAAAATCTTCGATAAAATCTGAAAGTTTTGAAATTTTTTATTTTTTTTTCAAAATGAAATGAAATTTTAAAATATCAACAAAACATACAAAATTCTCAAACCAAACATACAGGTACCATGCTATGTTAAACCTAATAAGAAAACAATCAACTAGAATATGTTGTGTTTAAATCTTAGTATATATGCTATGCAGGATTCCCAATTCGTTCCCAGTAATGGTAACATTAGCAGTTGGACTGGCAAACCTGTCAAATAAAAAGCTTTAAGATTTAAAGCAGTTGGCTTAACTTGTAAGAGGAGACGAAAATAACTCATGTTGTTCGGGTAATCAATTAATATCCTTGATTTTCTGTGTTTACTTGATATAAAGGGTCCGCCAACTAACTTTTTTTTTTTTTTTTGAAAATGCTATAAAAAAAACTACTGAATATTTTCTCAAATTTCTTTTTTTATTTGAAAGTACAATCCTTCCGGTTAATAATGGAAAATAATTTCATTCAAATGGCTGCCTCGGCTGGCCATGCAGTAGCCTACACGATCGGTCCAATTTTTAAGCACATTATCGATTGTGTGCAGCTGTATTTCACCAATGGCTTCACGAATATTGTCCTTTAAAGCGCCGATTGTCTCTGGCTTGTTGTAACACTTATCTTTGACGGCACCCCACAAATAATAGTCCAACGGTGTCAAATCGCAGCTCCGAGGTGGCCAAACGACATCAGCTCTGCGGCTGATAATGCGATCTTCAAAAACAGGGCGCACATTCTGCAACATTACCATGATTTTCAAAGTAATGTCGCAATATTTCCCAGCGTTGTTCAAGCGTATACACAACCTTATTCGTTCAGCGGAAGGATAAAACTAATTATCTGTCAAATCAGACATGAGCTAAGTGTTACCATTCACGAAATAAGCGCTAGTTGAAAAAAAAAAACGTTAGATGGCGGACCCTTTATATACTTGATCAAACCATGATTTTCTTGTGGGTGGCTGATTAGAATGAGGCTGAAGATGACCTAGTTGCTTAGGACGAAAGTGCTTCACTCCCTCTAGTGCTGATCCCTACAAGATTTTTTTTTCATCTTCTCTTACATTTATTAACAATTAGTGTTTTCGATTTGTAATAGTAACATTTTAAAAAATGTTCGCAAACCTGCCAATTCAAAATGAAATGCAATTTTAAAAGATCGACAATATATACAAAATTTTCAATTTCAAATATTTTAATAATTTTATTTAACACTCATAATTAAAGTTCATTGGCATTTTAAAAAAAAATAATTTCATGGAGAGCTGTAATGGTTAAAAAAAAGCTTTCCAACAGACCTGTTGCTGAAAAAAGAGAAAGCGGGATCACGTTTGATTTAAAATTGGTACGAATCAATCGAACAGTACCACACGACAAAAATTTATTACAATTTATTTTCACTTATAGCAAATAACTCAGTTTTATTTAAAAAACTGAAAAGTGATACATATTCTTCTAAACTTCAAATCGAGCGTTATGGTTTTGATTCGTTAACAATAAATAATGTACACATTATAAACTTTTTGACACCATGGTCTTATTTCTAATAAGTTCAACAGCTCGTGACTTACAGCGTTTTAAACCAACTGTCCCCAAACATGTATCCATTAAAGTTGACCACTGTATGTTGGTATGTATGTATGTATGTATGTATGTATGTATGTATGTATGTATGTATGTATGTATGTATGTATGTATGTATGTATGTATGTATGTATGTATGTATGTATGTATGTATGTATGTATGTATGTATGTATGTATGTATGTATGTATGTATGTATGTATGTATGTATGTATGTATGTATGTATGTATGTATGTATGTATGTATGTATGTATGTATGTATGTATGTATGTATGTATGTATGTATGTATGTATGTAGTCATGGTAATGGTATTATATTTTTAGTCATTGCATGCAGAGATTATTATACAAAATGTATATGTGTATGTGTAGTAAAAGGTTGAAGGTTGCCAAATTATAACAATTTACTTATATCTGCATATACACTATGGTCGAAAAGTATGTATAAAATTAAAAAAAGAGTATTAAATTTTACATCTCAACAAATATTAGAAAACAGTATTTGCCTAAATAATAATTATGGTAATAAAATGAAAGAAAAATCTTATAATGAACTGTTAAATTCAATAACATTTTAATTTTAAATTTTCAAAAATAAAAACAAAAAGTTTATTTTAGAAATGTTGAGGTTAAGAAGAAGAATAAACGTTTTTCTCTAAAAATTATAAACACTATTAATTTTTAAATCAGACTAGACTAGTTTTTGCCTTTTTTATGGACACGCTCATCAGTGATTTTCCATTTAAATTGTATTATTATTTGTGTCTTATAATTGTCAGATTGTCTCTATATGATAAATTTTTTTAACAACCTGCGCCTGTAAGAATCAAACCTGCGCTCATCTTACATTACAAACGTAACAATACCAAGTCATGACCGTTTAGCGATCACACCCAAGTATGGCCTCGAATCTAATGCAGCTAAATTGCAGTTTTCTTTCCTATTAGCTTTTTCTGTTATTGTATATTATACTCAGAAGTGACCAACACTAACAACACAAATATTCTATTTTTAGATTTTTGTTTATTTTTCTAATCTCCTCCGTCTCTATTTCACAATGTTTATTGTTCGATCATTTAACATAAATTATGACGTGAGCAAGAAAATTCGAGCATTAGTTTTTTGTTAATCAAAATATTAACAAAAGACAGAGCAATGTTAGTGCAGATTGTATCTACGGACAGGTCATTACATGTTTTCAGTTCGAGTTACCGAAATTCTTCAAAGAACCAATGTACACTAAGAAAAAAAAGTTTCATCATATTGATGAAACTGTGTCATTTATCGCTTGTCATCAATTATTTATCATATTTATGAAGTTTTTATAGATATGACGAAGGGATTAATAAAAATGTATGGATGTCAAATGTTTCATATATCATCATTTCATAAAAAAGTTTCATAAACAGTGTTTTATTTTTTATTTCCTATCAATTAAAATTCAGAATTTCCATTACAAATTTAGAAATCATCAATTGAAATTAAGAATTTTCATTTGAAATTAAGAAAATGTAATTTGTAATTTAGTTTTTTATTTAAAATTGAGAAACTATCATAACACCAATTGAAAGTCATAATTTCTAATCAGTTGATGTGTTGTAAATTTTACTTCGAGTTTTTTGAATATAAATTTAATTTTTAAAAATATCACTGAAAATGGGAATTTCTTTATATCAATTAATGATTTTAATTCAAAATTAAAATTCTTAACTTAATTTTTCTGAATTTTAATAAAAATGAATATCAAATGATATTTTCTCAATTTAAATTAGAAATTTTGAATTTTAATTAATATATATTGAATTACACTTGCAAAAATATTGGGGTTTAAAAATAATACATTAAAAACAAATTTTCGTTATTGGCTGTAGCATTTATGGTGTTTGTACGCTACCAAAGAAAATTTTTCATTTCATAAAAATTTATGAATTTGCTTCATTTTATTAAAACTTTTTATAACATTTATGAAACATTTCATTAATATGATGAAGCTTGTCTTCAATTTGAAATTTTATGAAACAGCTTCATTATTTATTTACTTTATTTATTTATTAATTAATAATCATATAATTACAAATTATATCCTATTACCCTAGCCGAGAACTTGTTACTATGGCTTTCGGCTCGTTGTAGCGAAAACAGACCAATGCCCCTGGTGGGAATCGAACCCACGAACCCTGCACTGATAAGTTAGCACGCTCCCAACTAGCCTACCGTGGAGCATCAGCTTCATCATATTTATGAAGTGTTACATTGGAAGAAAATCAATGAAGTTTTTCATCATATTTATGAAGTTTTTCATATTTGATGATATGATAAAGCATTTCCTTTGATTGAAGAAAATATGCATTGCATTAACAGATGAAGCCATTTTTTTATTAATAAATAAAAAATAATGCTCTTGAACTCGAACTCGAATAATCTTGCTCACATCATAAATTCAACAAAATTTAACATTTTACCTTTAATTTGCTTACTTTCCCCTCCGTCTTAAAAAGATCGCGAACTTTTCAAACTTAGTGTAAAGTTTTTTTTTTTTGCGTAACTGTAATATAGTCAAATTATTATAGCATGTTAAAATTTATAAGTGTATGTAAGTGAATGAATGACTGAATATATGCTTATGTATGCTTAAATGTATTTGAATGCCATGTTAAATTTTATTTAGTTGTAAGAGGACATGACTAATATAGTTTTCCTAGTAGTACTACACCAATAGGAAAATTTTTGAAACTTCTAGTATTTTCATTAAATTTAATTGGTTTTAATTTCTACAGGTCTTTCGTTTTGAGCCATCATACCCATTCGCCAGTGTAGATTGCATGTGGGTTTTATATCATTGTATTTGTCTATGGTATCAACAGCATCAGTGTTGTTAATTAATTACCTTAATTAAATTGTAATGTTTTAAAGGATAAAGAATAATAATGATATTTTATTCTATTTCTATTTTTAAGGGAGAATGTTGAATAATATTAAAATTCATTTGTAGATACATTTTTAAGTACGCTGAATCCAAATCTGGTAAAAAAAAAAATATTTTTTATTTTTGATGAATTTAGTTCGGCTTTAGGTCATGGGTTGCAATAATAAAAACCAAATTTTTAAATTTTGTTTTTAATTATTATTTTTATTTTCGATATTTCGGACAATTTTATTGTCCATCTTCAGGAAAATATTTAGTTATCTGAATAATAACCGCGGAGTTAAAACGTCTTTCCTTGTTTGAAGTTTCTGTTTTATAAATCTACTCGCCCTCACGGGGGAAAAAGTCCACTCACTCATGCGCACGTCAGTAAATTCAGATTTTACTAACACTCATGCGTGATCATGCGTAATTCACGGGAATCAGGCAAATTCACGAAAAAAAATATAGCCGAAAAAAATAATATGTTAAAATTAATGTAAATTGTAAATTTTTGACTCAAAACTGCTCTAAATATGTAATTTTGTTCTTTATTTTTTATTTAAAAAAAAAAAAACAAAAACTGTAAATCAGCAAAAAAAAATTAATGAAAATATTTATTTAAAGAGAAAAAATTTTGTTTTGGAAACTTCTACTACCTCACGATAAATTTGGCTCACGCATACTCACTCACGTGCACGTGCATAAAAATACTATTCACTCTCACTCATGCGTGAGTTACGTTAATTACGTAAAATTCTACTCAAAAAAAAATATTCTTTAATTTGAATCGGTCGGCGTTGTACTAGTCATGTCGGCGTTTGTATCAGGATTTGGGTGTGCACATCCAGGATAATGTTTGTGCTTTGGTGCCTGGCAGGTCACTGGGAACGGTTTTTTTGGAAAATGCAAGCTGTTGTGTGCCTGATGGATAGCAGGTACAACAGGTATGGTTTGTCTGTTTATCCTAGCAAGACAACACTTGTGTTGTTTGCGCGTATTTAGTACCAAACATAGGGGTCTTAGGCTTTCAGTGTTAAAGGGGGTTACCCTCCAACTGTCTACAGAGGTCAAATATCTGGGGGTTATTAGAACCATCGTTACATGCATATCTCCTTTGATAATAATTCATGCGTAAAATTACGAAAAAATGTCAAAATAACAAAATGTATCGTAAAATAAAAGAAAATTTGTAGATATTACGAAAGTTTTTGTTTTTTTGACAATAATTTCGTATTTTTATAATGAGTTTAGTCTGGTGGCCTAGAACAATGGTGAAAACCGAGCTATGCTGAACACACTACAAAGAGCTGCTGCTCTAGGTATTACGGGTGCTATGAGTACCACGTCTGGGGATGCTCTTGATGTTATGTTGGACCTCCATATACATATGGCGAGGCAATGATGGCGGTATGTAGGTTCCGGGAGAATGGAACCTGTCATATGGACTGCAATACATGACGTGGTGTTATCGTTGAAAGGAACTTTGTCCGATGTTCCTAATGCCTCTGGATAACATGATACTGTGCATCGAATTGATAGAAGGTATAAAATAGTAATACCGAGCTGGCAAAGCCCAACTCAACTGCTTAAGGATTACTCTAATACCTTCTACACTGATGGATATGTGTACTGTATCTGGCTGATATCTACACGTATTATTGAACAGATATTCATATGACATAGGCAGAATAGCTTCAGTTTTTCAGTCTATTTTTGGTGTGGCGAACTGGATAATCGATAACGGATGGAGGAATAAGAGTATCAGGCACGAGGAATTTTGTTAGCACGCCATATAGGGATTCGTGCACATCCTACTAAGTTTAACTACATTTATAGAAATAAACCTATAAAAATAGCAAAAAAAGATACTTAAAATAAGTTTAAAAGTTTAAACTAAATATTATTAATAAAGGGTGTCCCAAGAAGAGCGCAATTTTTAAATTTTAAATAAAACACAGATATTTAAAAAAAAATCGTGAAACTTTATTATATCGTAAAGTAGACAGAATGAGGTTATGTATGGAACAATATATCGTGCAGATGGCCGCCGCGGCTGTGCTGGCATGCACGCGATCTTTTAATGAAATTTTCAATGACCGTTTTGCATGAATGCTGCGGTATTTCATTAATGCAGCGTCCAATTTCCTCTTTTAAGGCTTGAGTCGTCGTCGGCTTATTCGCGTAAACCATCGACTTCAAAAAACCCCAAAGAAAAAAATCTAATGGTGTTAAATCGCACGATCTAGGCGGCCAATTCTGATATCCAAAACGCGAAATAACACGACCGGGAAATGACTGATGCAGCAATTGAATTGTTTCTCTGTTGGAACCACATGCCCTCCACATTTATTTCTTCAATTCTAGGCAAGAAAAAACTGGTTATCATTTCACGATACCTAACACCATTGACTGTTTGCGCTTGACCAGCCTCATTTTCATAAATCACGTACAGCTGCGACATTTTCGGTCGATCGACCTGGTCGATGGCGCGTTGTTGTCTTTACATCACTAACAGACCCAGTTTCGGCAAATTTATCCATTAATCTCTTTACAGTTGACTCTTTTGGAGCATTATTGTGATTATTGTGATTATAATGATTATATATTGATCGCAATTTGCGAACTGTAGCCGCAAAACTTTCACCATTTTGGTAAAACAATTTCACAATGAGAATGCGTTGTTCATTCGTGTAGCGCTCCATTTTTACTAACCTCGTACCTTCTACTAGCAAACAATAACAATTGTTCAAATGTCAAACAATGACACTTCGAATGTTGTCAGATTTAAAAATTGCGTTCTTCTTGGGACACCCTTTATAAGAATAGCAAAAATAAATCTGTTAAATTTACAAATATTTTGTTATATTTGAGCAAAATTTTAGTTAATTGAAATTGGCAAAATAATCTGATAAAATCAGCAAACAATTTTGCTAAATATTGGTAGACAAAAAAATCATAAAAAAATGCAAAATTTTCCACGTGTTTTTTAGATTTTTTTTATGCCCTTCTGAAATCAGCAATTTACAATTATTTAGCACAAAATTCTGTTGATTTAAACAAAATATAATGTTATTTTTATTCTACAAAATTTTGTTGATATTACAGATTTTATTTGCTGCTTTTAGTCTACAAATATTTAGCAAATGCATGCATAAATGCACCTTTTTTATAAAAATAAAACAGAAATTTTGAAAATATTGAACAATTCTAAGATAAAATAAGTTTTCTATTACACTAAAAATATTTCGGGTAACAGAAAAAACTAAAAACTAATTAAATTCAATTAAAAGTTTAATTGAATTCGGTCCTGTTAAGAAAATTGTAGAATCAATTGTTTAATTAATTTGAGTTTCAGTTAAGATTTTAATCATTTCTATTCAAAATTTAATTAAAAATTGGTTTTAATTTCAAACAAATTTTTAGTAGATATTATTAAAATAGCTAAAATTAAAAAAGTCGATTATATTGAAAAAAAAAAATTAAAAAATACAAAAAAATAGTCAAAATTCAAAAAAAAATATCGTTAGAATTTAACAATTTAAAAAAATCGCTAATATTTGAAAAAATTGTAGATTTTAAAAAATGCCAAAAAAAAAACTGGTCAAAATTTCTATTATTAAAACAAAATAAACGCTAAAATTGAAAAAATAAATAGCCAAAATTAAAAATTATGACAAAATTCAAAAAATGAATAAAATTTAAAAAAAAAAACCGTCAAACATTTTAAAATCGCTTATATACAAAAAAAAATTTAAAAATGTAAAGACATCGCAAAAATTTAAAAAACAAATTTTGCGAATTTTTTTAACCCTGTCACTACCTACTTTTTGTTTGTAGATATATTACTATTTTGACTCCCGATTCTTGTTAGGGGTCCTTAAATTAGAAAGAAAAATGTTTGCATGTATGCCCCCTCCCCCTCCTAACCATCCGAAAATTGGTCCGAAAATCGAATTTTTGAAACTTCTCAATCCTCTTTTACCACTAAAACATTCGAATAACCAAAAATGATTTGTTTGGTTTTGTTTTGATCATTAAATGAAGCTACATACCAATTGTTGCGATTCTAGTCTCTTTGTTCGGAAATAGAGGCTGATTAGCACTTTGTTAACAAATATCGCGACTATATTGCCCTGATGAACAGCATATGATGATTTTTTTTCAATGACCAAGATCCTATTGAACATTTTTAAACAAAAATATTAAGTCTAACTGCATTATCAGATTTTTATATTTTTCTTAAAACTGCGTACACTGTAGTGTACATGGGTAGCGAAAGGGTTAATCTTGGTTATTTAAATTTTTCAGTTCTGGTGATTTTTTATAATTTTTGCTTTTTGTTTTTGCGATTTTTGTTTTAATACATTTTGGCGCCTTTTTAAATGTGCAGGAAAAAAATTTGTACTTGCTCACAAACATCTACATACATGCTTCCATACACCTCCATACCTGTACACGAAATTTGAGGTAATATTTACATTCATGGATATAAGTGTGCATGCATGTTCATGTGTGATCATACATGTCCAGACATGCAGATATTACCTCAAATTTCGTTAGTGATCATGTATGGAGATATATGGAAGCATATAAGAAGATTTATGTATCCATGTATGTATAAAAATACATTCACATATTTATGGATCCATATATGAAAATGTTTAGCTGGGTGTTGGCATATTTTAAAGTTGTTGCCAATATGGGTTATAAAAAACTTGAAATTTTGTATGCACCAAATTCATGTTCAATTAAACATTTACCAGACATTATTAAACTTTTAATTGAAATTCAGTTTGAAATCAAACAAAATTTTAATCAAAATTTTATGGACAATAATTTCTCAAGTGCTAAATTTCTAATTTTTTCCAAATTCAAAAATAAACAAACAACAGTTTCGTGTTTTTTTTTTTGAAATATTGGATGAAATCTGGAAGTTTTTGTTTAATATAAACTTTTAAAGTTATAACTTATATTAATTTCATATGAATCAAGTCCATAATAAAATTCCTAATAATTTTAACCACAATTTATTTTTGTACTTTTTTTTCATTTGCAGAAACTCTTCTATATGAACTTGTAATAAAATCTACAATAAATGTTTATAAATGATGCCAGAAGTTGAATGTGACGTAGTGGGGGAAACAGAAATGGTTAGTGGAGCAACAGTAGCACAAAAACTTTATAATCATCATATACAGCAAGAACAACATTATCAGCAAGAAAATCATTATAACAATAATAATAGCAGTGGTGTTGGTGGTAACTATAAATTGCAAGAACAACAACAACCACCACAGCAACTACAACAACAGCAGCAACAACATTATAAAATGGCAACAAGTTCATATGTGTATCGTAGTCCTTTAACGATACCACCCGCAGCTACACATATGTATGATAATATTAGCAACACGAACAACAACAGCAACAACAATAGTATTCATAGCAACAACAATAATATAATGGATACATATAATAATAACTATCATCATAATCATCATCTCCAACATATAACAACTAGTCATAATATGGCAACAACACATTCAACGACAGCAACAGGTGGTTGTGGTGACATAATAACTTCAACACTAGCAACAACAACTACAACGACAAGTGCTAGTTCTAGTCCTAACCAACATAATACTGTAACAACACCTAAAGATAAATTAAATGAATATCAGCAACAACAAGTAACACCACCAACAACAACACCAACAACAACATTTTTACAAAAATCATTAGAGGCTCCCATAAAACAAACTAACAATTATACAAATGGTTATGGTGGTAGAAATGGTAAAAATGTGACTACCCCACCACCACCTCCTTTTGGTATCTTAGCTAAAACACCCCAAATAAGACAATCACAATCACCCCATCTCTCAACCGAAGCAAATTTGCTAACAACAAATATGTCTTCTACACCTCCGACATGGCATCCTCATGTCTATGCCCGACCACCAACACGTCCAACACCTCATACCATAGCCGATATTTTAGGCTTACGTGATTTAACCACCATCAACATTTCAACCAACACCATTCTCAATTCTATGGTCACTCGTGATACTCATGATGAATCCTCCAATTCTTCTGCTACTAATTTACCACCTGCTCCTGCTAAATCTCCAAAAAGTATTTTACGTAATTTTCAACAACAATATTCTCAACAAATCACTCAATATGATCAATCGCAATTGAGAAGTGCTTCTGTTAGTGATGCCAGCGAAGATGATAATGTGGCGACTAGCATTGCGGTGGGCCCAGAGGTGGTGGTAGTGCCACCACCTGTCCTCGATCAACCTTTAAATTTGTGTGTAGCTAAAAAATCACGAGATTCTTTATCACCGCCACCCGCGGTTAAACAAAATCAAATTTTAGGTATATCAGTGGATCGAGAGAAAACATCTTTGTTGGGAAAACATTTGAAGAAAGGTAAGTGAAAGTTTATAAATATTTAAACGAACTTACAGAGATTTTGAATATAATATTTTGAAAATTTCGAAAAATATATTTGCTTATTTGAAACAAGAAAGTATAAATGAAAATGAATAAAAAACCAAAAAACGAATGCGTCTGGCTCATATCTTGAATATGTTAAGATATTTATGTGACCCACATTGCGTATGAGTGTTATTATCTTTGATGTTACAATTAATAACACTCATACGCTAACGTGGTAAAACCTTAAAATAAAAATCATGAGAACTTGTTCAATATCATAAGATCCATGAGACATCAAATAGAAACTCAGCAAGAGTTTTAAAATTGTATAAATTTTTGAACACACATTCTCTATGGAGCATATAATCCTTCTACATATGGGCATTTCCATAGAAAGGTTAACCGTGATAGAAATTCAAAAGCCCGTTTAAAAAAAAATGTAATATGATGCAATAGGGTGGTCTTTCGTTGTATGGGCGAAAAATAACAACGAGATTTTGACTGTACCCCCCTCTTAAAATATTTGTTTGGGTACAAAAATTCACCATGCAAAAAATTAGAGTTCTAGCATAACGGGAAGATGTCCCGCATCGCTCTTGAAAATCGGGCCCCTTGGAAGAATGGGCATAATTTAAAATAAAATTACAAATTTTTTTTCTTCAAAATTAAAAAAATATAAAATAATTTTTGTGTTGGGTTTAATCATAACTACTCAGATAAAAAATATTACTTTCCCAGAAAATCGCTAACTTACCCTAACTTTGTGTCAAAAAATTAATAAATATTTTGGGGGTACCTCAAAGTGACTTTTTTGAATTTTCGAAAATTTTATTCAACAAAAATCAAAAACCTAGTGTTTGCTGTCAAGTATTTCATTAAGCACATTTCAAGTATTAACTAAGCCAGGTATTACGGATATCCGTTGACAAATTTTTTTTTAGGGCATTTTGATTCTCGGGGATTTCAAGGTTTTTTTTTATTTTTATACATTTTTACTTTAAAACAAGGTTTTAATAATATTTCATCAATATTTTTGTATATGCCTTTTTATATGATTATAATAACTTTATTTTAAAATACTATATTATCTGCTGATAGTTAACCCATGTTAACCTGGGGTCAAATATGACCCACGTAAGAAAAATGCAGCTTTGTGGCAAAATTTATAAATAAAATAAAGAAAGGAATAATTCAATTTATATTTATTCTAAAAAAAATTCGTTAACCGTTTCTAGTCTTCGAGTAGGTCAATTAAGTAAAAAGTAGAACTTAAAACTTTTCCATAATAATAATTTTGAGGGAAAAAAAATTACACTATTAAATTAAAAATACGTTTTTCGAAAATACTCCTGAATATGTACAAAAAATCAATTTTAATATGAATACAAGTATCTGAATTTATATTAAATAATTAATTTTAATTAATTTTAAAATGTAAATAAATTACAATTAGAAACATAAACAAAAATTTATTTTGTCATCTTTGTGATTTTTGACTCTTTAAAATACGAGGGTCAATTGTGACCCCATGAAAACACAGGTTAACTATGAACACGAAAAATTATACTTTATAATAAAGTTATTACAATTATATAAAATAGCATACACAATAACATTGATGAAATATTACAAAAATCTTATTAAAAAAAAAGTCTATACAAATTTAAAAAAAACGTTGAAATCCGCTAGAATCAAAATGCTCTAACAAAAATTTTTGCCAACGGATATCCGTAATACTTGGCTTATTTAATACTTGAGATGTGTTTAATAAAATACTTGACAGCAAACACCAGGTTTTTGATTTTTGTTGAATAAAATTTTCAAAAATGCAAAAAGTCACTTTGAGGTACCCCCAAAATATTTACTAATTTTTTTGACACAAAGTTAGGGTAAGTTAGCAATTTTCTGGGAAAGTAATATTTTTTATCTGAGTAGTTATGATTAAACCCAAAACAAAAATTGTTTTATATTTTTTTAATTTTGAAGAAAAAAAATTTGATTTTTTTTTTAAATTATGACCATTTTTTCAAGGGGCCCGATTTTCAAGGGCGATGCGGGACATCTTCCCGTTATGCTAGAACTCTAATTTTTTGCATGGTGAATTTTTGTACCCAAACAAATATTTTAAGAGGGGGGCAGCCCCAAAAATCGCAAGTTGAAAAATAAGGATGCAACAAAGGAATGTATCAAATTTGATATAGCCTTCAAATGCAATTTGATCCGAAAAATGGTCGATCGTACTGTACATAAATTTATTATATTACATTGATTTTTATATAATTTGATATGATTCAATCAAGTGCAAATAATTTTGTTTAAATTGAATAAAGGATTATTGAATTCAATTCGGAATTCATCATTGCGAATTCAATAATTGGGAATTCAATCTATTTTTTACTCAATCGATTTACAATTTGCCAAAATCAGCGAAACTGAAAAACACCGGCAGAATTGAAACAAAACGCTACAATTGAAAAAAATATCGTTAAAACGAAAAAAATCCTTAAAAATTTAAAAAAACCTCCAAAATTGAAAAAAACGCTATAAATGTAAAAAATCACTTAAATTGAAAAAATCAACAAAATTTAAAAAAATTTCCAAAATTAAAAAAAAAAATCACTAAAATTTGCCAAAATTGAAAAATCACCAAAACTAAAAAAAAAAATCGCCAAAAACAAAAAATATCGCCAAAAATAAAAAATATTGCCAAAATGAAAAAACTTCAAAATTTAAAAATGGCTAAAGTAAAAAATCGCGAAAATTTAAAAAAAAAAAATCACCATAATTGATAAAAAAAAAATAGCTCAAATTGGAAAAAGTTGTCTGTGTCAAAGTATCTCTGTTAGTTTTTGAAACATAAGCGATGTTTCAAATAAATACTCTTTTTTATCTGCTATGCTTACTTTTCGAGAAAAACGCGATTAATGAATCCAGCCAATCAAATCGAAATTTAGGATCGTTGTAGGGGTAATGGGGTTAAGTTTTGAACAATGGTGCAACCATTTTTCCCCCAGCTCCATTAGTTTTCGAAATATGTACCTTTTAAAAATTAACTAAATAAAAACTGTCCATAACTCAAAAACTAAAAGAGCTACTGGAATTGCACCGGTGTTCAAAGATTTTTTTTTAATTTTAGCGATTATTTTTTTTTTTTTTCAATTTTAGTATTTTTTGGCGATTTTTTCAACTTTGGCTATTTTTTTGAATATTGGCGATATTTTTAAATCGATTGAGTAAAAACCTACTGAGTAAATCGAATGAAGAATTTTATTCTTTAAAGCTCTGTACATATATTATATTTTGAAAATATTTTTCCACAATTAGGCTACAAACACTTGGAAATAAACTATAAACTAAACACTATCACAAATACTACAGTTATACATTTTTTTTCATTAAAATTCTCAATAAATTAATTTTTTAGATTTTTTTTTGGCTTTTTTTAATTTGTTTAATTTTTTTTTCAATTTAAAAATGTCAAAATATTTATTATTATTATAAGTTAGTATATTTACAAACTTTGTGCGTAAAAATTGTATTTAGCAAAATATTACTACTTTTAGGCATAATGTGTTTAATTGTAAACACATAATTGGTAAAAATACTGTAAGTGGGTATTATCTTATATATAAAATTCTCGTGTCACATTGTTCGTTCCCTTACTCCTCCGAAACGGCTTGACCGATTCTCATGAAATTTTGTGAGCATATTGAGTAGGTCGGCCAACATCTAAAAATGGGCGTGATCGGAACAGTGGGCGTGTCAGCTCCCATACAAAGTAAATATTTAATATCATATATCTACAGTTCTATAATAGCCAGAGTCTTAGAAATTTGTGCACGTTGATTATTTGTTAATGTGAATAGTCATGGGAAAAATGGGCGTGATCGGACCAGTGGGCGTGTCAGCTCCCATACAAAGTAAATATTTAATATCATATATCTACAGTTCTATAATAGCCAGTCTTAGAAATTTGTGCACGTTGATTATTTGTTAATGTGAATAGTCATGGGAAAAATGGGCGTGATCGGAGCAGTGGGCCTGTCAGCTCCCATACAAAGTAAATATTTAATATCATATATCTACAGTAATATAATAGCCATAGTCTTAGAAATTTGTGCACGTTGATTATATTATGAATAGTCATGGGAAAATTGGGCGGGATCATACCAGTGGGCGTGGCAGCTCCCATACAAAGTGATTATTTAGCTCATATACAAAATTAATATTAATATTAAATATCTAGGGTTCTATATTAGCTATAGAGCAATTCCATATGAAAGCGATCACCTTTTGGACGACACCTCTCCAATTTTAAAATAAATAGTCTCAATCGATTGCCCAGCAAAAAATAATGTACCTACATATTTTTTTTTTTTTTTATAGTGACTGGTTTAATGGTGGTGTGCACCACTGTCATGTGACAAAATTGAAGAATTCTTCATAAGGGACCTCATTGAAAGTTGATATACCTTTCCAACGAGCTATCACTCGTTGCGATCGCTTTAGTAGTTTTTTTTTAAACAACTTTCAATGAGGTCCCTTATGAAGAATTCTTCAATTTTGTCACATGACAGTGGTGCACACCACCACTAAACCAGTCACTATAGAGCAATTCCATATGACATGTGACAAAATTGAAGAATTCTTCATAAGGGACCTCATTGAAACTACTAAAGCGATCGCAACGAGTGATAGCTCGTTGGAAAGGTATTGAATCAGGCTTTAATTGAAAAATAAAAGTTTCCTAATTTTTCTTGTTAAATAATTAAAAATAATTCATAATTTTCATGGGAAAATTTAATTTTCATGGGAAAAAAGGTAAATTTCTGAGAAAAATTAGGAAAATTTTATTTTTCAATTAAAGCCTGATTCAATACCTTTCCAACGAGCTATTTTTTTAAAACAACTTTCAAGGAGGTCCCTCATGAAGAATTCTTCAATTTTGTCACATGACAGTGGTGCACACCACCACTAAACCAGTCACTATAAAAAAAAAAATATGTAGGTACATTATTTTTTGCTGGGCAATCGATTGAGACTATTTATTTCAAAATCGGAGAGGGGTCGTCCAAAAATTTGCCAATTTTGATCGTTTTCATATGGAATTGCTCTATATAGCCTTCAAATTTTGTACGAGTCCATCAATTACAAATATAAGTAGTCGAACTGAAAATGGGCGAAATGGGATAAATGGGCGTGTTACCAAAAGCAAAAAACAAATAAGCATTAATATAAATTAATATAAATTAACACATTCAAGACTTTTTGCAAGGTTATTTACTAATGTTGTTCAAAAATTGTTTTAGCGTTCCTCATATCCTAGAATAAAGGCGATAGAAGGACAAACAGGCGTTGGGCTTCCCATGAAATTACAAATTTTAAAATGATTTACTAATGTGAATTTATTTTTTTAATTATATATTTGCGTAAAAAAATTTTCTTGATTTAAAGAATTATTTACAATTAAAATTTGAAGGCAAAGCAACGTTTGTCGGGTCAGCTAGTTGTATATAAAAGTGTGCACAAAATAGTTTTACGCATTTTGATGTATAAATTTACCGAATTTGCGTAATAATACATGACATTTTACTCGTTTTATAGTAGTAAATTTACAATAATTTTTTAGAGTGTACATTTAAATTTTAATTTTATATGCTTAACAATAAAACTAAAATTGATATTTTAAATTGTGATGTCCATCTAAGATAACACAAGGGAACAAAATTGAACTTTTTTTGTGTTGATTTGAAATTTGTAGCAAATTTTTACTAATTTGAGGTCGCTGATTTCAAATCTGCACTTGGTTTTTCTCTATCAGCTCGACTTTTCGAGATATACCGTTATGTTCAAAATGAAGGCACTTCCGCTACATATATTGGAATAACTTGAAAACGGTTCACCATATTAAATTAAAAAAAAACCGAAACTCGCAAACAATATTCTCTTTAAGCCGTGCTTACATTGTTTTTAAATTTTCCAAGTAGTTTTAGAGATATCGTTCAAGTTTTGAAAAAAAAATTAAAATTTTTTTAAAAAAAAAAAATTAAAATTTTTTTAAAAAAAAAATTTGTTTGTTCTTTAAAAATTCCGAAAAAATAAAATTGGGACAAAAATCACAGTTTTGGTCTAGAAACAGTTAGTTAAATATATTTCGAATGAAATGAGCTTTATTTCATTGCAATCGGTGCACAACTTTTGATTTTGTTCACGATTTACTGAATTGATATAAATCGCGATTTCCATACAAAAATAACATTTTCTAATGTGTAAGTGTTTGTATGTAATAAGTTAGTTTTTTATGATTCTAAGAATTAAAAAAATTAAGTAATAAAAAAAGATTATTTCATTTTTATGGTTGCGGTAGCAAACTCATAACGCCTATAAATTGTATTGTTCCTTTATGACACCTAGTCAGTTCACAGTCAATTAAAGAGAAAAAAGAAAAGTGCACTTGTTTTTATTGATGTGTGGTTTACCGTTGGTAACGGATGATTTTTTTAAAGAAATTCCCCTTAACACATGTGTTCATTCATAAGTGACTGTCAATAAAATTGTGGATATAATTTTTTCTAGGTACTTCAGTAAAAAACTACGAAGTATTTATATGGGTTCATTCAACCAATTTTTCTCATTCAACAAGTGTTTACGAAAGCGAAAAGTATAACGACAAAAAATATTAATATTTTAACCTAGAACATTTCATCAGTGAACACAAAAAACTTTTGATTTTTATCCCTTGTTTTATTTATTGAAAACTGTGTTACTTTGAAATATATGTCAAAATTGGGTTATGACTACGTCAAGAAACACCTGTAAAATCAATCCCAACTATTTTGTAACATATTTTTGTAACATATTTTTGTAACATATGTGGTAGAAAAAGTGTGTCAGATTTTATTAAAAAATTTATTTTGACTACTTCGGATTTACCATGGAAACCCGTGACAAGTACTGGATTCCTAATACTGTATGTAAAAACTGTGTTGAGTATTTAAGGTTATGGGCAAACAAGCAACGGACCCAGTTCAAGTATAAAACACCAATGATCTGGCGGGAACCTTCGAATCATTATGATGATTGTTATTTTTGCGCTGTCAACATAACAGGCATTAATAAAACAAACCGGTCTAAATGGATTTATCCTAACGTGTTGTCTATTACCCAACCAGTCCTGTACTCTAGTGAGGATTCAGAATCACAACCATCTACATCTACACACAATTTTCACGACTTACGACAAAATGTTCCTTCACCAATTTCTGAATGTGGATCAGATGACTTCCATTTAGATATTTCTTCTGAACGCGAGCAATTTAATCAGGAGGAGCTTAGTGATTTAGTGAGAGACCTTGGACTCTCTAAAAAAGCATCTGAAATTCTTGCTCCTCGATTAAAGCAAAAACATCTGTTAACCCAAGGAACAACAGTTTCATACTACCGTAACAGAGCATATGATGGCGGACTATTGCTGGAGCATTAAAAATAATCCCTCTAAACAAGATTATTTAAGAAAATCTTATAAAAGAAAATTTTTCGATGAGTTGTAATTACATTGTAATATTTGTGTTTATAAAAATTTTTTATTTTTCTTTAAAATTCTCTTTTTGTGTTAAATTAAAAAGTATAGCTGATAGAAATAAACAAAATCAAAAGTTGTTATTTTTGTATGGAAATCGCGATTTATATCAATTCAGTAAATGGTGAACAAAATCAAAAGTTGTGCACCGATTGCAATGAAATAAAGCTCATTTCATTCGAAATATATTTAACTAACTGTTTCTAGACCAAAACTGTGATTTTTGTCCCATTTTTATTTTTTAGGAATTTTTAAAGAACAAAAAAATTTTTTTTTTTTTTTAAATTTTAATTTTTTTTTCAAAACTTGAACGATATCTCTAAAACTACATGGAAAATTTAAAAACAATGTAAGCACGGCTTAAAGAGAATATTGTTTGCGAGTTTCGGTTTTTTTTTTTAATTTAATATGGTGAACCGTTTCAAGTTATTCCAATATATGTAGCGGAAGTGCCTTAATTTTGAATATAACGGTATATCTCGATAGAAAAAAACCAAGTGCAGATTTGGATTCAGCGTCCCAAATAACCTTAAAAACAATATTCAGTTCTTAATCAACAGAACCATTGTTCCCTTGTGTAATTGTTATACATATTTTTAATGAAAATTTTCGACATTTAAAATTTTGAGTAAGATGTTATCGAATTCAAAACCAAAACGTCACTTTTCCACAACTTACATGGGGCAATACATTGCTTTCATTAATCACATATATAAATTTAGTCATGCCAATCTAATTATATATTTCCCGTCTAATAACGTTTGACATAACATATTGTAAGATTACCTTTTACGAAAAATTGCAGTGGCAAGTAAAATTTATATACATAATTCATAATGTCATACTTAACTACATTAAATTGTACAAAACTTTATCACATTATACAAGATTTTACAATATTCTTTTTACTCGGGAGTGGACAAATAATACCATAAGACAGGGCTGGCACGAGACATGTTTAAAATATTGTCAAATATTTTAATTTTATAAGAAAAAATTCTGTTAAAAAAGCTTTCTGTGGTTAAAATATTTAATTTCAATATTAAAATATGTGCTTTAACCAAAAATGGTAAAATTATTCATAATTGCTTTTGAAATAACAAAAAAAAAAAAAATTTTAAAAAGTCTTTAATATTTTTTACAGCATTTTGGTAAAAAAATCGAAAATTTGTTTTTCAGGAATCAAAGTCAGACAAGCTTTTCCGAATATAAAAGTGTAGTTTTTTTTTTTATTTTTATCATTACAACCGCCTTAATTCCAACTCAAAATGTTTAATAATAAACTTAAATATATGACATTTTGTGTAATAAAAATCCGTAAAGATTTCTTCGAATTTTAGATTTTAAAATATTTAGTTTTTTAATCGCAAAAACGTCAAAAATTCTTTGTCTCTGGGTATGAAATTTTTACAAGAAAAAAAGTTTCCGAAATTTTAAAAGATTGCACTAACAAAGGACTTTAAAAAATATGTAATTAAGGTGGCACGCAACACTTTTGTACAACAAAATGTGTATACTATTGTCACACAACGTAAACGTCTTGCCACCGCTTAAGGACAAAATCATAACTTTTAAAAATTAATAATGCTATGACCACCAATTCTATATATGTCAGGCATGTTGATTTCGAGGCATGACAAAGTTTTTCCATACAATTACTCGAACATTTGGGGCAAAAATTTTAAGATCATTACTTTTAGGAGCAGAAATTTCCTCAAATAAACCCGCTTTTTACCATGTATCAAAAGTTCAAATAAATATATTTGTTTTTTTATTAATTAATAATCATATTATTACAAGTGATATACTAAGTATTACCCTAACCGAGCACTAGCTACTATGGCCTTCTGCACGTTGTAGCGAAAACAGACCAGTGCCTCTGGAGGGAATCGAACCCACGACCCCGCACTGATATGCCAGCACGCTACCAACTAGCCTACTGGGGCGCAGAGTTCAAAAATGTAACTTATAAGTGAATACGTTTATACAACAGTGAACAAATATTTCAAATTTAGTTTTTTTAATAATAGAGTATTGGCATGCCGTTAGTGGGGAAACTTTTACCGGTTTTACCACTCCCCGTTAAAATTCTCAAAAATACGCTCTAAACAGATAACTACTCGTGTAAAGTACCCACATACCGAGTTTCCAAAAATCCTCTCTACACAGATGTCCACTTTTGATTACCCTGCTAAAAATCAACATATATGGATCCATACATGAGTACACATGCTTCATACACGTCCACATGCATTCATACATGATTCATATATATTCATAAATGATGCATACATGTTCATATCTCGGACCATATATGTTCATGTGTGTGAATAAACTAAAATTGAGGTAATATTTATATGTGTGATCATACTACTTCTACTACATTTCGCGATAAGGAACCCACATACCAATCACATTTCTGACCAAAGGGATTTGGGCAGGGATTTTCAAAATCCGCTTTATGTCAATGTCTACTTCTGATTAGAAACTCACGTACCAAATTTCAAGTTCTTAGAATCAACGTTTTGGCTAGATCGCCAGAGGATATATGTTTCCCCATTTTGCCCCTACCCGTGGGAATTACCAGAAATCACGTCACTACAGATGTCTTCATGTGATAAGGTACCCACACTCCAATCTTCACTTCCCCCGATTTAGTGGTGTGGCCAGGCCGCCAATGAGAAAACTATTCACCTTTCAGCCCCTCCCCATAGAAAATTTCCAAAAAATCCGCTCTATACAGATATCAACTCCTGTTTTGGAACTCCCGTCAAAAATTGTAAATTCCTAAAAGGGGCGGTTTGGCCAGTTCGCCAAGGGCCCTTAAAATATTCAAAATCATATTAAAAAAAAAACTTTTATCAAAAAGTCTTTTTCTACCGACACCTGACTTGAGTCACTTGACCTAATTCGGTTTCTGCCGTTACTTCTACTTTATTTAATTTTTCATATTCCAAAAAACATTTAAACAAATTATTTGTTTAAATCATTAAACACAAATGAACATTTTAAAAATATATTACTCATTTTCTTTCTTTTCATGTGACACAATTTCACAAAATGATCAAATAAAATGAAACTTAAAGTATACAAAAATATGTAGGAACACATTAAATAAGATTAAGAATGATTTAACTACAAAGCAAAAAAAATACAAAAATTATATGAATACGGACAAATAAAATGTTAAATAATTTAATGTTTGTCAACAATATAACATTTTGAGTTTATGCGCTTTCGGAAAAACAACTGAAACGCCGAAACATTAAAAAAAAAAATAATAATTTAAATATGAGTTCATCACAATCTTTAAAGAATTTTTATGGAATTTTTTTCCGTATTTTTAAGCATTTGTTCTGCAAGTGATTTCGTGTTTTTTTTTTCTTCTTCTTATAATAGAGCAGAAAATATGGGTGTGTAACGCGAACACACACATACAGATTTTATTTTTAAAAACAAATCTAAAACGAAATATTAAAAAAAAAATTCCAGTATGAGACACTGTGGTCAAAAAATTTTGGAGCTTTAATAAAAATTTCTTAATATAAGTCGATTTTTATAACTGACCTGGCTAACATTTTAAAAAGTATTTATTTTTTTTTCATTTTGTGTCCATTTTTATATCATTGATAAAATCGTCATACTTTTGGCCCATAGTTTACCGTGTGTGTTTCAAATTAACATTAATTTAATTGTTTTCATATTATAATGTCATTTAAAGATTAACGCTGAAGAATTTATTAATCTAAAAATAAATTCCATTTATTAGCGAAATAGTTTTTTGAGATTTTTTTTATTTTTGTGTTGATTTAATTTTGAAATCTGTTAATGCTTCTTTTATTGATATAACTTTTTAAATTTTATAGTTTAAGATGTGATGTTTTTCTGAATTATTTAATTAAATTTTAATTAAGTTGGCTCAGTAGGTTGTCATTTAGTTTAAGCAGCAGTAAGTGCTTTTATATGAAATTATATGAGTTTGACCTTATCAAAGCACATAGGGTCAGAATTTTAAATTAAATTAGACAAAATTTATCCAAGCTAAAAAGGATTGTACTGCAAGTTTAACTATCCTCTTAAAAAAAAAAAAAAATGGAAATATGATTGGGCAACAAAATTGAAGTTTTTTTTACCCTTTTTTACCAAGCATAAACTCCGTGCGAATTGTTAGATAAAACTGGTTGGTTGGAGCCTTTATATACTTTATACTTTATTAATTTGAAACTTTGACGCTCTTAAAGCGCTAATATTTTTTTTGAAAATCTAATTTTTAACAAGTTAAATTTCAAAAAAAAAAAACAAATTTGGGAAAAATTTTAGATCTAATTAGATCTGATAAAATCTGGGCAGATCTGATATTTTTAGATATGGATAATGATTAAAAACCATTTATTTTAATACGTTTATTTAAAAGCTTTGGGCAAATCTATATTTAGAACAAAGACACGGTAAAATAAATCCACATTTTTTACTGTTTCACTTTTTTGGAATTCCGCTATGGCTGTCGGGTTCAAGTGTATGGAAATCCCGATTACTTCGCCAACCCAACCACCATCTTCATCTGTTTCGTGTGATCAGTTACGGACATTGATTGACACGGAATATCGGACATTGATTGACACGAATATCAATTTATTTTCTTGTACTTGAATATGTATAAAATATTGGTTGATGGACCTACAAAAAAACTATCATTGTTAAAAAAAAACTTTTTTAGTAATGGTTTTATGTTACCTTTTTTCTATTTTGCAAAAAAAAACTTCATATTTTTAAATAGTGCCTACAATTTGTAGTGCATACAAAAACTACAAAAAAAAATTTATAATTTTTTTTTTAAGAGAAGCAACACTCACTTTTAAGAGAAGCAACACACGCTATTCGTCTTATATATTAATATGTTGCTTTCTTTGGAAAGGGGATAGTGGAGAGGTGAAAGAGAAGCAACAATCACTTTTAAGAGAAGCAACACACGCTATTCGTCTTATATATTAATATGTTGCTTTCTTTGGAAAGGGGTTAGTGGAGAGGTGAAAGAGAAGCAACACTCACTTTTAAGAGAAGCAACACACGCTATTCTTCTTATATATTAATATGTAGCTTTCTTTGGAAAGGGGTTAGAGGAGAGGTGAAAGGTGGGGGAAGATGAAGGGCTTCAAACATGGCAACACTGTAACTGCCCGAGATGATAAGTCTTAGAACAGTTGTTGTTCGCCACCTGATGGAGAGTTAGCGAACTTATTGAAGTTTTTTTTATTTCATAGCCCCTGATTCATTATTTTACTTCTGTGGGGTTAACAGCTATTTGAACACCGAAGTTGGGCACTGCGATACATATGAAGGATAGAAATCTCATATATATTATATATTATTATCGAAACCAGGACCATCTGTGTAATAGTCCAACACGCTAATCATTACACCACAACGACCCACAAAATAACAAATACAATAAAAATGAAAGCAGAAAGTTTGAAGTTCATACGCCATAAAAAATAAACAAATAAAATTAAAAAAAAATGTACATAAATTTATTAGGTACATTTTTTTTGGTGGTTTTTAAAGAGCTCAGATCTGGTAACATATCTGGACAAAGGGATTATGAAATATTTTTAGATATGAACAGATCTGGCACCAGATTTGATCAAATGTGACCAGATCTGTTCATATCTAAGCACGAAAATTACCCAATTTCCCAAATCCTTTCAGATCTGAACAGATCTGATTATAGATCTGATCATGTCTATGCATAAAATGTATCACTAATACCATATCTAATTTTATATGATCAGATCTGGCACCAGATATTATTAAATTCAATCATATCTAATTAAATTCAATCATTAAATCTAGTTAGATCTGATCCGATCTAATCTCTTTTAAACGGAATATTTTCTTAATTGTTATTTGCAACTCAAATTGCTCGAATTTATATGCTTTTTTGGTGGTTGAGAGAAATAAGCTAATTTTAGATATTAAAACCAATAGCGGACAAATTTTCTGCATACTTCCATTTTTACAATAACGAAAAATCTTCATTTGGTCAGGAAATTTTTTTCAAAAAGTACATGTTTAACGAAAATTTTTTTATTGTTGTCCTTTTTCCAACATGTCTTGTTGGTAAAAAAAATAGGTAAAGTTTTTTTTTCTGGATTTACAATTATTTACTCAAAAGTTGTCAGGAGCAATTTCTTTAATATACAAAAGGTATACTTTGCGATTCTTTTTAGAAAATTGTGGCTATCAAACCAACTACCTTCTGGTTACAGCACTCAAAGTTAACAAATTGTGGGCCCTCTGCTACAATTCAACTCAATGCTTTTAAATATTTACTGGAAAAGATATTAAAAACCTTAAAATAATTTACACAGAAACAATTCGGTCCTGTTAAGGAAATTAGTACCAATTAAACAAATTTGTTTTTGTTTTAATTAAGATTTTAATAATATGTATTAAAAATTAAACTGAATATTTTTTTTAATTTCAAACAAATTTTATGAAAACACTATTAAAATTGCAAAAAGATAGGGAAAAAATTTAAACAACCGCAAAATTTTAACAATACCCAAAATTCAAAACAATCGTCAAAATAAAAAAAAAAAATCTTCAAAATTAAACAAAAAAACACCAACATTTGAAAGATAGCAAAAAATTAAAAAAAACACGAAATTTTAAAAATTCCCAAAATTCAGAACAATCCTTATAATTGAAAAAAAATCGACAAAATTAAAATTTTAAAAATTCGATAAAATTCGATAAAATTTTAAATAATCGCTAAGTTGGAAAAAATAAAAAAAAACGGCGAAATAAAAATAACGCAAAAATTTAAAAAATCACCCAAATTAAATTAAAAACGTCTATATAGCGAAAACAATTATTATTTTAGTAATTCTTTTTTTATTTAAATTGCCACAACTTTATAATTTTTTTGTAATTTTGGCGATTTTTTTTTTTTAAATTTTGAAAATTTTTGCTTTTTTTTCTGTTCATTTTTTAAAAATTTTTCGCAAATTTTTAAAATTTTTATTTTTTTTTTATTAATTTTCAACTTTGGTAATTTTTTTATTATAATATGGCGTTTTTTTTTTTAAATTGAAAAGAATCCTCCCAAATGTTGGCAATTTTTTCAAATTTTGGCGATTTTTCAAATATTATCGATTTTTAAAATTTTGGCGCTTTTGTTGTTCTTGTCAGTATGGGTTATAAAAGCTGAAAATTTTGTGTCCACTAAATTCAATTTCAATCAAACATTTAATAAATACTATTTATCGTTTAATTCAAAGTGAGTTTAAAATAAACCCAAAGTTTAATAAACTTAAATTTTTCATACAATTTTATGAAAACTTGCATTAACTTAATGAATAAAACGAATTCATGCGCAATTTCATTGATTTAATACAAAAATTTAGTAATAAGATGTAGATAATTATCTCAGTGTAAGAATAAATCACAAAAATATATATATTAGGCCGCGTCGATTTGTATGGAGGCAAAAACATCGCTCAACGTTCAAGGAAAATCGTATTCTAGGGATCAAAATAAGAAACTTTGCTGAAGGAACCATACCTCTAAAACGAATTCTGATGTCCCGCCTTTTGACCCGTAGGGTGAAATTTTGAAAAATCCCACTATGACCCATTTAGAGTGCCCCAATCGAATCCAACCTAATCGAATATAATTTATACATTCATCTGCTAAAGCGTCTTCCGGAGAAGAAATAGAGACCCTAATCTTGGAAAGACTGATCCTACTTTCTGAAATATCTCTATCCCGAGATTTGTACATTTTGCTATAAAAACACGGCTAAAAGACCCTCTTTCAACTTAAATTTTAACCCCTTAACGGTCACCAAGAATGATGATTTACGCATTAATCTGCTAGCGCGTCTCCCGGAGAAGAAGTAGCTCCCATAATATTGGAGAGATTCCACCTACTTTCTGAAATATCAATGTGGGCTTTTTCAAAATTTGACCCTATGGGTCAAAAGTCGGGACATCAGAATTCGCTTTAGAGGTATGGTTCCTTCGGCAAAGTTTCTTATTTTGATCCCTAGAATACGATTTTCCTTGAACGTTGAGCGATTTTTAAATCGACCCGCCCTAATATATATTTTTTATGTTAGAAATTTGCTGCAACAATTATACAATTGTTGCAAATTTTGTCTTCTTTAACCCTGTGTGCAATGTAGTAATTTTTAAATTGCTTTTCAGTTTTAGTCGGTCATACATACTGAAAAAAGAAAGAAAAAAAAACTTTTTTATGTTACATATTTCATTTAGTTCAAAACCATTTCAATACAAATACCAACCATTCTAAATCTTAGTCATATAATTTAATTTGTTTGATTTCATTTTCTTTAATTATTTTTGCACACATTTGCGACGAATGACATTCATTCATTCATCAGTACGGTTTCATTTAGTTAGCCCTCTCTCATTCATTACATTATTGTAAGGGAACAGGGTTCAAAAATGTACTTAATAAATGTTTCATAAAATTGTCATCAATGAAATGTTCATTAAATGAATTAAATATATGGTCTCCAAATAAAATTTGAAAATATGTAAATATTATTTATTTTAAACCCAATATTTCGATGTAGCTTCGCTTATCATCATCAGCCGCGAATTGACAAATTATATTAATGAATTGTTTTATAAAATCGTTATAAATTTTAAAAAATTAAACAATTTTTTAATAACTTGACATATTTAAACACTTTTTTTATTTATTTATACACTAATAGATAAAAAATTTTGTAAAAATGTTTGCTAAAACTTCTAAAAAAAATTTTTCAAAACGACGTTGCTGGAAAAACTAATAAAAATTTGCATTTCTCTTTGCTAAATATAAATGAGTTAAGAATAACAAAAATTTATCGGTTGAATCTACTAAATTTAAGTTATATTTGCGCTAATTTTTATTTATTTGAAAGTAACAAATCTGCTAAAATCAGCAAAAAAAAAATGTTGCTAAATATAAGTAGACAAAAAAAATCACAGTAAAAATTTGAGATGTTCAATGTTTTTTTAAACTTTTTTTTTGCTAATAAAAATCGGCGGTTTTGAAATCAGCATTCCAGAGTCACTCTATCATAAATGCTGGAATTCGTCCACAGGTTTTTAAAATTTAAAAAGACAGATCCCATATGGCGGATGATTTTTTTAAGTAATTTGACTAACATGATAAACCTGTCATATCGAATATTAAATTACTTATGCGGTCTCAGCTTGAAATATCTAAAAACACCTCGTTAATCATAATGGCATTTTTTATTGTTGATTTTCTTATATTTCACTTGTACGAAATGCCATTAATTTAATTGATTTAAGAATTTGTATTAGTGTTCAGTCCAGTAATAAAAAAAATACAGATTCAGTCAATGTTTTTTCAATGTAATGAATTTTTCCATACACAACTACTGCATTTTTGGAATTATGGTCGATTACAAATTAATGTACTCTATCGATAAAACATACATGGGAATAATTAATTGAATGGACTAATTAATTGTTCAAAATAACATTTCATTTATATCAATTGAAGTGAAATTGTTTTCATTGGCATTTTTTTTTTTTTTTTTTTGTTTGATTAATGATAATGAATTTAAACAAATTGATTTCAATGATTATTGGCAATAATTTCTAATTTCATTACCATTAGTAATGCATCAATTAAAGGAAAAAAATTACAATTGACTGATATGGTTTTCGAAAAACTTAATAATGATAAATATCGATGGAATCCAGGGTTTATTTTCATTTTAAAAAACGATCGATAGTTTAACCATTAACGTGAAAATGCAGATTAAAACACTCCATTTATAGAATGAAACATTAGCTCAAACTGAAAATATATTTAATGGAACGGAGAACGAGTAGAATTGTAACACTGGCACCGAAACGGAATGGAGCGGAAAGCAAAATTTTAAATATCGGAATAAAAGCATATATACCATAAGTCACTCTAGCAATTTTACTATCGTAATTGTACTATCAGAGTGGGTTGCGTAGGCCCATTTTGCGATATCTCTTGAGATACTACACTCAGGGAACTTCTGCTTTAAAAATATGTAGTTGTTTGGGTTGTAATACAGTTTCTTTATTTTTAATGTAAATGTCAGTCATTTGTAGAACAAATTTATATATTTACTAACCTTGTGTCTGCGGAGGAGGACACGGGGGCCACGATCTACATTCTATCTGACACCCAGGCGGCACTTGGTGCCTTGAGGGTTCAAGATGTGTCGTCTGGTCTGGTTAAGGAATGTATCGACTCTCTAAATCGTCTAGGACTTAACAACTCCTTGACACTGGGCCGGGGTTCAGGCCATGAGGGGCATGAGGGCAACGAACGGGCTGACTGTTTAGCCAACTGCGGAGCTCGTCGACAATTCATTGGCCCGGAACCCTTCTGTGGCGTACCCAATGGGTATGTCAGAGAGAGGTTAAGAAGATGGAGGGAGTCGGAGTTTGGGGCCTATTGGGCCAGATCGCCTGGGCAGCGACAGGCTAGGCTGTTTATATCTCCCTCTGGGGAGAGATCGCGGAAACTCTTGTCTATGACGAGGGGCGAACTAAGGACCGTAACGGGTTACCTACCAGGACACTGTGGCCTTAGGTATCAATTGTACAAGATGGGACGATCCTCTACGGATACGTGCAGGTTTTGTGAATTGGAACCCGAGACCTCTGAGCATGTTCTCTGCAAATGTCCGAGGCTCTCCGACAGGAGGGTGCGTTATTTTGGTGGTCGAATAGTGACGCCATCGGACGTTTGGAACTGTTCACCTGGTAGGATAATTGGCTTCGTAGGGAGCCTGAACCTATAGGGTGTATTCGCTGGCAGCACAAAATACCAACTTCTGGTCGCGGTGCATAGTGCCAATATAATCTAATCTAATAACCTTGTAGTTCATTTAAAAAAAACAACTCACATCAAATGACTGTTTTATGATTTTACATTCATTTTTTACAGTTGTTTTTGGTTATTTAAAAAAATAAAAAAAAATTAATGTTGTTTATTTTTTACTACCATGTGGTTCATTTTTACTACAAGTGTTAGTCATTTTTTGAACATTAAGAAACAAATGGCAATGTTAGTTGAATTTACTGTAATGTAAGTCGTCCTTTCTTTAAGGGCAATTTCATTTGTTTTCTACTACATTTGCAATAGTCTTTACCTACATAGTATTCTAAGTGTAGCCATATTAAGAAATGACAGGTTTTTTAAAGTGACCAGTATCTTCAAAACTATGCGAAACAGGCCAAAACGGACGTAGGATTATGAATACAGATCTCGATTGATAAAGTTTTATAAAACAGTCACAGGGAGATTTACCATTTTTTTTACTTATTTATGTGATAATGCAAAAATAATCATACTCGGACAAATAATCATTCCCGTATTCATTGTCAAAACTCTTATCGATCTCCGTTCCATTCCTATGTAAAGGAATTTACACTCCAATTTTTTTTGTAAACAAATGCTTTTTTTGCTCAATTTCAATTAGTTTTTTAGGCATTAGTGTGATTTCATTAGCATTAGTAGGACAAATGCTACTGCCAAAAAATTTCATAACATAAAATTAGTTTTTGAAATTTTTTTTTTTTCAATGCTAATGAAAAAATCCCAAGTATGGGATAAAATGACTTATCGTTTATTGTATTTTTGTTTTCAATATTAATAGTGTAGTTGGCTTTTAAATAATAATAATTTGATTTGGATTGAAAATGTTTGCATTTATTTTAAACATTTTTTTTTATACACTTCGAAAACTAAATTTAGCCAAATGGGATTTAATCTAAACCTTTTTTTATCGACTTTTATAGGAATTGAACTCAAGACCAGCGTTCTTGATACACTGTTGTTACTATTCAAATAATTTTTTAATATTAACAATTTTTTAACAAAATAATTATATTTTCCAGTTTTAGTTTATTTATAATTTTTTTTTTTATAATTTTTAATTTAACCAACAATTACTTTTTCAGTGTAGCATCATATTAAATGTTTTCAAAATTGATTTAAATTTTTATTTAAAATTTTTTCAATTGGTTTGCCTTTTCTGAAAGCTTTCATTTTTCTTGTAAATGTTTATTGATTACTACACTCATAGAAATAAACCTTTCAAAATAGCAAAAAAAAAAGCTACTAAAAATGCGTTTAAAAATTACCTTGCAGAAAAAACTGCTAAATTTAGCAATTTTTTTTTTTCTAAATAATAATAAAATAAGAACAGCTGTTAACTATACAACATTTTCGTTATATTCGCTGTGATAATTTAAGTTAATTGAAAATAGCATTTTACTCTGTAAAATTAGCAAAGACATTAACTAAATATTTGTAGACTAAAAATAGCAAACAAAAACTGTAATATTAATAAAATTTTTGCGATATTTACCTCAAATTTAGTAGTATGCAAATAACAGTTTATTCTGCTAAAATGAACAGAAATTTTTGCTTAAAAATTGTAGACTGCTGATTTCATAAGGTCAGACTTTTATTCGCATTAAAACAAACTTTAACAAACTTTAACAATTTTTAAAGATTTTTTTGTCTTCTAATAATTAGTAAATGTTTTAGCTGATTTTAGCAGATTATTTTGTTACCTTCAATTAACTAAAATTTGGCTCAAATATAACTTAATATTTGTAAATTTAACAGATTTATTGTTGCTATTCTTATATTACTAATATTTAGTAAAAAAAATCTGATAACTTTAGCAGTTTTTTCTGCAATTTTAATTATTTTTTTTTTTGCTATTTTTACAGGTTTATTTCTTTGAGTGTAGTTAGGGCAAGAAATAAAAAGAAAAAGAAAATAGGCACTAGTAAAATACAATAAAAAAACGTAAAATATTCACTAAAACATGAAACATGTGCACTTAAAAAAACACTTTTTGCTAAAATTAAAGCTTAAAAACATAAAAAAATATATAAAAAATTTAGTTTACCAAATACCAAAATGTGCAACTACACTGACAATATTTTTTCCGTAAAGACTACTGAATATGCACTAGGGTGGGGTGATTAGTATGGAACGAAAAAAATCTTAATGGGCGCTTCGCGTTTCTGATTCTTGGGATTGTACTGAGCAAAAAAGTCCACTAGACCATACGTATACGGTGAAAATCGAGCTTCCACATTTTGACTTTACGGCAAAAAAGCATTAATCTGCTAGAGAATCTTACAAAGAAGAGATTGATACCACAATCTTGGATAAGCTCCTCCTACTTTATTGTTATTGTTACTTTCACAAAATACGGCTAAAAAGTCAAAATGTGGAAGCTCGATTTTCACCGTAGACGTATGGTCTAGTGGACTTTTCTGCTCAGTACAATCCCAAGAATCAGAAACGATTCGCCCATTAAGATGTTCAAATCGCCCCACCCTAATATACACATTAAATTAACTGAAAATCAGTTAAAAACAAGACTACTTCCTTTTCGTTTAAAACAATTGTATTTTTTAGTTTATTTTCAACTGTTGAATATTTATTGACAAAATCCATAAAAATAATAGATTGTTTTCGTTTATTTCAATACTCAATATAATAATATAACAACTTTTTGTTTTTAATAGAAAATTTTAACTGAATATTTTAACTATTACCGAAAGCCCGTTTATTTGTTTATTTTGTTTATTAAACAACAGACAGAAAGTTAAAAAATATGTTTCTTTGGTATTTTAACTGTATATTCCATTGAAACAACTTTAGCGACTAAATTTTTAAATAACTGTTGATTTTTTATTGAAAAGTTCTTGTGAGTGTACAAATCGATGTCATTTTGTTCTAAATTTGATGATTCAGATAAATATTTAGTGCATACCAGTTAAAAGATTATCGAGACAAAAAACATGCATTTGCCTGAAACTCCTTGCCCTATTGACTATTGTTTTATTCTTTTGCAGTAAATTCAGTTTTGTTGTTTTCAGTTTCCCTTATACAACAGCCAGCGAGTGTTAATTGTTGTGTTGACCTAAATAGTGTTTTTTTTTAGATTTTTTTAAATGTTGTATAAATGCCAATTATTATTATTGGTTATGAATTTGTTTGTTCAAAGTGTGTTTTGTATTTTAATGATATTTTTTTTTTTTCTTTTTTTTAATATTTTTGCAATTGATTTATTAATTGCTTATTTCTTTTCAACGATTAATTTGTAAATCTATAAATTATGATTATTTTATTATTTTTTTTTTATACAAATGTCATGAGCTAATAATGAAATTAAAATTTTAAAAAATCCCTTAGAACATGTGTCAACAAATTAATTAAATCTTTTTGTTAATGTTTAATTAATTACAATGTAGCCAATTAGTTAATTAAATCAATAGTTTTGTTCAAATCAAATTAAAAAATTGGTTTGGCAAACCAATTCTTTTAGCAAATGCTTAAGAAGACCAATTTAAATACACTGAAAAATAAGTTTGAAATTTAATATAAAATCGGTAAATGCAAGTATTAATTAATTTAATTTTTAATTCTAAAAATTTGTTATTAGTTTTGAGAAAAAGTAAAGAAAATTTCATTTATTAATAGCTACAGAAATTGAGATATGCTATTTAATGATTTTACACTCACCTTTAGTAGAAAGTCAGGATTTATAACAATTTAGAACTTTAGTACTAAATTTATACTTTTAAAAAGCCACGATTTAATAAAATTCAGTACTGAGCTTGTAACTTTTTTACACACAAGGTTTAATAAGAATTTAGTACTTAAGTACTAAACTCGTACTTTTAAAAAGTCTGGATTTAATAAGAATTTAGTACTTTAGTACAATAAAACACTTTTAAAAATTCACTATTTAGTCAGTATATAATTCTTTTGTTTTGTTGTTTAGAAATCCACAATATTTTGTTTTTTATAGAATTTAATACGAATTTAATATTTTAGTACTAAATTTATAGTTTTACACTCATAACAATCTATAGGTAAATTACACGAAAACCGTTGTTCATTTTACGAAAGTTTTGGTTATTTTGACATTACGAAAAAATTTGTAGAATATACAAATCACATTTCGTAAAGTTTTGTAAAAACTTTTTTTAAATAAAAATGTGGTGCAAACCTTAGGGGTTTATTTTAAAATTAAAAAAAAAAAAAAATGTAATGGTGCCACACCAGAATCGAACTCACGATTTCAGTGACGTCCTGCTGTGTTGAAGTAGACCCCTCTACCATTTGCACCAAAGTAGGTGATGGAATACAACAAACTAAAAAGGAACTTAAGTCGAAAATATTATGAAATTTTTATGAAAACTAGAAAAATATGCTACAAATATTTAATAAAAAAGGTAAAATGGCAATTAAATATTTTTATTATGTTTTTTGAACTAAATAAAATAATATAATTTTTTTTATAAATATATCAAATAATATATTAAAAAACAAAATAAAAAAATAATAAAATAATAATAATAAAAAACTTAAATAACAATTTCAAACTAATTGCATTTTATTATTAAATATTTTATCTTTTTAAATATTTGTTTTATTGAATTTCATACTAAACCCGGCAAATAAAGTGGAAGTAGTGTTTTCGGGTCCTCTTTAACTTGTTTTAGGATCCTCTTTATTAAACAAAATACAAAATATCCATTTATATCAAAACACAAAAATAGTAATAATGAAATAAAAAATAAAACATAGAAATTTAAAAAACATTAATAAACAAAAAAAAATATAAAAAAATATAAAAACTAAAAAAAAAAAAAAAAAAAAATTGTCCTGGCCAGGAGTTGAACTCGCAACCTTCTGATTGCAAATCCGACCTCTAACCACATCAACATCCATATGTAATATTTGTAACATTACAAATTTTTGTACAATGTACTAAAAAAATATTACGAAATCATGTTTGTATTTTTTACGAAATTTGTAAATTTATATAATTTGTTTTATACAAAAGTTTTGTAATAGAAACAAAATGTTTGTACATTCTACGAAAAAAAAATTACGAAAAATATATTTGTATTTTTAAGCATGGATTATTATGAGTGTAGAAAGCCATCATTTAACTCATTAAGGACACGTTATAGATCCCCTGGACAGTTTCTACCTAAACTTAGCAGAGATATTAAACAATGCTTCATTAAAAAATTTTTGTAATTTTGCCTACCTTGAAGAGCCCTATGCACTGATAAAAATACATGCATAAAAATACCAATAAATGTCAAAATAACAAAAACTTTCGTAAAATAAACCAATATTTGTTCATTTTACGAAAGTTTTTGTTGTTTTGACATTATTTTCGTATTTTTAGCATGGATTATTATGAGTGTAGTGAAAATATTTTTATAAATCCTGGACGGTTCAAGATATTTAAAAAGTTTTAATTTCGAATAATTTAGTAAAGAAACCTTCAAAATTATATGAAAAATTATTTTTTTTAAAGTTAACCGTGTTTTAAACATTTTGGAAAGATATCGTGGTTTTTGATTATTTTTTGAAATTATCATATGGCAACCCTGATATTATAATTTTTACGAATACAGTAATATTTTAATAAAAACCAGCCATTATTTATGTTTTGCATGAAAACGAAACAAATTTTGGAATATTTTAGATTAGACTTGGTGCATATAAAAAATTCATGTCGGACCATTAAAATGCTTAAAATATTGTTGTCATAATTTCAATAAAATTTGTGACGTATTAAATATGCTCTGTGACGATGATGCAGAGTCTATACGCAATTCAAAATTGATATTTCAAAAATCTGAAATAAAATCTGAGTTAGCTTAAAAAAAAAGTAATTTCGAATGTCTTTGTTTAAGCATCACCAAATTGGAAAGAAAAGGACTCTCTATAAATGAAAGTTTAGCTGTTATAGATTGCGCTAAGGAAAAGATTAAAGATGTCAACAACAAAGTTATTATTGAAAAATTTAATTAAGTTTTCAATCGAAATAGTTGCTTTTAAACTTTGACTAAAATAAAAAAAAATATTTTTAAATTAGATTGAAAAAGATTCATATGTACATTGAAAACATGCTTTCAAATATGCTGCAGTTACATCTAGAGATCTTGAACTCATATTTTCAGTAAAGTCAAATGTTTTATGTTACAATAGTAGATGGTTTTTTTCTGATAACTTGAAAGAGCTCATGATTGTACTATGCAATCAAAATTTAATAAAGGAAAATTGAATAAAACACTTAGCTCATGTCTGATTTGACAGATAATTAGTTTTATCCTTCCGCTGAACGAATATGGTCCGTATGTTCGTTATCTTGTGAAAAAAGTGAAAGAAACTGGCATCCTCATCAATAAACCAAAGCGTGAAAAGCCAAAAACAGGGCGTACACCCGAGAATATTGCTGCTGTGGCAGAAAGTGTGCGTGAAGCGCCATCAACATCAATTCACCGTCGTTCTCAACAATTGAACATTTCGGAGACATCATTGAGACGAATTTTGCATAAAGACCTTGGTATGACGCCATACAAAGTCCAATTGGTTCAGGAGTTCAAAAAAAAAAAAGTTGGCGGACCCTTTATAAAAATAAGTAAATCTTAAATCTTTAAAAATTGTTGGAAATTTTTTTTTAAATTTAATCGAATGATTTTCTCTTAAATTTATTAAATGAGCATAAATGATTTATTATAAATTAAAAAAAAAAAAACAGCAAATGCATTAAATTTGATTCAAACAAATTTTTCTTTTTACCCTCCACAAAGAAACCTTACAAATGAAACAACAACAAAAATATAAATAAAATATATTAGAGCTGAAAAAAAATTTTTAGGTGAAAAACTTTTTTTTTGATGTAAAAGCAAAATTGTGTGGTAAAAAAATATTTTTGAGGTGAAAAACTATTTTTGTGGTGAAAAACAAATTATTTGTGGTAAAAAGAATTTAAGGTGAAATAAAAATTTCAGGTGGACTTCAAATATTATTCACCTCTTAGCGTCACTGATGTCGCCTGTCCATAAAAAGGCAGAAATAAGTGTAGTCAGATTCGAAAATTTATAGTGTTAATAATTTTTAGAGAAAAATGTTTATTTTTCTTCTTCTTAACTTCAACCTTTCTAAAGGAAAAATATAATGTTATGTATTATACACCATCGCTACTATGAAATTGTACTGACATACACTAATTTCCATGGGAAATTTAGAGGTACCTTCACATTTTCACTCTTAACTTTCGAGCAGCTGTACCGACTTCGCTCAGTTTTAATGCCACACATATTATTCTACGTAAATATGAGCAGTCCGTATTGCGTTTTGCGCCGTAATCGACATTTCAACAGACAGACGGACAGCGTTAATTCGTCTTAGAATTAAATAAGGTTCAAGAATATATACACTTCATGGGGTCTTAGACCTATATTTCGATGCGTTACAACTCGAAATTGAAAACGCATCGAAATTAAATTTTGAAAATCTATTTATAGACACATTACTTTGTGATTTTTTGTAAGCATGAGGTTAAGGCCTATATTTTTGATATTACCCAGGTAGAAAAATACAAACGGCAAAGCGTTGGCAAAGTACTGTATAAGGTCGTACAAGCGTTGGCAGGACGCCCGCTTTTCCAAAGTTTAGGTGTTGGGCCAACCTTGAAATGATAACGTCAATCTTCAGTTGGCCGTTCGTTGTTTGAAACGTTGGCAAAGCGTTGGCAACATTGTTAAATTAAGTGCTCTGCCAACACTGAAATGATAACGTCAATCTTCAGTTGGCCGTTTGTATTTCGGAAGGTTGGCAAAGCGTTGGCGAAACAATTTGAAAAGTTCTACAACAATAGGGAAAAAAAAATATTTTTTTTTATATCATTAAAAAGATTGCGTTACTTATTATTGAAACGCAATATTTTTATTTTTGTATTTTGATTTATTTAATAATAAATTACATTGTGTAATAAAATAGTTAAATTAAAATTAAATAATTTAATAATGAAATAAAATAGAAAAAATAAAAAATTGAATTCATATTTTAGGCATTATTTAGTAATATTAAATGATTTCTAATTCAAATTGATTAAATTTGAAGGTTTTGCTTTTAATATTTGAAAAATTTTGTTAAAATTTAAAAATATGAATGGTATTGAACAGTTTTTTTTTTGCAAAATAAAGAAAAAATTAGCTGAAATTTGTATTTTTATAGTTTAAATTGATAATATTGGGTCTGAAAATAACATTTTTCGTTAAATTTGTATTTGAAATACGTTTTTATGAAAAAACTTAAGATACTTTTATTGTAGATATGAGGTCTGAATTATCATATTGTCCAAATATAAATAAAAATTGTAGTACCTTAATGCTATTAAATCAAATTAACGGGAATGTCTTCCTCCATGTCTATCTTTGGCATTTGCCAGCCAACGACTCAGTTTAGATAATATTGTCGATTCAGATTCCTTCTCAAATTGTTTTAAAAGAGTATCTGAGAACAAGAAAAATAGTGTAAATAATTTGATTAAAAAAAAGTATTAAATAAATATTACCTTTTAATTCACCATACACAAAAGTGCCGCTTAAATTTAGTTTAGCCAAACCTTTATTTGGCTTTCCGCAGGCGCTAAACTTTATCTGTAAGTCTTGCGACATTACAGCAGACAGCACTCCACCAATTGCCTCATGCAATGATTTGGCTCTCGATTTAAAATTTAAAAATTCACGCTGAAGAATAAAATTTGAATTAGAAAAGTTGAATTGGAAAAGTTGAATTGGAAAAGTTGAATTACTATACTAAGTTTTAATAATCAATACTTACAAATATTTCAGCAAATTCCTCATCAGTTTTGATTTTATTATTTATTATTATGCTTATGATTTTATTATTATGCTTTGCCAGTAGTATTTTTACACATAAGGTCGTAAATTTTGTAAAAGAAGTGCTGGCAAAGCATTTTCTATAAGCGTTGGCAGAGCACATTTATAAGATGTTTTCCCAGTAGTATTTTTGTATATTCGGTCGTAAATTTTGTCAAAGAAGTACTGGCAAAGTCGTTTTTGCTAACGTTGGCAAATCACTGTTTACAGATGTTTTGCCAGTGGTTGTTTTTCATAAACGGTTGTAAATTTTGCAAAACAGGTATTGGCAAGGCACTTTCAGCAAACGTTGGCAAAGCGTTTCAAATAAGTGCTTTCCCAATGCTTTTTTTTTGGTATTACTGTTAACCAACGCTCTGCCAGTACTTTGATTTTGGTACCATCGGCAATTTCTACCTGGGTACGAACGAAAAAACGAAGCACTACAATTCATTAACATTTTAAGTAATTAAATATTATATGTATCGTCAGCTCAGTTGGTAGAGTTTTTGCTTAACTAATAGTTAACAACCAGAGACCCCAAGTTCGAATCACAACGTGATCACGTTATTTATTTAATTAACAAAAATATTTGTAATAATTTGTTTTATGTAAATCTATTTGAAGACATATTACTTTTTCCCAACATGTAACCATATAAGTAACCAGTTACTTTACTCCACACATTACTTTTAGGCTTATCGCCTGTAAAATTCATCAGTAAGGTGTAATGTAATGCGTGGAAACCCATTGCGATACATTACTTAACAAATTATTTGGTAAAGTGTGCCTTTGCTGGGTACAAACTGATATTACATATGGTGGAGGGTATAAAAATACATATTTAGAACATAAGAATGAATATTTTTTATTTAATTTTTCGCAAATTAATTTTATAAGACATTAAGATGACGCATTCATTATCATAAAATACTATTATTATCTATTGTACTGTCTCTATGAATTTATATTTTTGTTATACTACACGCAAAAAACAAATTAGTGTAAGAATATCGAAGTCAACTTTGTAATTTTTTTTTTATATATAAGGTTAATAAAAATTATATAAGTCAAGTATAAATCACCGCAGTCCAAGCATAAATTATATATATCATTTCTTTTGTATAATAACAAAGTTCCCTTTGTTGATGATAAGTACTATTGTACTTTAAAAAATTTATCTTTGTTCTTTCTTCAATTTATACAATTTTGTAGCTTACCTAAGTTTTTTTTTTTTGTAAACTTCTAAAGTAAAAACTAGTTAGCGAAGATAACAAATGGGTAACTTAACAGACATACAAAAGAAGAACTATAAAACTTGACTGTGAACTGCTCACCAAAAACAAAAGCAAAAAAGTGATTTTTTTTAATCGTCATAAAGTCTACATTTTAGAAAAAATTAAGTATATATTTACAAAGTAATTTCAAAAAAAAAACAAGACATGGAAAGTTTACAAAGTTTCTTAAGTATAAATGTCTGTAGTTTTATTATACAACTTATTGCCTAAGTTGTTAGTATAACTTGTCGAAAAACTTTTCAAGTTGTATTCTATACAATAAACTTAGGTAACTTATACGCAATTTTTAATTGATTTTACACTTTTTAGTTTTTTAATATACACACAAAAAAAACTAACACAGGAAAACAGCTTTAAAGCATTACACCAAGAGTCCATGTGAGAAAAACCACGCTATTTAAATGCACCCTCTCCGGTTTCAATCAAATTCATTATAAGTCTCGTACACGACTTAAAGTTCAAGAAAATATAAATCATGAAATTTTACTAAAATGTCCTTGAAACAATCATATTACTTCCTTATAGTTAAATTTCAAAAATTTTAGACATAGGCTTTTAATTGTCTTCTAAAGGTCAAACGTCAAAAATGCATATTTTAAAAAACAACTGCTTTAAAAATGTATACTGCATCTAACATGCATTTAAAAATATTAAACTGTGTAAATTTCTCTATTTATATTAACAAGATAATTGCAAAACCTGGGTAATTATTGTAAATTTGTTTTAAAACTTGACGTAATAAACAACTCAAATTAAGAAGCGTTACTGGCATTAGCATGAAATAAAATAGATATTTTAATATTGCCTTGAATTCGTAACAATAAATATACAAATACTTTGTACAATACAGCGTTTAATTAAATAAATAAGTTATAAAATTTAATTGCACAATAATAATAAAAAAAAAAAGTAAACTATGACTACTACGAATTATCACTTGATAAAATTTATTAGTGTAATATTCATTTAGTCATGCCAGTAATACATCTAACGAAATATTTATAAAGCACAGAAATTTTTTAATGTTAATTGTAGAAACGGTAATGATATATGATTATTTTTGGACTACCAGTAATGACACCAGCATACTCTCTGCATTACTTTTATACAAAAAATAATGACTTACTAATAACAGGGGCAACCAAAAATGAGCCAGAGCTTGTTTTTTATTTGATAAGATAGAACTAGCTCTATGAAATAAGGCCCCAATGAATTAAGTCCCCAAACCAAAAATGAAATAACTCCCCATTTTTTGGGGCTTTATTTTGTTATGAAACAATGCCCCAAAAAAAAAAAACTTGTTTTTACAAATCCAATGACGAATCCGTTGAAATCTTATTTTTAAGACAATAAGTAATATAATTTGGCCAGTCATAGCTTTGTCATTTAAACAGCTAATTGATTGTTTTTTATCTTCTGTATATTTAACGCTTAGACACTAATATATACGTAAAATTTTTAATAAAATACTTTAAAAAAAAATAATCATTAAAAAACAATAAATAAATCTTGGTTGGTATTTTGGGACATAAAAAGTTATGACTGATCAAATAAATGTTACTTGATGTCTTAAAAATATAAGATTTCAACGGATTCGACATCTGATTTGAAAAACAAGTTCTTCTGGGTGGCGGCCTTCGGCCGCTCTTAGGGGTTTTTTTCATCCGTAGAACGCGGCAGGCGGCTTCGCGAAATAAAGTTTTTTCTGCGTGCTTTGAATGAGATTGGTTGCTTACATTCCTTAAAAATTTTGATTTTTAAGAAAATAAAATAACACCCCAAAAATATTATTTGGGGATTTATTTCATTTCTTAAATTGGGGCCTTATTTCATTATGAAATAAGGTCCCAAAAAAAAAAAATTAAATAAAGCCCAAAAAATTAAATAAGACCCCAATTTTTTTTATTAGTAATTTTTGGGGCCTTATTTAATTTTTGGTTTAGGGACTTATTTCATTGGGGCCTTATTTCATAGAGCCGATAGAACTATTTAGACTAAATACAAGTTCTGGTCATTGAATTATGAACATTTTTAGCTATATTTGTTTGAGCTTTTTTCATCTTATATTTTGATATTTCCTTATTTTAGCTTATTTTGTAAATATAAGATACTTTTTGGCTTTTTTCTTTAAAAAGCAAGCTTATTTTAGCTGTTTTTCTTTCAAAAGAGTGATTTTTTATCTATTTTTTTAAAATCGGTGTTTTGAAGTATTTTTCAAGTGAAAATTAAATGTTAGATGTCATTGGTTAAAACAAAATATTTTGATAAACTAATTTTACCTTTAAAGCTTAGGAAATACTAAATACTAGTGACTAACAAAAAACATGTGCGGGTAATCTTTAATAGTTACCGAGATATTTAAATTTGAAAATGTGAAATTCCATATTTGGTCCGACTCAGGTCCAGTTTTTTTGCGAATAGCGAGACGAAATCGGGGCAAATTTGTTTTTTAAAATATTGGTTATTTAACGAAATAAATTCTTGATTAAAGAAAAACTAATGAATGCAATATCTTCCCAGGAAAAAAATACACATTAGCCTAACAAGTCATTGCCCTATAAACGCTTATATATCTCCTTGCCAATTTTCAACACTGCATTACCAAACACATTCCTAGCAGATAGTAAAAAAAGCAAGGAGTATTGTAATCAGCTCTAAAAATTAAAAAAAGAATGCATTAAAGTCTTTAAAATATAAGTATATTTTTAAAACAGTTTTTACATGATACTAACTTTTACTTTTTTTTAACTGACGTTATGTAGTGCAATTAATGTGTAATTACAGTTTTGCAACGCAGTGTATATAGCATATTATATCTTATTATACTAAATTAGATATAATCATATAGTAAAGGGTGTTTTCTATACAGGTATAGAACTTTAAGTTGGCAACACTTTTTTAACTGGCGGCCATTTTGTCAGCTGTCAAGTAATTTATGTGTAGTTTGGTTTGGCATTTCAACATGAATAGACTGACGCCTGAACAACGATTCCAAAGTGTGCAAATTTATTTTTAAAATCATAGTTTTCACACCACGTTTACTCTAAATGATAACATGCATCCACAGAGACGTCGTACAGTGCGTACATAAGAAGTCATTGCTGCTGTAGAGCGTAGCGTAGAGGAAGACCACAATCAGTCTATCCGCCATCATGCACAGGAATTGGATATGTATACATACACTTTATGTAAGATTTTGCTGAAAGATCTTGGTTTGCGTGCTTACAAAATGCAACTCGTGCAACAATTGCAGCCACACGATCACTTAGATGCGGTGAATGGGCCCAAAACAAGATTGCCGTTGATCCCGATTTTCATAAGCGAATTTTGTTTAGCGATGAATCTCACTTTTGGTTCATTGGATACGTCAAAAAACAAAACTGCCATATTTGGAGTGATGATAATCATCAAGTGTATGTTGAGACACCGTAACATCAAAAAAAAAACTGACTGTTTGGTGTTTTATGGGCTGGTGGAATCAATGGTCCGTACTTCTTTAAAAACAATGTTGGTCAGAACGTTACAGTAAATGGTGACCGCTATAGAGCCATGATTACTGACTTTTTCGTTCATCAATTGAACAACCATGATGTGCAGGAGCTGTGGTTCTAACAAGAAGGAAACGTTTGGTAACCGCATACTTTCACATTTCGAACCCGTGAATTGGCAAGATCGTGCGACTTAACGCCGTTGTACTATTGTCTGTGGGGATATGTGAAGTCGCTAGTCTACTCCGATAAGCCCGAAACGATTGACCACTTGGAGGACGATATTCGCCGCGTTATTGCCAATAGACGGCCACAAATGTTGGAAAAAGTCATCGAAAATTGGAACTTCAGATTAGACTACGTCCGATCCATATGCCAGAAGTCATATTTAAATTATAATGCCAGTAGATTATCTTTCGAATAAAGTAAATTTCATGTCAATTTAAAAAATGCATCTTTGTTTTATTCCAGAAAAGCACCTTTTATAACGTATAATTCAATAAAATTGGACGTGGACAAAATTCGGACAAAACAGTATCAAATCACTTCTAATCGTATCTAAATTAATCTAATATGATACAATTAGATGTAATTTGATACAATTTGATACAATTTAATCGAACCATTTTTCGGATGAAATTTTATATAATTAATTATGGGGTCATATTAAATTAGATAAAACTATATAAAGCTCCATATCATATTTTTTAATTGAGTATATTAACCCTTAAATGCTCACAGTATCTTTAAAGATACAACCATTCAACGACTTTATTTTAAGCTTAATTACTTTACGACTTTATTTTAAGCTTAATTAAAATGAAAACTTCACTAGTGTGTTAAGAACTCTCAAGCGCTCTTTAATAAAATACATTTAAAAATAAATATTTAGAAACGTACCTTTTATTAACCATCAAAGTCAAAAAAATTAAAAACTTCAAAATTAATTAAAAACTCAAGAATTGCGCTTTTTATGATATCGAAAAAAGGGCACATGTAATTTTAGAAAGTTTAAATAAAAGGCATTAGTGTTAAGAGGCAAATATAAGCTTTTGAATGATATATCTTTTTTGTTCCTAAGTCACTCCGTTTTTGTGTAACGGGCAATTTAAAATTTTGGATTTTTGCTTATAAAAAGCGTAAAAAAAAATTGTTTGAAAAATCTTGGTACGCAGTTTTATTTTATTTAGCATTTCATATCATAAAAACAGAATTTTATTCAAATCGAAGCTGTTGAGCATTTAACATACCGTATAACGTATAATGTGATAATATTGGAAGAGAACGAAATTCGGACAAAACTGTATCAAATCACTTTTTATTGTATCTAAATTAATTTGAGAGGATACAATTAGATGTAATTTGATAGAATTTAAACGGGCCATTTTTCCGTTGAAATTTTATATAACTAATTATGTGGTCATATTAAATTATACAAAATTATATAAAGCTCCACAACAGTTGTTTATTTAATCGGGTGACTTTTAAATTTGTGATTCTTTAAAAATCCATAAAATTTTTTCTATTAAATAATAATTTTAACAAAGTATTTATTTTTTTCCTCAACAAAGACCGGATATTCATGTATTTTAGAACACAAATAAGGCACAATACTTTTAAATATTCATTGCATTTTGAAAATTATGAACTCCAAACAGTGTTGCAGTCAGTCCATTCAGTTAGTTAGTTAGTGATTGAATTAATGAGTAAATAAGTGGGTGTTATTGTCTACAATTCTGACAGTACGTGTTTAAATTAGAAAATTACTTGTACAATTTATACATTTTTTTTTTTTGTTTTATTATTCATTTGTTAATCTCCTTGTATTATTAGTATCATTGTTCAATGCCTTATTTCAATTATAATTTTAATTGCACTTGTATATTTACTCAGGTACAAATTGCTAACCGCACAAAACAATAGTACTGGCAAACCACAGCTATTTTTGTAAAAGTCACCGTGTTAAAAATTACCAAAAGTACAACTAATATTGTACTAGAAAAACACAATTTTGTTTGCAAAGCATGTGTTTTGCCAGTACTACTAGCAAACTGTGTTGCCAATATTATTTTTACCGATATTACAATTAATTAGAAGAATTATCTATTTTTACATTTTATTTTATTTCATGCATTTAAATATGACGTAGAAGACTAATACCGAACTGTTTTGCTGCTTTGCAATACAATTAAATTTATATTATTTTGAAAGAAATAAATTTTTTGAATTACCAACGTTATGCCAACGATGGCAAGTTTGATCAAACCAACAGCTGGCCAATATTATGAATCGGGTACCAGGACAATACTGTCAATATTGTTAAGCATACGTTCTGCCAACGCATAACCGACCGCCGCCTACGCTTTGCCAGCACTGTGCTTATTGTATTTTTCTGCCTGTGTTTTTTTGTTCATGTCTTAATTGTTATTTTTTTCATTTATTAATTGTTGTTATTTAAACAATAAAAATTTCTATGTTTTTCTATTGTTTAGAAAATGTTCACAATATTAATTGATTTTTTTGTTTATAGATTATTTTAATTTATTTAGTACCCTACATTAAAATGGAAGTGAAAACTACAGAAGCCTTCTTAGAAAAGGCTCTTCAGATCTTAATGAAAGTTGAACATTTTGATAGTTAATTGTAAAGGGTGTTTTTTGTACAGGTATAGAACTTTAAGTTGGCAACACTTTTTTGACTGGCGGCTATTTTGCCAGCTGTCAAGTGAGTTATGTTTAGTTTGGTTTGCAATTTCAACATGAATAGACTGACGCCTGAACAATAATTCCAAATTGTGCAAATTTATTTTGAAAATCATGGTTCTCTTCGAAATACGTATCGTGCACTACGTCCATTTTACGGTCAACATAATCGTCCATCAGAGCAATTAATTCGATTAACTATGGAACGTTTTCTCACCACGTTTACTCAAAATGATAACATGCATCCACAGAGACGTCGTACAGTGCGTACAGAAGAAGTCCTTGCTGGTGTAGAGCGTAGCGTAGAGGAAGACACCCAACCAGTCTATCCGCCATCGTGCACAGGAATTGGATATGTGTCCATCCATTTTATGGAAGATTTTGCGGAAAGATCTTGGTTTGCGTGCTTACAAAATCCAACTCGTGTAACAATTGAAGCCACACGATCACCTAGCAAGGCGTAGATTCTGTGAATGGGCCCAAAAAAAAGATTGCCGTTGATACCGACCGCATAGTTTCACATTTGGAAAACGTGAATTTGCATCCAATATCGTCGATTTAACGCCGCTGGACTATTTTCTGTGGGGAAATGGGAAGCCGCTAGTCTACGCCGTTAAGCCCGAAACGATTGACCACTTGGAGGACAACATTTGCCGAGTTATTGCCAATATACGGCTACAAATGTTGGAAAAAGTCATCGAAAATTGGACCTCTAGATTAGACTACGTCCGAACCGGTCGTGGCGGTCATATGCCAGAAGTCATATTTAAATTATAATGCCAAAAGATTATCTTTCGAATAAAGTAAATTTCATGTCAATTTAAAAAATTCATCTATGTTTTATTCCATTTCTATACCTCTATAAAAAAAACACCCTTTATATACGTGAACACCTATTTTGTCGTTTTTCGATATTTTCACTTTTAACAATTTTATTAGCAAAAAACCAAAAAGGGTAAAAATTTTGGATATCCCAATAACCGAAAATAGAGCGAGTGTAAAAAAAAACGAAATTAGGTGTGTCTGCAGGCCTATATTTTTTTCTTAATACCTAAGCAGTTTGTTTACTAACACTACTCGACGGTCAAAACAACCTGAGATCTTTTTAGATAGACCTATGTTCTATGTTGTATGCTGAATGCAAATCTGACACAAAAAATTTTCTTTTGCAGTTTTTAAAATATCTCGATTTTTACAAATGTTATCGCAAAATAATGAATTTTTTTTTTTTTAATATAAAACTACACAAAATTATTCATTTATTAGTTAGGCTGACCATTCGTTCTGATTTGATCAGTGCATGTACTGAGTTTTCATCACGTGTACTGACGATCGTGTAATTATTTGTACTAAGATTTTAAAATTTGTACTAATTGTACTGATGTGTAACATTTTCAGAGCATTTTTTTTTTTTTTTTTTTAACCCAATGTTTTATTCCATTTAGAATAAAGTTTTCCTATGTTTAAATTTCCAATAGAGAAAGCATTCAGAATTTCAGAATCACATTTCGAAATCAGGCGTTCGAGCTATATTAACAGGAAAAGCCTAGATTTAGATAAAAATATATTTTTCATAACAATTGTTACGGCAGCTGTAGTGCAATTTCGGAACCTATTAACGAACAAATTCGGCCGTTACATTGTTAAAATTTGATAATCAACAACAGAATTTGTTTAGATTTTTTAAATTTTTCTAAGAACATTTGCTGTTAAAAAATCGTTAACTTATCAACAAAAAAATTGTTGAAGTTCAAATTAACGATTTTTGTCGTTACTTGATAAAGTTTCAAAATAAATAAGTTTTAAATTGACAATTTTTGTCGGTGTCTCTTGTCAAATATTAAATAAATTATTGAATGCAATAACATTTTCGGTAATTCAACCAACAATTATCGTTAATTAACGAAATCAAAAAATCTTTAAGAGAGTTAGTGAATCTTACCATTTTTTTTAGATTTTTGAATTTTTTAGATAACTTGTTTTTTCTTGGTATTATCGCCAGTTGAACTTGATTTTTTTTTATAATTTTACTCTGCTGGACTTTAAAATTGTTGTTACAAACCTGAATTGCAATATACGATATTTTCGCAATTAAATAGGTTGTCTAAAAAATTCAAAAAATCAAGTTCAGGTGCCGTTACAATTATTATGAAAAATATATTTTCCGGAAGGTGAAAAATCGGATCATTTTTATCAAAATTGAGGCTTTTTCTGTCAATATAGCCAGATTCGGATTCAGCGTGCCTTCTACCTTTAGAAAAGTATGGTTTAGTTCTAGTGTCAAATATTTTTCAGCATGTATCTTTAGTTTAGTTTACCTATGGGAAAATATCCGTTCAATTTTTAGGCGGAGATTTTTGCCATCTGTGTCTGTGCAGGGGAATGCCTGCGAAGGGGAACGCTCAGGTCTCGCATCTACATTCTTTCTGACAGTCAGGCTGCACTGAGGGCCTTAATGGCTTATAAGGTGTCGTCTGGGCTGGTCATGGAATGCATTCAGACTCTCAATAGGCTCGGTAGGGGCAACTCTCTAACCTTGGGGTGGATTCCTGGTCATGAGGGGCATGAGGGCAACGAGAGGGCAGATTGTCTTGCCAACCGCGGGGCCCGAAGGCCCTTTATTGGTCCTGAACCATTCTGTGGAATACCTGCGGGGTATGTTAGCGAAAGGCTCAGGGCATGGAGACAGTCTGAATTCTCTGGTTACTGGGAAAACTCTCCTAGTCAGCGCCAGGCTAAGAGATTGATCCCTTTTTCCAGGGGTCGAGGCGACTCTTGTCGCTTGAAAGGGGGGTTTGAGGACCCTGGCGTCGTACTTAACTGGACGCTGTAATCTCAGATACCATCTGCACAGGAAGGGTCAATCGGACACGGATATATGTAGGTTTTGTGAGATGGTGTCTGAGATCTCGGAGCATGTTCTCTGCCAATTGTCCAGGCTTTGTGATAGGATACTTAGGTTTCTAGGTGATCGCTTCATTTCGCCTTCCGACATCGCGACTATTTGCCTAATAATATAATTGGCTTTATAGGTAGCTTGAATCTGTAGGTAACTTTAGGCAGCACAAAAGACCTAAATTGGTCGCGGTGCATAGTGCCTTCTGAACTTATCTAATCTTTAGTTACAAAAAGTACTTACATGTACCCAGAAGAGATCACCACTAAAACCACCCAGGCACAAAAATTAAATCTGCAAAGCGTCGGCGACGGTCGGTTATGCGTTGGCAGAATGTGGGATTAACAATATTACTGTTACCCGATTGATAACAGTGGCCAGCCGTTGGTTTAAGCGAATCTGACACTGTTGGCATTACGTTGCCAATTCAAAATTTTTGGTGCTTTTGAAATAGCTTAAATTAATTTAATTTTGAGAAATGTATATAATAAAACACATTTTAAAAGCAGCAATATAGTTCGGTCTTAGACTTTTGTATAGTATTTAAATGTGTGAAATATAATAAATTATTAAAAGAAAAATTGTAATATTGGTAAAAATAATATTGGCAAAGAATTTGGTTTGGCAGTACTGCTTTTTTTGAAACGGTCGGAAATTTCTATCTGGGCACTTATATGGTAATGCTTTTCTACACTGGGTAAATGACTAACCAAAATCAAATTCATGTCATACAAAAAAAAATATTTAAAAATACTTTTCCTCAAAATGTCGAAAATTTTGTGAAATTCCTCATATACATTTTAGTCAAAACTTCAAATAATAGTAGACGATAAATAAAGAATTCCTAGAATCTCTATAGCGTCTATGTCTGGTCGCTCCTAATTAACTTTAAATTTTCTAATAAAATTTTTATTTTTAACTTTGTATAACATTTATCGATAGTTTGTATGAACTTTATTGCCAGTGTTGTGTTGAAATTTTAAATTGAATAAATAATAAGTCATTAATCGACATCGGCTAAATTAAAAATGCATGATTTGCATGCTGAACACATTTTGCAAAACGATTTGTTCTATTGAGTGTAGGTTGGTTGTCGACTTGTTAAATTTTTGTACAAGTTTATTTTTATGCCATATTGGGAGGTAATTATAAATACAATAGTTAGTTAAATAAACATGTTGTCTAAACAAAGAAACAAAATATATTTGTTATTAAAAATGTACAAAAATTGGAATTAAATCTACAATTATTTTTAGATTATGATAAAAATTTATTGTGGAAATGAAAAATATTAATGAAAATTGGTAATTTATTATAAATATTCATTGATTTTTTAAAACAAATAATAATTTCTACAAAAAAAATATTAAAAAATAGTTAAATCTGAAATATGTTATATTTCCCACTGAATGGAAGTAATAAATTACGCGACCAAATGGAAACACACTTTTTCAAACTCGTAAAAAGATCACAAAAAGGATTTTTTTTTTAATTCGTTCAATAGACACATCTTACAGAGTGATAAGTGGTGTGGACTAACTTATTTGTCGACTGACTTGTGGACTAACTCTGTTGTTAGATTTATTTTAATGCATTTTTTTCCATTTTGGGAACTGGGGTGAAGTTAGAAATTTGAGATATTTAAAAAAAAAAAAAAAAAGAATTTCAAAAAAAAAGGAATTTTATTGTAATTTACGTGTATTAACAGCTATATACAAAAGAAAGATATGAGAAAAAATATAAAACTAAAACAATTGTAAAGGAAGAATCAATACAACAAGTAAATAGAAAAAAAAAAATATTTCTTGAGTCAGAGTAAAAACTAAAAACTTTTTATATAAATAGAACATTTACGGTCTTCAAAGTTTAGCAACGTCATGATGCTTATTAGGAAAAGACCGTAGCCACGTGTTTGATTGCTAGGAAGACAAGAATGGAGCCAAATTGATAAATAATAGGATTTTTTTTTTTTTTATTAATTAATAATCATATAATTACAAATTATATACTATTACCCTAACCGAGCACTAGCTACTATGGCCTTCGGCGCGTTGCAGCGAAAACAGACCAATGCCTCTGGTGGGAATCGAACCCACGACCCCCGCACAGATAAGCCAGCACGCTACCAACTAGCCTACCGGGCGCACAGGTTTTTTGTTAAAGTCTACCTATTATGGAGGCTCTAGCTGTCTAAAACTGCGGGTTCTGGTGAGATCTTTAGCCAGATCGAAATACTAGTATCAGCCTAGCTAATATGTTTGATTTGCTTTATTTTTGTAAATATACGGAGTTTAAAAGATCGTTATAAATTTACAATAACATTAAAATAATCTCGATGCATATAAAAACAAAAAACTAAAAAAATTGTAAAAAATAATACTTGAGCCAGTAAAAAGTAACCATTTTTTAAATAAATAAAAAAAAGTTTGATATAATTTTTATTAAAAATAAAAATTATGTTTTTTTCGACCTTTAATTGTGCAATGAAAATGAAAATTATTTAAGTTCGAGGCCATACTCTATATTTCTTTATTAGGATATTGTCCTACACTCAAAAAAAAAAGTTTGTAAAGTCAGCAAAAACTTTTGCTGAGTCAGCAAAATTTTAGTCAGGAGGGTGCTTGCAAAAAAATTGCTAATGTAGATTCAGCAAAAGTTTTGCTAACACTTAGTGGATTATAAATAAAAAATCCTTGCTAAAAATTAATAAATTTTTTGCTGAATTTTAGTAGACTGAAAAAAACGCAAAAAATTTGTAGAAATATTGTAATTTAGTTAATTTATTTGCTGAAAATCACAAAACATATTTTTGTGATTCTTTTAAAAATAATTTACAATAATTACGAAATACAAAAATTTTCATTTTCCCACATTGACGACATGAATTAATTTAATATCTGAAAATATATAGATATAAATATATATAACATAACAAAAATTTTCTTTTAGCTACTTACATCAATGGTTGTCTAAATGATGCTATCTTTTAAAGGACGCAACTGCCGAAGATAATTATAGAAACGAAACGAAAAAATAAACAAAAACAAACGAAACGAAAAAACAACCCTTTTTTGCAATAAGAAAAAGGAACCATAAAAATCAACCTAAGATGTGTGTCTTTGTCTTTCGCTTTACTCTGTCTACATGTCTGTATATTTTTGTTTGCAATTTGACCACACTAGATTATTAATCTATAAACATTTAGTTTAGAAATACATATTAAATTTAAATAATTTATTTTGTCTTTTATTTAATTAATAGACAATTATTTTCACACGCCGGTGATAACGCAAATCCTCAATTTTGTTTTATGTATGAAAAACAGATACAAAAATCTTTCATGGTTGATTTTTTTATAAATCTTATTAGAGTTTAGTATCATTTTCCTCTTCTCTACTACATCTTGACATGCCGCGACATCTGCTTCATTTTGCGCATATCTTTCAATCTGGTTGTCGTCCACACTATTAATGTGTTTATCAGCACAATTTTTTTTAGCAAAATAAATTAGTAAAACATTAATATAATATTAGTAAAACATTAGTTCAAAACAGTTAAGTGCTGAATAAGTATAACAAAAATTTTAGCTTAAAACAGAGTTTTAGCAAAAAATTTGACAACAAATAGTATACCTGATTTACAAGACGTTTTACTAACTTTTCTACTTACTTATTTTTTTGAGTGTATCAGCCTAGCTAATATGTTTGATTTTCTTTATTTTTGTAAATATACGGAGTTTAAAAGATCGTTATAAATTTACAATAACATTAAAATAATGTCGATGCATATAAAAACAAAAAACTAAAAAAATTGTAAAAAATACTACTTGAGCCAGTAAAAAGTAACCATTTTTTAAATAAATAAAAAAAAGTTTGATATAATTTTTATTAAAAATAAAAACTATGTTTTTTTCGACCTTTAATTGTGCAATGAAAATGAAAATTATTTAAGTTCGAGGCCATACTCTATATTTTTTTATTAGGATATTGTCCTAACAAATAGTCAAATTTATTAATTGACCACTTTCAGGAATGTGTTCATAGATCTATTTAGGGAATAGAAGTGACTACCCATTCGAAAGAAGTGACTACCCATTCAACACATCAAGCATTCATGTAAACTAGGTTTCTCACTAAATGAGAACTAATTTATGAGCTCGAAGTTAAAGATTATCACCATTGATCAAAAAATAAATTGAAAACTTGTTTGTTGTGTGCAAGGGTTACCTTTGGTAGATATCCAATACACGTTTTTTTCCTTTTTATTTGTTTAAAAACAAAATGTACAGGGAGAGTAGTAAACAAGGCCGTACTTTGTCTTTTATACAAGTTTGATATAATTTTTATTTTCTATAGATTATTTGTTAGGACAATATCCTAATATAGATAAAAAGAGTATGGCCTCGAACTTGAATAATTTTCATTTTCATTAAATAAAAAAAATTTTAGCAACGTCATGACACTTGTTTGAAAAAGTAATGATAGATCATTACATATTACATTACTTTAAAATACAAAATAACGACGTACTGATAATGGGTTATAGAAGTACTTATATGTAATTGCAAAATAATGACTTACTGGTAATTGGTTACATAATTGTCGATTTAATATTTTTGATTCTAACTAATATTGTATTAGTGTGTTTTAAACATTTTTACCAGTAAATTTTCCATGCTAAAGTTATTTTACACTTCTTTTCAAGATTTCTTTAAAAAATAACTTAAAGATAACGACTTATTTTGTAACTCCTTGCTAACCACTTATTCTATCATTGAGAGTAACCACTTATTCCTAATATAAAAGTAATTACTTAATCTTTCACTGTGCGTAACCAATAAGCTGACTCATTATTCTTACTTTTTTTTGTTAGCGAGAGGGTAATGACCACCCATGAATTTCGGGTCATCGAGCACAAAAGTAATCAAGCGAGTTAATAGCCTGGTAACTACAATGATAATAATACATGCATAAAATTACGAAAAAATGTTAAAATAACAATTTTTTTTAAATAAACGAAAATTTGTACATTTTACAAAAGTTTTTGTAGTTTTGAGAATAATTTCGTATTTGTATGCATGGATTATTATGAGTGTAGTGAATCCCTTTGTGCGATACTTACACGCTTAATTACTTAGTGCGATACTTACACGCTTAATTACTTTATTTGTTAATAAAAATCATATCTCACTCACATAAGAGGACATTCAACAGGAAATATATTCATGCAAAAACTAAATTTTCACAGTGGTATATATATTAAAGCTTTTTGATTAAGATTGAAGACTTTTTCGTGTAAAACTTTACAATTTCCGCTAACTCCGCGAATCCAATTTGGATTTCATATTTGTAATGCACCCCCAAAAATATATTAGATTTCATGTGTCGCAATCATAATAATTATTTGTAATTTTGTCTCATGTTTTTCTAAGTTTTTAATTGAAATAAAATAAAAGAACATGTAGAACTTTTAAACTTTAATTTCGATCTCCGACCTCTGAACAAAATATTTTTGTTCAGATTTTTTTTGGCAAACCTTATTTATTTTAAAATTGACATACATATTTTAAGGGTGTTTGAAGGTCGTGAACTCCAACTTTTGTTTATTGTTATATATTGTTGTTATATATTAAAATACAAAATCTTTTCAAAAACAGAAAAACCGAAGTTTTAAAAACGGTCTAGCTCGCGTAATCACAATAATTTGGGAATCATCATTTAAACTATCACTCGCAAAACAAAATCCTGGCTACGTCACTGATCATACCGAATACATTTACAAAATAAAAAGGAATTTAAATGACCCCCGGTCAGAACTATCATTTAATGGACGACATATTTTCATATTCAAAACTATAAAAATAAAATTTCAATTAAAAACTAATAAAAACAGAGAAAAAAAAAATAGCAACAATGACACTTGTTTAAATTAACAAGTACAATAGTAATTAAAACTATAAACAATTTAGTTTAAACTATTTTTTTTTTTTTTTTATTAATAGAAATATAAAACGTCAAAGTGGCAAATTGATGGAAATAACAAAACGTAACACATTTCTCAAAATTTTAAATGCATTTACTTTGTACGAGACTTAATAAACAATTTTTAAACATACAAGTTTGTTTTATTGCAAATTGTGACATTATTAGTTTTTTTTTTTTTTTTAATTTAACAAAATGATTAACAAGATTGAAATCAACAAATAGTAAATACTGGCTAGAGAATGTAATAGAAAAAAATGCAATTAAATTTAATACGCTTTATATGCGAGCGTATGTTGGCGATTAAGAGACAAAGGGGAATTCATTGCAATCAGTATTTTTTTTTAAATTTAAATGATTTTTTTTTTTTTTTTTGTTTGCAATAGATTAAACCACCAAATGTGAATAACATGTCATTAGTAATACAAATTATAATATATATTGAAAAAGAGAAAAACTTAATGCACAATTAAAATTTATAGAAAAAAATTAAAAAACACTTGAGTAACAAATTACGGCTATATTTTATAAATTCCCAGCCAGAAAAATACAATCGCCACAGTGTTGGCAAAACGTCGACCAAGGTCGGTTATGTGTTGTCAGAACGTGGGAATAACAAATATTGAGAGTAATGTCCTGTTACCCGATTGATAATAGTGCCCAACCATTGGTTTGAGCGAAATTACCACCGTTGGCATCATGTTGGTAATTCAGAATATTTGGTGCTTTTAAAATAGTTTAAATTAAATTAATTTTGAGAAATGTGTATAATAAAACACATTTAAGAAGCAGCAATACAATGCGGTATTAGTACTATATAATGAAATATATAAAAATGCTTTAAATTGGTTGTAATATTGGTAAAAACAATAGTGGAAAAGCAATTTGTGGGTGGTACGGGCAAAACACATGCTTTGCAAACAAAATAGTGTTTTGTAGTACAATATTAGTTTTACCTTTGGTAATTTTTAGCACGATGGGTTTTACAAAAATAGCAGTGGTTTGCCAGTACTATTTGTTTGGTACGGTTGGCAATTTCTACCTGAGTGGTTGTGATATTGGTAAAAACAATATTGGCAAAGAATTTTGGGGGTCGTATTGGCAAAACACATGCTTTGCAAACCAAATAGTGTTCTCCTAGTACAATATTAGTTGTACCATTGCTAATTTAGTGTTTTGAGTTTTAGAAAACTGGGCCTTTTTGGCACGGTTGAGAATTATTTGTGTTGTTGCAGAAATTAAACAAAAAAAATTTAAAGAAGTTTTTTTTTATTTTTTCTGAAAAAAAGAAAGTGGCAAATTTCGTTAAAAATAAATAAAGTTTTTTTTTATTTTTTCTGAAAAAAAGAAAGTGGCAAATTTCGTTAAAAATAAAGTTGTTAAAATTGCGGAAATTTTAATTCTTAAAAAAAATGTCTAATGTTTTGTAAGGAAAATATTGTCAAAATCCAATAACTTTTCGTTTCAACAAATAAAATTATAACAAATATTAAAAACAAAAATTTTTGTCACCAAATTTTTTATATTAAAAATTTTTGGGCAATCACACCAAAATAAACTTTTTTATGTTGCAAAATTAAAAATAAATCATCAGTACTCATAAATTCAAAACCGCCTGAATCATTTTGAAAATTTTCCGCAGCGAATTGTTTTAAACTAAGTACTCGCAGTGGGTCAGTATGCCTGAATTTTGGCCAAAACTAGAAAAGGGGGGATCACAGTATTAAAAGTACCCTGAACCTAAAGCAGGTTTAGACAGTTGGTGGTCTTAAATCTTGAGCCCGAATTTTAAAATTCAAACGTTTAGCGGATCCAATATGGCGGATAAAAATTTTAAAAATTTAATATATTGAATTCTTAATAATTGTGTGAAAAGGAATTTTGTGGCTGATTCCGAATCTGGATTCAATAAATTAAAATTCAAAATGGCGAATTTACTATGGTGCAAATAATGTTTATATAAAATTTCAAATGTTGTCTGATTTGCTTTACATACTATTCAGAGGTAGCGAATCTGAGACCAAAATTTAAAAATTCAAAATGGCGGGCATAAATTTGAAAAATTTAATATCCCAGTGTAGCAACGGAAATGATATGTTATTACTTTTCCCACTACCAGTAGTGGGACTCGGATGTTGAATTTTAATAAACTGCTGTTAAAGTATTTGGGTGACTGATTTTGAGTCTGTTATTAAAAATTTGAAATTCAATATAGCGGATACAATAAGGCGTATCTAAATTTTAAAATATGAATATGTTGAATTTTAATAAACTTTTTCTCAGGAATTTCGGGTGGCTGATTCCGATTCGGAACAAAAGTTTTAAAGAAGGCGGATTTAATAATAAGAAGGCGCATATATTTAATATATTTTCATAAAAATTCTAACATTCTCTTAATTTAAATGCTCATTAGTGGCGTTCTGCTCATTGTACAGAATTAATAGGGTGGGCCCAATATTTTAATATATTGGAAAATAAATTAGCTCTTAAGCTGTTGATTAATAACATTACAACCTTAGTGTCTGGCCGTATTGGATGCCCCAGTTAAAAATTTTGATTTTTGATTCGATTTTAGCAACAACTTAAACTGCATTTCAACCAAATTCGACAAACGTATTACTTTAAAAACAAAAATCGTATAAAAAATTTAAATTCACATCGCAAAATGTTTTGTGTTACAGACTCCCGATTAGCGTTCCCAAAACCTTTATTATGGATTAGTTTCAGACCAATAAATTAACAACATTATGCCCGCCATATTGGATCCGCCATTTGAAATTTTAACCTTTATTTAATATAATTTTCAGTTCCATTACTTTAGTTTGTTCTTAAACTCTGAAATGCTGGAAAATAGTAAGGTCCGAAGGAACTTTTCCAAATCTTCAAAGCTTATGAACGGTCGGTAAAAGTTAAGAAAAAGACATCTAGGGGAACGCCAATTTGCGTTCACAGATTTTAATATCTTCTGGAGTTTTTTTTTTTTGGAAAAAAATGTTTTTCAATAATTCTGGTCAATTCTGGGCCCAAAATTTAAAAATTGTAATTTTCCTCATAAATATTCAGAAAATATGCATTTTTGTTTAGTGAACTAGGTAATAATTATTAGTTTGTGGTAACCAAAAGAAATATTTTTGTATAATTAACTAACATTTGGTTTAAATTAAAAAATATGACAACAATTTTAAATTTTCACCTATCAACAAAATACCCCTAGGAATTATGCACTCAGGCAACTCCTGCTGTAAATGTTTGTAGTTGTTTGAGGTGTAATACATTATCTTTATTTTTAAGTGAAAAAGAAAATACATTTGTAGAAGAAATTTAATTTTTGACTACATTTCTATATCATTTAAAAAAACAAACCATATCAAATTACTGTATTTTGATTTTACATTCAATTTATACAGTAGATTTTTTTATTTAAAAAAATAATACAAATGTTTGTTTATTTTTACTACATTTGTGGTTCATTTTTACTACAATTGTGGTTTATTTTTTGAACAGTAAAAAACAAATGACAATTTTAGTTGAATTTACTGAAGTCGTCCTATTCAAGTGAAATTTCATTTGTGTTTAACCACATTTACAGTGGTCTCTACCTACAAAATATTCAAAATGTGATTATCATTTCGAAATTCTAAAACTATAATTACCTTTTAGATCTTCTTCTAAAGATATTTTTGGCCCAAATATGGTGATTATGGCTCACAGTGGGACGCTAAAAAGTAGAGGATGTGCAGAATAAAAAATACCGCTCCAGCCAACGAGACACCGAGCCAGAAATAAACAGCAAAGGCTCCTAGTTTGTAATAGACGTGGATCACTTTAACCAAAGTTTTGTATTTCTATAGTTTTGTAATAAAAAAAAAAGATCGTGTTTCTTCTGCACATCCTCTATTTTATGGTGTCCTTACTTAGAAAAATCACAAATTTCTCAGCGATAATCTAATCAAGGTCAAAATGTTTCAAGCTGTTGAACTTTATCAAGTTCTTCAGTTTCTGCCAATAGAAAAACGTTTACGGCCTCTTTTTTTTAGTAAAACAGTGGCCGTTTATTGTGTCTTTAGAATATTTAAATACAATAAAAAGCATTTAATTGTTAAAACTGTCTGGTTATAAAATCATTATTAATGAAATACATTTATAATAACTACAGTGGAGGCCATTTGATTGTAATAAAGTTTGCAATAGCCATCAAAAAGCAAAAACGAGCAAGGGAAATAAAAGGGAAAATGGAACAAATTGCACACATAGTTTTAAAAAAATTTAAAATAATAATAATAACAAATATAGTGAATTAAACATGTGCAATTAATTAATGAACAAACAAATCAAACAGTCAGCCAGCCAGCTAGCCATTCAGCTAGGAGCTAAAGTTTAAGTTGATATTAAAAAACTATAGGGAGCTTTTAAAAACTTTTGACACACCATTCAGATAATAGTCTTTCAAATTTCATTAAACTTCGTTTTTATATTCTTCTAGTAAATGTGGAGTTTACGTATTTTGTCTTTTTTCAAAATTCGTTATAGTTCGCGTTTAGGCGCTGCTCAAAGTTAGGGATTTTTGAAATGTGTATACTTTTGAACGCCTAAATAAAAAATTCAAAATTTAATGTCATTTTAATGTGTTGCACAAAAATATTTTTTTTTTCTCGAAAGGGATAACGAAATAATTTTTTCAATTTATCGCATTTAACATGCGTGGCAAAAAATATTGAAATTTCTCGTAGGATACTATGTGAATATATAAAATTTTATATTAAATTTCAAAGATACTTTCGAAAAAATTTCGTTTATTTTTCAACCGTTATTTCCCAACCAGAAATCTGTAGATGTTTAAAGTGATAATTTGAATTATTTTCTAAAAAATCAATTATGAGTTTTTGAGATATTTGCGAATTAAGGAAATTTTTTACATTTCGTTAAAATGACACCAAATTTTTAATTTTTGGTCGAAGCGTTCAAAATTTATGATAATTCAAACATTGTACATTTCTTAAACATTTGTTAAAAACTCTCCAACTTTGAGCAACAATTAAACGCGAAGTATAACGAATTTTGGAAAAAGCAAAAACACATAAACACCAGATTAACTGGGAGAATGTTTATACCAAGTTAGACCAAAATCAGAAGAGGTAAAGTGGAAAATCTCTTTTTATGTGCTCATTATTTTTAAAATATCCCCATAGTAATAATATATGAATAACGAGTTAAATAAATTATAAAACAAATTAATTTATCACTTTTTTTATGCAATTATAACACAAGCATTTAATTAAAATGTATTTAACTTAATTAATAAATATATATTTTTTGTATTATTTAAACCGTTTGCAGATTCTAGTCATACACCAGCTAAAACCGGTGTTAAAAAGAAAAAGCTTTCATCATCTATCGCACCTGCAAATGTCACCTTACCACCCGATGTAAGTCCTTCGGGAAGTAGTGATAGTTTAATACGTGAGCGTTTAGCGCCCTCTTCCATGAGCACTACACCACCGGCACTAAATATGGAAACTACAGAAGATGATTCGGACTCGGGTTCAACGGATGCGCGTCGTAAAAAGAAGGCGAGAACAACATTTACGGGCAGACAAATATTTGAATTGGAAAAACAATTTGAAATCAAAAAGTACCTTAGTTCAAGTGAAAGAACAGAAATGGCAAAATTATTAAATGTCACCGAGACACAGGTGAGTTAAAATTAATCTATTTGTTTAAGCTTTATATATAATGAGAAAAAAATTTTATAGAGGGCGTATACATAACTGTATAATTAATATTACTCATACGCACCTCGTATATTAAAGCGCCTATATTGTAAGCAGAGCATTCCTTGCGGGGAAAGGCACATTGGTAAAAATTAGAATTTGTTTTAGTAAATTGTCCTACAGCTCACAGTTCTAAATGAATTTAAAAATGAGGTTATTCAATTTCTTTTATTTTATAATTTTAGATCGATTACCAATGGCCGATTTTTAAAAATCATTTATTTAATATTCTTAATAAATCAGCATTATTTTTTTTTTTTTTGTTGTTCCTACTATAAAAAAAATTAAGAGTTGAGATACATTTCGTTACATTTAAAACATTTTAAAGCAGAAATATCTACATTAGGATTAAACTCATATGTGAACAATAAGTAAAAAATTTTGTATTGGATCTTCAGTTCCCTACCAGCTATTGAAGGTACCAGTTGTAATGAGTTTTGACCAAAAAAAGTTCTGAATTTGTTTTCGAAATAGGTTCGTAATACTTGACTTACTACTGGAAAAATATTTCAATATTTTCTGTAGAGTCATTTTAGTCCACTAGAGGATTTTTTTTTTTTGTTTTGAGCAAGTACAATTGAAGGGCTTATTGTAAAAACTTGATAAGCCAAATTTAATTTTTGGTTAGTTTTCGCCTTGTAAAAAGGGAATAAATTTAGGAAATATGGCTATTACAGGACTTTTATACTCTACATACGTGTTACAAGTGGTTAAACAAGGCTTAATTCAAAATTTATTCAACGGATGTCTAGAAAACAGCGAAAACTAAAATAAATGTAAATGTAGCTGGCTGAATTTCAGTTTATGGGGGACACCCCTAGAGAAAAAATCTGAATAAGCCATCCCCTTCAGAATGTTCCCAGGAGTACGAAAATCATAATGAATAAGGGGGCTCACGCCCCCTATGGGCGTGGCAGTCGAAAAACGACCCGGCCCACCTACGTAGACAATATGGGTATCAAATGAAAGCTAATGTCTTCACGATTCCAAAAATAGCCATAGTTGCCAGATCGGGCGGTTTTTTGCAGCCGATACGGCCATTTTTGTTAAATAGGGGCGGGGTTGAAAAACGACCCATGCCACCTACTTAGGCAATATTGGTATCAAATGAAAGGAAATGTCTTCACGATTCCAAACATACCCGTAGTTGCCAGATCGTCCAGAATTTGAGGAAGATATGTTAATTTTTATAAAATGGGGGAAGGACTTTTTTTTGTTAATTTCATTTTAGCTCGGCCAGAGGCCGAGCACTCGAGATCCCCGCCGTCTAGAATTAAGACATACTGGAGTTAAAAACCCCTAAGCCCGGCCGTAGGCCGGTCACGCAGAAAAACTTTACTAAGCGAAGCCAGTATAACAAATTTTCATTTTCAGTATAACAAATAAGCAAAAAAAAGGAAAAAAAAAATTTCCCCCACCCCAAATTTTGCCAAAATGGCCATATCGGCTACAAAAATCGCCCGATCTGGCAACTACGGCTATTTTTGGAATCGTGAAGACATTAACTTTCATTTGATACCCATATTGTCTACGTAGGTGGGCCGGGTCGTTTTTCGACTGCCACGCCCATAAGGGGCGTGAGCCCCCTTATTCATTATGATTTTCGCACTCCTGGGGTCATTTAAGGGGGCGTGGCATTTTTTTTTTTCCAGGGGTGTCCCCCATAAACTGAAATTTTGCCATGTAGCTTATCGAGTTTTTGCAATAAGCTCCTCAATTGTTTTTTTTACAAATTTAAAAAAATAAAAAAAATAAAAATTGTACTTGGTCTATAGTAAAAAATCCTCTGGTTGACCAAAATGACTATACAGAAAATTGAAAAATATTTTACCAGTAATAAGCAAAAAAAAAAAAAAACTTTTGAGCTATATTATAAAAAAAAATCGAAACTTTTGATTGGTTAAAATGCAATTAAAGCAGTAACTTCATTCGCTGGTAGAGTACTGAAGATATGATTCAAAATTTTTTAAATTATTTTTCCCATATTCAGCTCTTTATTTTTATTTACATCGATTGAGTGGTATTCCTTCTACCAAATCGAAAAAGTGCTCTTTCCGGTCCACCCTAATCTATGAATATTAAATTTGGCTGCAATAAAGTCAGCAAAGTTTTTCAAATTAGTTTAAAACTGTTAAATTTTCCCCACTGAAGTCTGGTTCCACGCAAAGCAAGTCCTAAGGCTGCAAAAACCGGTCCTAGTTTGGACTTTTATATGAAAGTGACTGTTAACTTCTGATTGTTCTGTTCTGCTTACAAAGCAAATGCTGTACTGTCTGAGCTAATGTTGCATATGCCGGTTGGCTGGCTAATAGCACACTTATATATTTTACGTGTAAGTTCATATATAAATACAATGATACAACAAACACAAGAAGAAAATAAAAGAAAAAAGTAAATGAAAAAGCAAAAAACACTAACGCTTCAAAAAGCACACAGTTAAAGTTCAGTGATTTGCCTCTGTTGACCGGTAGCGGGATAGGTCCTTTCATATCAATTTACTCATCTGTTGGCTGTTTTTTTGCCTTTTGACTTAAATACCTTAACTTTAACAAAAGCAAAAATGGCTTTCAAATTAGGGAGGTAACGAAGAATTTTAAAACAATACCTAAATTTAAATAGTTTTCAAATTGAAAAAAACACAAAAAACAATCAAAACTCAGAAAGCGCACTTGAATAAATATAAATCTAATAAAATTTTTATAATTACGATATAAAATTCATACGGTGCTACAAAATAGATTGAAAAATAAAATTTAATTTCAATTGTTTAAAATAAAAAAAATGTATCATTAAAAAATTCCCTAAGATAAAATAAATACAAAACATATAAAACGAAAATTTAAAAATAAAAAAATTCAAAAGCTAGTAACTACTTCAGTGCCCTAGGATGCAGTTTTTTTAATTAATTTTTTTTCAGGTCTTTTTTTGCTAGGTAGTTTAAAAAGGTGGAAAAGTTACAAAATTTCTAAAATGAAAATGAAAATTATTCAAGTTCGAGGCCATACTGTATATTTCTTTATTAGGATATTGTAATAACAAATAATCTCTAGAGTTTTTTCTTTTCAAATTTATTATTTGACCCTTTCAGGAACGTGTTGATAGATCTATTTCGGGAATTTTCTAGGTTCCCATCATCAGAACACGTTTTGAAAGCGGTAGCAATCCCATGTCAAACATCAAACATTCATATAAACTAGTTTACTCACTACATGAGAACTAATATATGAGCTTGAAGTTAAAGAAAACTTGTTGTTATGTGCGAGGTCCACCTCTGGTGGATATTCAATACACATTTTTTGTTTTTCTCTCCTTTCTATATTTTGTTTAGTTTATAAACAACACAGGGGCAGTAAACTAGACTGTACTTTGTCTTTTATACAAGTTTGATATAATAAAAAATAAAAATTATGTTTTTTTCGACCTTTAATTGTGCAATGAAAATAAAAATTATTCAAGTTCAAGGTCATACTCTATATTTCTTTATTAGGATATTGTCCTAACAAATAATCTATAGAGTTTTTTGTTTTCAAATTTATTATTTGGCCTCGAACTTGAATAATTTTCATTTTCATTGCACAATTAAAGGTCGAAAAAAACATAGTTTTTATTTTTAATAAAAATTATATCAAACTTTCTAAAATATTTCAATTAAAAAAAAGAGTTAATTTTAAAGAAATCTCAAAAAAAAAAAATTAATCAAAAATTTAAAAAAAAAATATTGTAAAAAAATATTGCAAAGATAAAAAAAAACTATCAGCGCTACTAAATTGATATATAAACTTTTCACTAGCCACAGGACTAGTTCTTTAAAAATGACTGATACCGCTTAATGCACAGCAATAACAATTTGTACTTGTTTTGAGATAAGTCCAAATTTAAACAGACACGGGATATTTCCTCTAACCCTTATGTTTACACCAGGGCCTGACCAGACCCGCAACATTCTCTTAATATTTTAACAGGTATTGCAACATTTTCTTCCGAAATTTTTAAAAAATTACTTTCAATTTTTAAAACAAAGTAAACGTGGTTTTTCAAAAATATTTTTTAATAAATAAATAAATATATTTGAATAAATACTTACAGTTCTTTTAATGGGTTTTCTTAAAATGGGACTTACCTGAAAAGAAACAATATAAGTTTTAGTCAAAATTTTTAATTTGAAATAGTCACAGATTTAAATTTGCAAAAACAAGTTATTAATTGAAAGCTCTAATAAAAAATATACTTAAAATAAAAAGTTTGCAATCAAATAGCGCCGATTAGACGATAGATATATGATAAATATTAATAATTTTGCCATATTTTTGGTTTTATTTAATATTTTTTAAAAAAAATTTTACTACTTTTAAAATTAAAATATATAAAAAATGTTTTAAATTTTTATATTAAAAATATAATTGTTGCTTTTTCGGACTTTCTTTATTTTGATACCTGAAGTCCAAAATCCAATATGATATTGGCATATTAGCTTTTATTTGTTGCTTTTCAAAAAGTTTAATCATTTTCATAATTGACAATACAATTATTTTATTGACTTCACCCAAATCTTCAGTTGTCAGCAAAATGAAACAATAATTGGCTTAACTAAAACCGAGACATTACATACAACAGACAAACCCAACGTTATGGAAATTGTCTGCCTTAGCGTATAATATAAAATCAGAACTATTTGAAAAGCAACAATTTTTACATATCAATATACTTTGTATATAATTATATGTAGTATGTGTGTTTGTTGTATGAGAAGAGCCGTGGTATACTAACACCGTGCAACCGTAGTTTTCACACACGAAGAAATCAATATATGCGTGAAACTGGATACCATATTTAGTTCAACTGCGTTTTTTAGTTTTTCGCCATCCCGGGATATTAAATCACATATTTTGTGTGCAGAATATCTAACGAGTCCTGAAATCTTTTATTAATATAAGTCTCCATTATATTTATATTAGAAAAATTTTACAATCAGTAGAGTCTGAACAAAAAGTTAGGTCAATAAACGAAATTTGGACAATATTTGGTAATTGTTTTAGAAAAAAATTAACAATGAAAAAAATTTTAGTAGCGATCTAGAATGACTTTAAATTACAAATTTAACCCTTTGACTAAACTTGTACACTACAGTGTATAAATTAAAAAAAAAAAATATGATAATGCACTAAATCTTAATATTTATTTTTGTTAATATTTTCGGTGGGTAGAAGGGGGAAGGAAAATCTGAAGTCAGAATAGAAATAAATATACAAACCAAGTCGGTAGTGAAAGGGTTAAGGTCAAAGTCTAAGAAAAACGGGGAAGTTAACTGTGTTAGCATAATTTTTTCCATTAAAAAGTTTAATATTTTAGTTGCTGCATGAAAAATTTTGAATATTTAACTTTTTTGTTTTAAATTGCTTTCTTAAAAATCCCGGAATTCCCGAAAGCAAATTCTCGGGATAGCGGGAACAACAAAATGCTTACTTTTCCGGAACGGGAAATCTCGGAATACATTCCCTAATTGAGATACAAAATGTTTTATTTATTTTCTTCCAACTTTTATATTTGAGTGTACTTTTAATTACCCTTAAAATGAAATAATGTATTAAAATAACTAATCTTTAACAGAAAATCATTATAAAATTTTAAACAAATACCACTTAAAGTCTAACCACCGTATTCATACAAATATTAAACAACATTTCAAATATATTTAAATTAAAATACTTATTTTAGCCTTAAAACTGTATTCATAAACGAATATAAACTTTTACACAAGGTTTAAAATAGGTATTTTAAGCTAATATTCGTTTATGAATACAGTTTTTGGTCTTAAAATGTATTTTAACTAAAATGTATTTGAAATCTGAATTAAGATTTTTTATGAATACGGTCGTAAATATTTTTGTATTTTACAAAATGTATTCAATTGAAAGACAATTGTTGGCAACAACAACATCCATTATATAAATTTGTTACAGCATGAATTTGCAAAATCAATGACTATAACTACCAAAAATCCTTGTGGCTTTTTTCATACCAAAATAAATTAGGTGTTATTATAAGGTACACTCATAGAAAAAAGTTAGTAGAAAAATTAGTAAAATCGTTAGTAATCCAACTTTGCAAGATTTAAAAAAATATTTAGTTCAAAATAAGATTTAAGTCAATAGTTTAGCTGTTTTGACTTGATGGAATACTAAATTTTTAACTATTATTTTTTTTTTGCTGAATTTTCGGAAGTCTAAAAATATCATTTTGATAATCAAAATCAGCATAGGTCGTTGTAATGCGATGTTTTCGTTTCAGTATTTGTGTATTTTGTTTAATATTGTGCCAGTTTAAAATATACAAGTGGAGTGAACACGTAATATTAGAAACATATTCAGAAACATTTATGCAAATACCCAGGCAGAAAAATACAATCGGCAAAGCGTAGGGGACTGTCGGCTGGTTATGGGTTGGCAGAACGTGATATTAACCATCTTGACAGCATTGTCCTGTTACCCGATTAATAACCGTGGGCAACGAACTTGCCACCGTTGGCATAACGCTGGTAATTAAAAAAATTTGATGCTTTTAAAATTAAATTAATTTTTAGAAATATGTATAATAAAACCCATTTAAAAAGCAGCAATACAGTTCGGTCTTAGTCCTATACATCATATTTAAATGTGTGAAATATAATAGAAATGCTTCTAATTGGTTGAAATAATTTTAAAAACAATATTTGCAAAGAATTCTGCTGATGGTATTGGCAAAACACAGGCTTCGCACACAGAACAGTGTTCTCCTAGTACAATATTTGTTGCACCTTTTGTAATGTTTAACACGGTGGGTTTTACAAAACCAGCAGTGGTTTGCCAGTACTATTTGGTTGCCAAAATATACAAAATATTCAAGATTTTTCTTAAGTAGAACGATTTTTTCTGAATTGAAGGACTATAACAAGCGACGAAAAAAGTTTATATAAAGTCGTATATAGCCCGATATAGTTTTATCTTATTTTATATGTGGCCATAAGTAACAATATATGCTTACATCTCATACATTTTTTTGCGAACATATATAATATGGCGTTATATATAATCATATATCATATATATCATATATAATTGGTATAGCTATATATCAGATAATTTATACTTCCATTAATAATTATATATAAGTACATATAAAACAGTAAAACCAAACAAATTCTACAAATTTTATATTATAATTATATATGGTATCACATATAATTCTATATAAATATATGTGTTAAAAATAAAATTCTATCACTTAATATAAATATAACTATTAGAGAAGACAAAAAAAAAACAAAATTCAATGCATTCAATGCATTCAATGTATTTAATGATAAAGAAAATTGTAAAAAATCAAAAGTAAAAACTTTGAAAAGCTACACTTTTTAAAAAAAATGCAAAGTTAGTAATATAAATAATATTTTATAAGTAAAAAAAAAAACATTTAAAGTCAGAAAATCTTAAAATAAGCAATTAAAAGCCTAAAGGTAAAAAAGAACCGAATCAGATTTGGTCAAAAAAATCCTAGTATGCGATATTTAACACGAGAAATTAATTTCTTTTCTATCAAAATTATTTGTCTTCAATCTAGTAAGTAGGATTGTTAAAAAAAATTAAGTCTCGAAATAAATTTGGTTGAATTTATGAAAAATGCTCTATAAATTTTTAAAATTTTCTTAAAATGACGTTATAATTATAAACACTTAATGACTTTATAATCAAAAACTACCACGTACATTAACAACTTTTTTTGTTGCATCAATCGTAAGCTAAGACAGAGATGAGTTCATCTTCTGAAGACACTTAAGCGAACGGTTCAGTTGTTTAAGAAATAATTGGAAAACAAAATGACAATATAGCTAGAAAATTCAGTGTATAATTCAAAATTAAATAACGTCTAATTTTCCTATTCATTGATTTATATTTAATTTTTTTTATTATTTCGATCAAATTATATCAAATGAAATCCCATGGGATCTCATGAGATAAGGTTATGTTTGCCATTTTTCGGATCACCTGATATATGATGGAATTATATATATGACTATATATGACTATATAACTATATATGACTATATATGACTATATATGACTGTATATGACTATATATGACTATATGCGACTATATGTGACTATATGCGACTATATATGACTATATATGGCTATATGCGACTATATGTGACTACATATGACTATTAGGACGGGTCGATTTAAAAATCGCTCTACGTACAAGGAAAATCGTATTCTAGGGATCAAAATAAGAAACTTTGCCGAAGGAACCATACCTCTAAAACGAATTCTGATGTCCCTACCGCGAAGGATCAAATTTTGAAAAATCCCATTTTGATCCATTTAGAGTGCCCCAATCGAATCCAACACAATCGAATATAATTTATACATTCATCTGCTAGAGCATCTTCCGGAGAAGAAATAGAGACCCTAATCTTTTAAAGCTCCTCCTACTTTCTGAAATATCTCTATCCCGAGATTTGTATATTTTGCTATAAAAACACGGCTAAAAAGGCCCTCTTTCAACTTAAATTTTAACCCCTTAACGGTCACCTAGAATGATGATTTATGCATTAATCTGCTAGCGCGGCTGCCGGAGAAGAAGTAGCTCCCATAATATTGGAGAGATTCCACCTACTTTCTGAAATATCAAAGTGGGCTTTTTCAAAAGTGGGCTTTTTCAAAATTTGACCCTACGGGTCAAAAGTTGGGACATCAGAATTCGTTTTAGAGGTATGGTTCCTTCGGCAAAGTTTCTTATTTTGATCCCTAGAATACGATTTTCCTTGCACTTTGAGCTATTTTTTTGCCTCCCTACAAATCGACCAGCCTTAATGACTATATTTACCTATATCGGAACTTTTTTCATCTGGATGTTTAAAAAAAATAACAAAATAATTTTTAAAATATTTTTCTTTTAACAATGAAATAAATGCTTTGGAAAAATCAGTGATTATTTAAATTTTAATTTATATTTCATAGCATTCCGATGTACATACAAAAGGAACAAAAGGAAATAATATAGACAATTAAAAGATAGATACAACTCTGTATTTGATTTATCTTGTAAATAGAGAGCTGTATTTTAGCTGTCTTATTATTTTATTTGTAAAACAAATTTTCACGAATAAATAGCGCTTAGTTTTCATGCAAGCAACTAAAAATGTAACTACAATTTGTAGATTTTACAGTTTTCGTTTGCTATTTTTATTTTACTAACATTTTTAAATTATTTTTAGTAACGTTTTTTTATATTTTTACAGACTTATTTGTATGAGTGTACATACTGAGAATAGTAGTATACTTTAGTTTAGTTAGTATGTAATATAATACATACATTAATTATATAAAATTTATTTTGCATATCATTCATTCTTTGAAAGAAAACGAAAAAATTTACCTTTTTTGACCTAATGTCTACCGATTTTGTTTATATTAACTCATTTTTGACACAGTGTTCCTTTTTCGACCCAGTAGAAAATTAAATGATTTGAAAAGCATAAAATTATTCAACGTTGAATAAAATCATGAATAAAAAACTGTGAAATATTGTTATTCGGAGTTGCCAAATAATTATTTGAAAAAATAAATGTTCGATCTTTTGTGATGGAACTTTTTTCAAAAAATTATTTAAAAATATATAAAACTTAATCTTTCATAGTTTTGATTGTTATGATGATAATTAAATATGAAAATTAGTTCATCGATAGTATATAACTTTTGAAAATCTAACATGGGAATTTTACAAAATGTTGAAAAACGAAAAATTTCAAAAATCGTTAAACTTAAAAAAAAAAATTTCATTTAGTTTTGAATATAGATTTGTTAACAAAATTATAGAAAATCAAAATTTCAAAATATGTTTAGCCGTCTAGGATTTATATGTTGTCAAAGTATCAACTTTGGTTATCCATATTTCCACTTGAGGGAGCTTTAAGGCAATATAAATTACAAAAATTTCAATGATAATGAAAATTTTTCAAGTTCGAGGCCATACTCGATATTTCTTTATTAGGATATTTTCCTAACAAATAATCTATAGAGTTTTTTTTTTTCAAATTTATTATTTGACCCTTTCAGGAATGTGTTGATAGATCTATGTCGGGAATTTCCTAGGTTCCATCATCAGAACACGTTTTGAAAGCGGTAACAATCCCATGCCAAACATCAAACATTCATATAAACTAGTTTACTCACTACATGAGAACTAATATATGAGCTTGAAATTAAAGATTATAACCATTGATCAAAAAATAAATTGAAAACTTGTTTCGTTATGAAATAGATCTATGAACACATTCCTGAAAGGGTCAAATAATAAATTTGAAAACAAAAAAAAACCTATGTATTATTTGTTATTACAATATCCTAATAAAGAAATATAGAGTATGTCCTCGAACTTGAATAATTTTCATTTTCATTGCACAATTAAAGGTCGAAAAAAACATAATTTTTATTTTTAATAAAAATTATATCAAACTTACAAATATTTCTTAATGAAGCATGGTTTTATATATCTGGAAAGTTGGGTTAATGAATTCAAAACATATATTCTCTATGGAACCTATAACACATCCCAATATGCTTTTTTCAAATTTAAAAAATCGCGTTTTTCAACGGTTTGAAATTTAAAATACGAAGGCGGATCAATAAGTCCGTGACTTTTTGAATGAAACACAGTTTTTTTTTGCAAAAAAAAAAATATGTTTCAATATTAGCTCAATACACTTAGTTCAACGTTTCTCCAATTTTTGTGTTCCTTCCAAAAAATAGGATTTTTTGAGGTCCATAAAATAGACATTTCTTGGCCTTAGGGGGTCGTTTTAATCCTCGTTAAATCGGTACAATAAGTTGGCATAATATTCGCCGTTTATTGTTTTTCCCTTTTGAAGGTAATCGATGTGGATTAGTGCTAGGAAAGCACTTTATTCGAATATTTTGATAACACCAGAAAAACCAATGATTTGACAAATTATTTTTCAAATAATGTAACAGAATTACGGCTAAAGCTCTTTTTGCAAACGTTAGAAAAACGCTTCAAAACAAAGTTTTTACAGTGTTTTTATTTCATAAACCGTTGAAAATTTTATATGAAAAGTTCTTTTTGCCAAAGTTTAAAAAGCAGTCCCAAATAATGTTTTTGTAGTGCCAATATCAATATAATTACACTCATAATAATCCATGCTAAAAATAAGAAAAAGATGTCAAAACAACAAAATCTTTTGTAAAATGAACAAATTTTCGTTTATTTTACAAAATTTTTGGTTATTTTGACATTTATTTGTATTTTTACGCATGGATTATTATCAGTGTACCAACTAACGCTCTCAAAATGCTTTTTGTTTGGCAACATCGAAATCAAACGCTTTGACAGCGCTTAGTTTTTTATATCGTTTTATTCTTTCTACCTGGGAAATTTCGAATATAGTAAGAGCTCTTCAAACTGACATACTTTTGCAATTTTTTGAAAATTTTTAATTTTGGAAAATATAGGATGTGAATATGGTAATGGGCTACATGGAATATGTGTGTACATAAAATTAATCAAATTTGAAGACAGTCGGTCAATTTCATTTGTGATGTATCATGGAACTCATGATATACATAAAATATTAGCATATGCTTAAAATGTGATGATGATAGTGATTATTTGGGGAGGGATGGATGATAATTAAGTACATATTGTTGTTATTTTGTTGCATCTGGCAAGTGGCATTAAGTAATAATCGTAATCAAAATAATAATAATAATTATAATAACATAAACCACAATAATTACAACATTGTTTTAAATATACACTCAAAGGAAAAGTTTAATCATATTTACGACATGTTTCATAAATTTTCGTTCAACGTAACGTTTGATAGTATTTATGAAACATTTCATAAAAAACAAAATCAATTTCATCAGATTTATGAAATGTTTTACTACATATATGAAACATATTTTGTATTAGTAAGGATTTCATTACTTTTGTGTAGAAAAAATGCATGGAGACCATGATATGGTCATTATAATTCTTGTTGTTTATGAAATGTTTCATAAATTTTGCTGAATTTGTTACATTGGACGAAATTTGATTATACTTATTCCTAGTTTTCTCTGGGTGTATTACACTATACAACACAGTTTTTTGGGGGTGAATAATTCATATGCCATGTTAATGTTATAGGTTAGTATAGTAAAACATCCAAAGGGTTTGGTTCTGTGGCGGTGCAGTAAAATTTTATGACCGTTTAAAGTTTTAATTTTTTTCTCGAACACTATATTGAATAAGACTCAAAAAGTAGTGTTATAGTGTGCGCCCCGGTAGGCTAGTTGGTAGCGTGCTGGCTTATCAGTACGGGGAGTCGTGGGTTCGATTCCCACCAGAGGCACTGGTCTGATTTCGCTACAACGCGCCGAAGGCCATAGTAGCTAGTGCTCGGTTGGGGTAATAGTATATAATTTGTAATTATATGATTATTAATCATTAAAAAAAAAAAAAAAAAAAAAAAAAGTTTTATAGTTTTTATGATCTAAATTCCGAGTTTGGATGTCCCCAACATAATGTTAAAAGTATTTTTTTCGTAGAATATTTTAACCGTATATCTGCAATTTTCATGGGCCATGTTTGTCCTTTTTTTCAAAAAATACCAAAAAAGTATCCTAAAACGTGAGCTTAATGGGTTAAATTATTATGCGAATATATTCTGCAAGCTGATTTTACTAGGCGGTGTCCAAGACGAAAACTTCATCCGGTCATGTTAAATCACTTTAAAGTTGAATCGTTATTAAAAACAATCGTAATTTGTTTCGAAAACTATATAAAGATGAGTCTGTAAATTTAGAACCTTTAAAAAGCGGAACATTATAATCTTTGAAATTACTTAGTTTCAACTTTTTTCAATTTAAAAAAAAATAAAAAAAAATCAGGAGTTAAAATATTTAATTAAAAAAAATTATTAAAATATTACCTTAGGTTAAAAAATATAAATTTAGAAAAATTAACCTAACATTGTTAATGGACTGGGCTGAACGTGATAAATTAAAATTCACCTTTCTTGTGATTTAACATGACCGGATGACGTTTTCGTCTTCGACACCTCCTAGTAAAATTTGATGCAGAACATAATCACAGAACATTTTAACCCCTTAAATGCACGTTTAAGGATACATTTTTGGTATTTATTGGAAAAGGGACTTTCTCTTAAAATTCCGTCGGGGGACATCCGAACTCAGAATTTTGTTCAAAGGAAGCATTACACTACTTTTTGAGTCTTATTTAATATAGTGTTCGCGAAAAAAAAAAATTAAAACTTTAAACGGCCATAAAATGTTACAGTGCCCCAAACGCTTTGGGGGTGTCACTATACTAACATAATAGAATCGGTTGGTATACGAATCATCCGTCCCCAACACCATGACCCTTATTTTGTTCCATAGTGTTATTAAATGCCTTGTAGCATAAAATTTAAACAAACATACAAACTATACATATAAAACATATGATATTAATTGAGATTTATTGACTAATTATAATAAATTTATGTTATTTTATTTTTTTGAGAATAGAGAAGTAGAATACAATAAAGTTATTTTTGGTATTATATAAATTTAGGTAATTGAAACACTTTAAATGTTGGCTTGAAGGGAAAATTATTTCGTTTTGAAAAATTCGATTTTTGAAATTTGTCAAATTTGTGGGATAATGAAGAAAATCCAGCCGTTAAAAAAAAAAAAAAAAAATGGAAAATTTTAATTTAGAGTAAGAACTGCTCTGTTGAATGAATTTCTTTTCGTTCCCCACTTTACAAGACATAACCCCACTTTTCTCAAAAACTTTAACTTTAGGTAATCCATGTCTCATTTTCTTCTAAAATGGGAAGTGCATTAAAATAATTATAGTTTCGACGAAAGTATTAATAAATACTTTCGTCGAAACGATATAGTTTTGTTGGAATAATAATATTTAGTATTAAACTGTTAAACCGTTGATTACATTAATGATTTTTTCATTAAATTAATGAACATTTTCCAAAATGTATAAATTGAATCATTCATTTTATGAAAATAAATTTACAAACTTTTTTATTAAATTTATAAACTTCATAAATGTATTATCCTTTTCACAAAATTTATGAAATTTTAAATTAGATTATTTAAATTTTCATTAAATCAAAATTTTTTTAAAATAAATTTATAAACAAGTTTGATATAATTTTTATTAAAAATAAAAATTATTTTTTTTTTCGACCTTTAATTATGCAATGAAAATGAAAATCATTCAAGTTCGAGGCCATACTCTATATTTCTTTATTAGGATATTGTCCTAACAAATAAACTATAGAGTTTTTTGTTTTCAAATTTATTATTTGACACTTTCAGAAATGTGTTGATAGATCTATTTCGGGAATTTTCTAGGTTCCCATCATCAGTACACGTTTTGAAAGAGGTAACAATCCCATGCCAAACATCAAACATTCATATAAACTAGTTTACTCACTACATGAGAACTAATATATGTATATATATGAGCTCGAAGTAAAAGATTATCACCATTGATCAAAAAATAAATTGAAAACTTGTTTGTTACTTGAGTAAGCCAGTTTATATGAATGTTTGATGTTTGGCATGGGATTGTTACCTCTTTCAAAACGTGTTCTGATGATGAAATAGATCTATCAACACATTCCTGAAAGGGTCAAATAATAAATTTGAAAGCAGAAAACTCTAGATATTATTTGTTAGGACAATATCCTAATAAAGAAATATAGAGTATGGTCTCGAACTTGAATGATTTTCATTTTCATTAAATTTATAAACTTTATCGGGAAAATTGTTATCCAGAGTTGCCAAGTCATTAATTAAAAAAATCAATTTTTATAATTTTTTGTTAGGATATTTTTCAAATAGTATTTGAAAATATAAAAAAGCATAATCTTTTATATTTTTGGTTGTTTTGTTGGTAAAAAAAGATATTGAAATGTTAAATAAGTTCATCGATTGTATATAATTTTTAAAAATCTGACCTATCAGACGATGAAGTTTTAGAATAGAAACAGGGTAAATATATCTAAATTTATTCCGTTTTCATTTAAAACATAAATAATGGATACACAGAAAAATTATCAACCTTACAAGGGTTGTACTATTTAGTATCATTTTCATTGTTTCTACTACACCTTGGCATGTAGCGACATCCACTTCATTCTGCGTATATGTTTCAATCTGGTTTTCATCCACACTATTAATGTGTTTATTAGTACAATTTTTTTTTACCAAAACAAATTAGTAAAACATTAGTAAAATATTAGTAAAACATTAGTTTAAAACTGTTAAGTGCTGAACTAAAATGTAAGCTGAAAACACAATTTCAGCAAAAAAAAAAATTACTAAATAATAGTATACTTCATTTACAAGATGTTTTATTAAGTTGTGTACTAAATAATTTTTTTTGAGTGCAACTGAGAATTTTCGAAATATCGCAAGCCGCTAAAAAGTTATTGAGGTATAAATTTTATAAAAATAATAATAAAAATTGTTTATTTAACACACACATGAAAAAAGTATTTTCAGCGACGAACAATGCTATAAAGATATTCGCTATATCGAGGCCCGTTAAAAAGTTGTTGTCACTCTAACGGGTAAACGCTGTTTTCCAATGAAATTCATACCATGTGCTAGTATCGAAAAATAAACAATAAGTTCTTCTACAAAAAATTTTTTCGTTTACAACTTTATTCGATATGAGCCAAATAAGTTTAGGGTACATCTCGAAAACTAACGCATATAAAAGAGAGTTGTGTAAAAAAATTATTGCTGTTACTAAGATATAACCACAACACAAAATTTGTTTCTTGTGCTTCTATTTAAGAAGAGCTAGCGATTTTCGCTTTTTGAGAAAACGAAATTGGGCGAAAAAAGATCTAAACTTTAATATATATTGTTCAAATTTTAACGCTTTGCTACTTTTTGCCAAATTTCATAAAATTTCTACAATTAGTTTATAAGTTAAGACGATGTACTTTAAAGGTATCCTGATAAAGTCTTGTGTGCCCTTAGACCAAAGTAAAGACTTTATTCTGGTTGTCAGACTTTTAAAAACTGTGTTCAAAAATAATAAATTTTTTAAAATTTTACGAAATTTAATTTTGAAGCTTTCTGGCTTCTAAACCGTGCACTACACACTATATGTTTCTTTGCAAAACATTAAGCAAGTTTATTTTTCTATCGGAATATATCAATTTCTAAGTATTTTTGCACCATTTTTTATCAACTAAAAATGATTTTTGAGTGTGTGTCATAAAAAAATACTTTATAAGTTCTTTTTGAAAAGAAATCATTTTTTCCGACCACTCTATTTCCTAAGTTTAATCCTTAATATCAAATTTCATTTCCACGATCGATTAGGCTTTCCAACAACAAAAAACCCGCATTGACATAAGCCGACTCTTTCAAAATCATAGAGTTTTGACCGCCTTTTCTGACAATGTACCACTGTACGCCGCGCGCTTGTCAAAGCAGTTGGAATTTTAAAAATGCCATTTTGTTTTATTGATGCAAAAATATTTTAAAAAGTTATGATATCCCAAAAACAAAGAAATTGTATACTCTTCTGGCGAACTCTAATAAATATCTATAGAAGACTTTAAAAATATGAATTCAACTGCATTCTCAATTTTTAAGTAGTGAAACAAACACTTAGCCATCTTTGTTTTAGACATTAAGACTTTTTCATATTGCCAACTAAATGCCAACACTTGTTGGCACACAAATATTTATTATTTCTTGTTGCTGGTGGAAATAAAACGATTTAAGAGAAGCATAATCGAACGAGCGATGCAACAACTAACAACAATTCGTTGGTAATAAGTCTATAATCAAAGAATTTCCATATACACTGAGGGAATTAACTTCACTTAAGTAATGAATTTCTTTATAGCATTGATGTAAATTGTCACTGGAACTCGTCGAATGAAACGTTTCATTGAATCTATGAAACATCTTTTAATAAAATTAATGTTTATGAAATGATTTGTAAACTTAATGAAAATATTCCTAAGGCTAATGAATCATTAGCACTTTAAGTTATATCAAATTTAGATATTGTGGGCGTGGCACTTTTACGCCCACATCTTCATTATCTTCTATATGGCCGAACCGATTTTATTCAAATTTGATACATAGATAGTGGGCGGTCTGGAAGGAATTATAGGCTATATGAAATTTTTATATGATGGGCGTGGCACTTTTACGCCCACTTTTTCACTATTTTCGATATGGCTTTACCGATGCAATTGATATTTGGTACCCAGAAAGAGATGTCACAGATAAGCACTTTAAGTTATATCAAATTTAGATATTGTGGGCGTGGCACTTTTACGCCCACATCTTCACTATCTTCTATATGGCTGAACAGATTTTATTGAAATTTGGTACACAGATATTTGGATGACTCATAAGCACTATTTGCTATAATAGATTAAGACATGGTGGGCGTGGCAGTTTTACGCCCACTTTTTGTTATCTTTTATATGGCTTAAAGGATTTTATTAAATTTTGGTACACAGATAGTGGGCAAACTGAAAAGTTATCCATCATCCCAAAAACTAGGTCTAAGGCACGCTAACAACGTAGCGGGCAACGCCCGCTAGTATATATATATAACACAGTTTCATAAAATTCTATAAAATTTTGAAGTTTTATTCAAGTAATGAAACTCTTCAGGAATGTCTTGATAATGCAATTAAACGCTGCATATATTTTATGAAACATATTCATAGAAGCCCAAAAATAATTGAATTAATAAAGCACTAAATATGTTGAACATTTGAGAAGAAAATCAATCAAATAGAGTTTGAAAAAATGCATGAAAATTAATGAAATTATTAAATTTTTTAAAAAAATAAAAAGTTAAGTCTCTGTAACAATTTCATAGCTCTAAGAAAATGATCTCTAAATTTATGAAATATTATGAATTTTTTTTATGAAACTATGAAATTTTATGAAAAAAATGTTTTCAAAAATTTCATTATGTTAATTAAATTTTTTGTATATCGTTGTCTTATATTCAAACGGAACTATCTACATTTTTTTAGAAAATGAGCTAGTTTTTAATGTTGTGAATATTTATAGAGTTAAAGTTGATTCAAGTTTAATAAATTTCCAAAATTGCTATAAAAAAAAATATGTCGTTTTTATTCACTTTAACATCGAACTTTCTGTCACGTATATCGGGAAAATAAGCATTAACATTTAACATACTTGGCTTAACAAGAATTTCGTTTTCTCAGTTGAATATTTACGAAACGCAAAACCCAGTGTCCTTGGTACATATCTGTATAATATATTATTTCGAAAATTATGTTACAAGGACCGTGACGGATTACCTCACGGGACACTGAGGTAATCCGTCAATTGTACAAGATGGGACGATCCTCTACGGATATGTGCAGGTTTTGTGAATTGGAACCCGAGACCTCAGAGCATGTTCTCTGCTAATGTCCGAAGCTCTCCGATAGGAGGGTGCGTTATTTTGGTGGTCGAATAGGGACGCCATCGGACGTTTGGAACTGTTTACCTGGTAGGATTGTTGGCTTCGTAGGGAGCCTGAACCTATAGGGTGTATTTGCTGGCAGCACAAAAAACCAACTTCTGGTCGCGGTGCATAGTACCACTCTAGTCTAAATATAACCATCACTTCCGTTATTACCATACAAAATTTTATTTAAATCGACACCAGTAAAAATTACTTATTATTAATAAAATTGTCTATCTACTCATGTTTGTTGATTTGAAATAAAAATACGGAGCTATCTACTGTAACTCCGCTAATATTATGAATTATGAAGAAAAAATTACATGTAATATTCAGTAGCACTTTTAAATTCATATTGTATTCATATTCGATTTGCAAATATTTGCAATTTAAGCAAATTTAACAGTTTTTTCTTTCTCCTGAACATTTGTATTTAAGTAGATAGCTCCGTTTGAATATAAGACAACAATATAATGAAATTCTTCATTGAATCTTTTAAAAAAAAGTATTATGAAATTGTTTCAATACAGTAGTTTTGATTTAACTGCCTTTTACTTACGTGCACTTTTCACATAACTGCACAAAATTTTGGTTTCGTTGTTATTTTACAAAATTACGTATGCAATTGCCTTCATTAAGTGCACTGTGTATACCTGCGCATTTAAAATAAGTGCCTCATGTTTTTGGCAGTTGTACATTATTTTCATAAAAAAGATCGCCGTTAGCTGCCTCTTATGTTTTGCTTACTTAGTTAGTTAGGTTAGTTAACGCTTGTACCTACATAAATTTGTATGTAAAAAACCTTATAAAATTTTTTATGAATGTTTGTTTATTTTCGTTTTGTTGTTTTTTATATAAATTCTATTGTATGAAATAAACAATTAATAAAAATAAATTAAATCATATCTGGTCTTTGCAGTTTTCAACAATTTAGTTTACCTGCACTTTAAGGCAGGTAACCAATTTGAGTTAGCAGCGCTTTTGGCTTACCTGCACAAAAATTCGTGCAGAAGTTGGTTGTGCAGCTAAGTCAAAACTACTGTAATATCATTAATATGATAATTATTTCAGTGTACGTTATTTGTACGTGCTAACACTGAGAGGTCAAAATTTATTACAAGAAATACAAGAAAATTTTCTTAAATGCAACAATGTTGCAGCAAAAACTAGACAAAATTGCAGTTGTATGTTACAGTTATTATGTTGGCACTTAAATTTAAAACTCTAGGAAATTATTATTTCGTCATCATTTGCCCCACTGTGATTAAAGCTTAAAATGTCAAGTTAGTTAGAATAATAATATAAACGAGATTAAATTTATTTATTCAATTAAAATGTTTGTTCAAAGAATTGAAATATTTTTTTATTCAATTAAGTATTTATTGACTTGACTTCTTTTAATTCAAATTTTACTCACAGGGAATTTGGGTTAGTGTGGTAATAGGGGTGAAGTAGTAAATTCAACTTTTTCTGGTATTACTTTTTTAGACTTGTACCTACTGCGTCATGTTGTTTAAAAATAAGTCACTACTTTAACTATTAATGACTTATGATTAACTACTAACAGTGGGTTTCGGTCCACCTCAGTAGCTCTCAATCTGTCGTCTTTTTATTTGTTTGTAAACTCGCTCCAAGCAAATGAAAACATGTTGCAGAAATTTAAGAGTTAAAAATAATTTTTATCATGTTTTTAATTTACAATTTAATAAATTTTTTATTTGTATCAAATTTCCATGATTAAATAAGCAAGATAAAATTAAAATATATTAAATTTTAATTGAAAAAAAAAACAAAATGTAAGCAAACTAAGTGTTATAAGCAACAATTTGTTATCAACATGTTGAAACAACTTTTTAGTATAAAAAAATTTTTTCATTACCTCGCCCGAGTTTAGTTGGTAAGTATAAAAAACGCTGTGTACGGTAGCTTCTCTATTTGCATATACTCTGTGCTACTAATCAGTAAAAAAATAGTGCTTACCCAGAAGCGCTTCTGGAAGGCATTATTTAATTACGAAGCGCTTCCAAAGCAAATAAAGAAGGCATGATTTTTGTTCACGATGTCCCACTTGGTATGTCTCTTTTAAGCAGGTCAAAAGCGCTTCTTTCATGTGCTTTTAGAAGCAATAAATTCATGCCTTCTTAGGTAATAAGAAGTGCTTTTTTGTATGTTGACAATATTAATGCTTCATGTATGCATTCTTTATTGCTCTATTGTAAGCATTATTCACTGCTTCAAAAAAGACATTCTGGGAAGCACTACAGAATGCCTTTCCTAATTGCTTTATAGTATGCAAGGAGGTGAAGCGCTATTTTGGAAGCATACAAATGTAATTACTGCTTACCAAACCCAGATTATTTTTTTCTGGATAATGACTATGTATATTGTATTTTGATAGCTGTGGGGAAAATTCATTAAAGAGTTTTTTTTTCTTTCAAAAAATATTCTCGTTAACATTTTTAATTTGATTAATATACAAAAATACACTTTATTTACATATATTTTAAATGATGAACTAATATCCGAATATTCGACTAAAATGCGAATTTTTGCGAATATATTAAATTTGGGTTGTAGTTTTAATTGTATGCATTATGGTGGTAAGTAATAATTGCAATTTAAGCTATGTTAGAGCGTATTTATGTTGTGTTAGTAGAATATATTGTAAATGTAGATTTTTTAATTATGAAAAACCGAAAAAGCCAGCTATAGACAAGTGGTGTAAAAATAATAATATATTTTAATTATAATATTCCACTTAAAAATATTCCACTCTAAAAAGGCGAAAGCTTTCCATAATTTCATTAGATAAAGATTTCAGCATAGTTTTTTTAAACGAAATACTCATAAAATTAACTTCTTAGAATTCTGTAAACTGCAACATATGCAAGAAAGCTGTTCACTGAAATTGTGCTAACACAACTGCCAGCTTTTTCACCTGTGTCCATTGCGACTCAGAATATTCGGATGAATTATGAAAAATTAATATTATTATTTTTTTAGTTCTGGTACTTTTTTTCATATTACCAATTCATCCCCAAATTCTCACTTCACCCCAATTTGTCTTTTTTTCGGATAAAATACATAAAAATGCAACAAACTAATGAGCAAGTTGACAAGTTAGTTAGCGAATCAGTCTGTAGGATGAGTCTATGGTACGACTTAAAAAAATCGTTGGTCGTTTCCTTATTACAATTAATTACCCTATCAATAAAAATTTAGTAAAAAAACATATTTAAAAATTGCATTTAAAATTTTAATTATATCAATAAAAAAGAATTTAAAAACGAACAAAAAATTTTGTTTTAATAATTAATTGTATCAAATAAACATTTGTTTAAAACTAGTTTTTTTTTTAAATCTTTAATTGAAAATCATTGGCCAATATTTTTTTGTTTTCTGTTTTGTCACAAAATCTTGAAACGAAAGAAAATTTGTCACTTATACAAATTATAATGTCAGATTGCCAAATGACATTTAAAAACATAACCGAAAACCACGATATTTTCTTCAAAAAAATTAAACACCGATTAACATAAAAAAAATTTTAAAAATTACACAAAATTAAAATTGTTAATATAAAAGATTCATACTATATCAAAATTCCAAATTTAGCTGTTAATATTTAAACTAGAGGGCACTTTAAGACAAAAAAAAAAAACTACAAAAAATTCTGTATTGGTTGATATATCTGAAAATTATGATTGATATGCGGATCTATGAAGTGTCCTTAATGAGTTAATAAATGACTCCCTACTGTTTACACTTGTAAATGTTTTAAGTTATTTTCATCTTATATTTTTTCTCCTTGCTAATTTAACTTGATCGTATTTCATGGTTGACATTTTTGATGACTAAAAAACATGAACACGTACATATGGTCCTACATACGGTCGAATCTAACAAACTAAAGTACTTTCGGCTCATTTAACAACATTACGAATTAAATGTTAAATATGTTTAAAATTTGTTAAATAAACACCAGATCATCATATACATTGGACCCCAAAAGTACAAAAAACAAACAGTAAAGACCGAAAATGTAAAATATGCACACAAACATAATGTTGCATTAGAATGTCATACTATGTATGTGTAGTATTAGCTATGTACACTTTGAGCAAAAAGTATGAAACTTTTTTAAAATGCACAGAAATAGGACAAACCTTTCCCAAAACACCTTTTTTCAGCCGTTAAAAAAAATGCATATGAGTAATATGCAATTATTAACTAAAAAATATTAATGATACGCACCCAATGTATGATTATTAATTGTATTTAAAACAGATTGTTTAGACAAAGACATAAAATTAAGACAAAGAACTAAAATTAATAAAAGACCAAAAATTAATTAATTGTTTTATTAAATTTTCAAAGTACGGGAATTTTCCTTAATATGACCTCTTCCCAAAAGTGAACCTTTAATTTTTTTTCGTGGCTAGGGTTATATAGTTCCAACAAAAAGTCCATTTTTAGATTTTTGTAAAAAATTTAAAAACTGACTCTTCGACTATTCGATGTTGTATAATTCGGGAAAAAAAACTTTTTTTTTAAATTGTTTTGGGGACAATTTTCATTGAAACGTCGAATTTATGCTTTAGTAATAATGATAACGAACTCGAACTTTCCCAATTTTTAAGACAAAATTTGAAAAAAAAAAAGAATTTTTGGCATTTTTTGACAGTTCACTATTAAAAAATTGCGGTTTCTTTAAAAACCTCAAAAGTCTTTCCCAAAAATTTAAATTTTAATGTCAGCGAACAAATAAAAATAATCTTATTCAGCATATTGTCAAAAATGAAAAATCATTTCATATTTAATGAAATTTAAGCTGAGAATGAATTTTTGCACTAGGCGCTGATGCTCACCTAGTAATGAAATGGGAGACTACACAATTGATTTTTAAAAAGCCTTACAACTGAGCACATTATATCCAAATCAGACCTTTTTGTAGGATATGACCTAATTTTGTGCTGTCTTATTAATCGTATTTAACGATTTTGCTGACAACAAAGGCTTTATGTTTGTCTATTGTGATATCGACTAAAACTTTATTTGCTTTTAAGCCAACAATATATGACAAATAAAAAAGTCGAAAGCCAAAGTCGACATTTCGACTTTTTCATTAAAAGAAAATCGACTTTTCGACTTTTTCATCAGAAGTCGACTTAAAAAAAGTCGAAAATCGATTTATAGAACCCTATTTGTTGAATGAATATGTCAAACCAGTCAACTGTCAATTTTATAATTGATTTTTATAAAATAAAACAAAATTGTGAATAATTCAATTTTCATAATGTTCATTAAAGTGGACCATATCGCACTTGTTCAACAAAAGGGTCATAATTCAAAATCCATTATTGACAAAAAAAAAAACGAAATACAATTGCCACCGTAAAAATATTAGATATTTTTTTTTATTTTTTTTTTTTTTTTGTTAAAGAGTCCAAGACCGATCTAAGATTTTTACAGTGGGTAGAGATGACAACTGTATGCCGGTTTCTTGCAACAGTTGTTTAATAAATTAAACTGTCATTAAAAAAAAAACATTAAATAAATGCTTTTTAAAATCTAAAATTTTTTTTATATAATTTTATATAATTTGTACATTTATTATTTTTATAATTAATTAATTTATTGGATTTTAATAATAATGTTTCATTAGAAACAAGTTTTTTTATTATTATAAAGTTTTCCGTGAAAGTTCAGACATTTTTTCGTTATTTAAAAAAAAAAAAAAAAACGTATGAGTAATATGAAACAAAAATATTAAGTATACGCACTAAATGCGTATACAGATTGATCAACATTTTTAAAACAGAGAACCAAAATATATTAATTATATTGTAAAATCTATGAAGTTCATTAAGTTTAAGCCTATGAAACTTTTCATTAAATTAATGTATTTTTTTTCTTAAAATTTTCAAACATCAAATTTTTATATCATAATGGTTTTATACATTTAAATAACAATGTTTTATTAAAGACAAGTTTTTTAAAATTGTACAGCGTTAATGTTTCGTTATTTTTAAAAAATATGTATGAGTAATATGAAATTAAAAATATTAATCATACGCACCCAATATATTATATTTGAAACAGTTGTTCAATCAAAATATTGAAAACAAACAACTAAATATAAAAGTTGTTTCATAAAATTTATAAAGTTTCCTCGGAATTTAGACTCTAAAACTTTTCAGTAAATTAATGAGATGTTTCATTAAATTTAAAAATTATTTTATAAACTTATAAAAATGTGTTAGTAGAAACAAGTTTTATAAAATGTTAAAGCTTTCCATGAAAGCTAACACAGTTTTTCGTTAATTTAACCAAATACGTATGAGTAATATAAAATCAAAAATATTAAGCATGCGCACTTAATGAATTCCCATTAATTGAATTTGAAACAGATTAATCAACATTTTTAATTCAAATAACTAAAATATATAAATTAGTGTACAAAATCTATGAAGTTCATAAAATTTTAGCCAATAGACTTTTCATTAAATTAATGTAGTTTATTTCTTGAAATATTCGAGAAAAAATAATTTTTTATATCAAGTTTAAAAAAATGTACAACTTTTCATTGAAATTTTTTCTTTATTTTTAAAAAATACGAATGGGTTTCATTTTAGACAAGTTTAAAAAAATTATACAACTATTAATTGAAAATTGTTCGTTATTTTTAAAAAAATACGTATGAGTAATATGTAATTATTAAATCAAAAATATTAATCATCCGCACCCAGTGCATTGTTATGAATTTTAGTTAAAGCACAAAACTAAAATTAATTGTTAAAATCCAAAATAAGTTTTAATGGAAATTAATTTTAAAAAATGCATTAATTTAATATAAATTTCAATGGGTAAAATTTTATTAAGCATATTTTTTGTGTGATGAATAATGTGATGACTTTCAGCCTACTTTTTGTGCATTTTATACCTGTCTAATAAACTCTAATGCAATAGATAAATTAAGCCTAACAAAAAACTAATAACGAATCATTTATACACGCACTAATAACAGGCCGAATTGTGTTTTGTTGCGTTCCGTTATGTTATGTTGTGTTGTATTGTATTATTTTGGTTGTTTAGTATTTCAAGCATGGCTAGACTCTATCAGAAATGTGTAAACACATTCGTACACTCAAAATTGTATATGGATGGACTTGCAATGTCTATATTCAAATTTGGTAAACATGTAGACATGTTTTCTATTATACATACATATATTGAACTCCCTCCCCTTCCCTTCAATTTTATTGCATCAGGTTCTTCCACAACACCATCATCATCCAACTTGAATTGCAGTGCACATTTTTGCATATTCGGAAAACTTAAATGTTTACATTTGTACTTAATATGCAAAATGTAATTTGCCGCGTCGCGTGACGTATGTAATCACTTTTATTTTATTTAAAAGGCCTCCTATCCCCTGAACACCGCCTCCCTCTCTCCTACTGTTAACCCAGTTGCTTTGGTCACTTGATAACTCACCAAACCAATATGCTTTCACTTAATAAACATTATACTCAATATATTAATTAAGTACACTTGCAAAAATATGGAAACTTCATTTCGTTTGTTAAAATTCTGTACAAAAAGTATAAGAACTTTTATTAAAGAAAACTTTTTTCATATTAAATTATTAGAATTTTCTAAAAGAATCAAAGTAAAACAAAAAAAAAACGCCCGGATAAGATTGTTTTTTGTATGGAAAAATGTGATGAGAACTTGTGCATTTATCTTAACTCAGAAAAGTTATGCAGTTAATTCTAGTAAACGGCAGTATAAGCTGTTTTTAACTATAATTGCAGTTATTTTTCGATAAGAAATGTAAAACAACTATCTAAACAGTTATTTTAACTAAGTAAACCTACCAAATTTTTGTAAATTGCAAAATATGTAGTTTTTAAAAAAAACTTTATGGTTTTTCTTGTACAATTTTTATTTTTTTTTTTTTTTATAATTCTCGTTTTCTTTTTTTTTTTTAAATAAATTCTTTATTTGATTTCTGTTCAATTGTATATAATTATATAAATTTAAAATTGACAACGCAAGTAAAAAAGCTTAAATTGAAACCAAAATTTTAGAAATTAAGTAGTTTTTACTACAATTGTCAGTTATTTTGTTAGAAAAATTTACCATTTGTTTACTGTAAATTTAATTACAGTTATAGTTGTTTTTAACGAAATTGTCAATTGATTTATAACATTTAAAAATAACAGCAAAATTCCAATTAATTTTAATGCAAATTATACATCATTCAGAAAACGTCAACGATCCGCTGCATATTTTTCCATGATACTTTGTGAAGCTTTATTGAGAAATGTTTGTAATTTTGTTATGCTTCATAGCGCCCTCTAGAGCATATATTAAAAACCAAAGTACAAATTTGTATCGGATATAAATTCTATATTGTTTAAGATATTTAAAAATTTTAATTTTGTGGACAAATTATTTTTCAAATATACAAGAAATTAGTTTTTTTTTTTTCTTTAACAGATTTTTAAATTTTTTTTGGAAAAATATGGTAATTTGGACATTATTATTTTTCTAAATGTGGTAGTATTTCAATAAAAACTAGCTACTATATATATTTGAACTAATAACTGAATAAATGTTAACATATTTTCTAATTTGTGTATTTGAAAAATACATGCTCCGTTCGGTCAGATTTTCAAAATTTATATGCAATTGAAGGGCTTATTGTAAAAACTTGATAAGTCACATTTGATTTCTAGTTTGTTTTCGCTTTTTAAAGGTTTAAAAAATGCAACTAATATGACTTTTGCAGAACCTTTATACTATATGGACTTGCAATAAGTGTTTTAGCAAGACTTCTATCAAATATTAACCAATGGATGCCTAGAAAACATCGAAAATAAATGAAACATTAAATGTACAATAAGCTCTTCAATTGATAAACTAAAAAAAATGTTAAACAGTGAAATAAATGTTCATATATTTTTATCAACATAACTATCAAAAATATAAAACTTTACGTATTTTTAAATTTAAAAATAGATTTTGAAAAAAGTTCCATCGAAAGAGAGAAAAAAGTATTTTTTATTAAATATGTGGTTAAACTGGATAACAATTTTCGTTTTTCGAAATTGAAAAAAAAAAACACGCCTAAACTTTAACAGATATTGATTACACTTAAAGGCTTTCCTAATACCATTAAATATAATCTTTCTGCAAAATTTCATAAAAATCTTTCAATACGTTTTCATGTTAATACTGTGTCCTTTAAAGGTATCATGTATGTCCTTGGACCAAAATTATAGATTTTTTTTAAATGTTTAAGCTTTAATATTACTTTGAGTTTAGTATCAACGGTTTATAGTCAGCATAAATATGTTTTCTAAATTTTTCAAAATTGTGTTCATTTAAAAATATTTATTTATTGAAGTTTTTCGAAATTTTAACTTTAACGCTTTCTCCAAAGCTATCGAAATAGCTTAATTTATTATTATAAATAAATAATAATATATAAAAATGGAGAATAATAATAAAAACCGTTAAATAGCGGGTTTATCTAAACTCAAATAAAAAAGTTAGTAAAGTCAGCAAAAAATTTTGCTGAGTCAGCAAAATTTTAGTCAGGAGGGTGCTGAAAATCAGCCAGCTGATTTTTAGCAACAAAATTAATAGATTCAGCAAAAGTTTTGCTAAAACTTAGTGGATTAGAAATTAAAAAACCCTTGCTAAAAATTAATAAAATTTTTGCTGAATATTAGTAGACTGAAAAAAACTCAAAAAAATTGAAGAAAAATTATACTTTAGTTAATTTATTTGCTGAAAATCATAAAACATATTTTTGTGATTCTTTTTGAAATAATTTACAATACGTTACAAAATATAAAAATGTTTATACTCCCAAATTGACGATATGAATAAATGTAATATCTAAAAACAATAGAAATAATTATATATAACATGAACGAAATTATCTTTGAACTACTTACATCAATTATTGTCTAAATGATGCTATCTTTTAAAGGAACGCACAGAATTATAAAAACGAAACATATTCAACCCTTTTTTGCAATAAGAAAAAGGATACAGAAAAATCTACCTAAGATGTCTGTATGTCTTTGTCTTTGTCTTTCGCTTTAGCCTGTCTACCTATTGCATATTTGTTTGCAATTTGACCACGAAAGATTATTAATATATATAAACATTTAGTTTACAAATACACATTTAGTTTTTATTAAATTTAAATACTTTATTTTGTCTTTTATTTAATTAATAGACAATTACTTTCACAAGCCGGTGACGACCCAAAATTTAAGTTGTTTTATTCCACAATTTTGTTTTATGTATGAAAAACAGATACAAAAATCTTCCATGGTTGATTTTTTTATATTATGTCTTACTAGAGTTGTACTTTTTAGCATAATTTTCCTCGTCACTACTACATCGTGACATGCCTCGACATCTAATTCATTCTGCGTATATCTTTCAGTCTGGTTGTCGTTCACACTATTGATGTGCTAATCAACACTATTTTTTTAACAAAATAAATTAGTAAAACATTAGTAAAATATTAGTAAAACATAAGTTCAAAACAGTTAAGTGCTGAATAAGTATAACTAAAATTTTAGTTTAAAACATAATTTTAGCAAAAAATTTGCTGAAAAATAGTATACCTGATATAAAGGGTGGTTAAATTTTAAGGGCCGAAGTTGATTTCGAATAAAACACAAATTATTTAGGAAATTATTGTCATTTCTTTTTATTATGATAATATTGGTATGGTTCAATTATGTATGAAACAAAATATCGGCCAAATGGCCGCCGCGACCTCGACCTCCATCCGATGGTCCAAATTTTCGATGACGCTGACGCATAATTGAGGTTCTATGCCGTCAATGTGCCGAATTATCTCATCCTTTAGCTCTTGAATTGTTTCTGGCTTATCGACGTACACCTTTTCTTTCAAATAACCCCAAAGAAAGAAGTCTAACGGTGTCAAATCACATGATTTTGGCGGCCAATTGACATCGCCACCACGTGAGATAACACGGCCATTGAATTTGTCACGCAAAAGAGCCATTGTTTCGTTAGCTGTGTGGCAAGTCCTGTTGAAACCACATATCGTCCACATCTATATCTTCCAAATCAGGCCATAAAAAGTTCGTTATCATCTCACTATAGCGAACACGACGACGAGTTGAGATGGGTGGCTCTTCAGCCACACTATCGCGAACAGCAGCAATATTTTCTGCAGTACGAGCATGCACTGGTATTTTCACATGTCCTACAGACCCGGTTTGCTCAAATTTTTGCACGATTTTTCCGATTGTGCGCACATTTGGACGATTAAATTGACTGAAAAAATCACGAAGTGCACGATATGCATTTTGATTTGAACGCCCATTTTCATAATAAGCCTGAATAACTTTAACGCGTTGCTCGATTATGTATCTTCCCATAGTTCAAATTGAGTTAGTCTGAAATTGAGAAATGTCACATTAAATGCAGAAAAAAACTTGACATTTAGGTGTTGTTCACATTCAACATCGGCCCTTACAATTTAACCACCCTTTATAAGATGTTTTACTAACTTTTCTACTAACTTAATTTTTTGAGTGTACTGTTTTGTAAATCAAATATGGACCTCAATTAAGAATACAGGAGTTGTTTTTACATGTCAGCAGAAAGGAGTCAGATTGATGGCATTTTAAAAACTGCACTTACATGCACCAAACTTTAAAGTCATTTTGTGGAAAAACTGTACCATAGATCGCAATCAGCATGTCTGAAATATAGAGAATTGGTAATCATAACCTTATAAATTCTTAAAAGTTAGGATTTTGTCATCTTGTGTTATTTAAGAAATTAGATTTAGATTGCGAACAATTTTAGCTATGTGAAAATTCTGTAAAACGGGTTCCAATAAAAATGTGTGAGACCTTTTTTAAAAAAAGTTGGAAGGACCTTTTTAGTGTATGAAAATTTCACATGCTGTCGTGAAATTAAAAAATTTGTTTGTAAAATTGTAATTAAAAATACATTTCAGTTGAAAGTAAAATTTACACGAAATTTATACAACAACTTTAAATGCTTGTTGATCAAATTCTAATTTTAAATAATACTATTAAAGTATTAATTGATTCAATTAAAAAGTTTACTGATTTCTTTGGTGCATTAAGTGATCAAAATTAAAATTTTTTAAATTAATCGATTAAATTCAAAACCTGAAGTATCCTTCTAATGCTTTATAGATACAATATCTTTTACACAGAATTTTTTCCAAAGTGTATAATTTAAATATGTAGGAGAAGGTGGGGTAATTCGGGACTAGTTTTTGTCTAGCTCCTAAAAAAACTTCTAACTCTATTTTATTTGGTCTTTTTTTTAGCAAAGAGAGTTTTTGATGTAGCTTCTTAACCCAAAAGAATACAACTAAATTATTTTCAATTTTTTCAATGAAGAAAAGGTTTTGACTTTTTGGGGCAATTTGGGACTCCATAAAAAATATACGAAAATTAAAAAAAACGATAGTTTTCATGGTTTATTAGATTATAATTAACGAGATAAATGAAATACGAAAAAAGTAATACAAACAAATAAAACTATTGTAAAAAATAAAATTAAATATGATAAACATAAAGAAAAGTTCTTAATCTTCGTCGGAATATTCTGAGTTGTAATTAATGCAGGTATAAAAGCTGGCTTTTATTTAATCACATTTTAAGTGAATAGCCCCTTTGTATGTGTTGCAGTTAACTGAATTGTTAGAATTTAATTTCAGGGGCATTTCATTAAAAAAAAATATGCAAAAATATATTTCAAAAGATATTGGGGAAGATGTTGACAGCCGTGGGTTTTAAATAAGTGATTTAGTAGCATAAAGTTTCTAAGCGGAATCCGTCCATTCTTTCAGTTTGATATCCTGTATGGTTGTTACTAAATCACATTCCAGGATTGCTTTTCGTTGCTTTTTTGTTGTACTTCCGCGGCGAAATGTTCAAATATATAAATAAGTTAGAATATATGTCATGCAAACAACGTGAAGAAGCGTTAAAAATACTTAAATTACACGTCCCAATTTACACCCATCCACACGTACCAAATTACCCCATTATGATCAAAGTCACCAAAAATGCCATAATTTTTGCAATGTTTAAATATTTGCGAAAAGCAATACGACATTCGTAACATACATAACGTAACAATAATATTTTATATTTACCTGATTGAAAATGTAAAAGCAAAAATATTTTTTTTACAAAAAACAAGAACGCCAATAAAAACTTTTTTTGTATGATATTTTAATTTGCTACATAAAAGTAATAAAAAAATACGCCTCCTAGAATATGGAGTGCTCAAAATGATAATGATTTATTAAGGAACAAGACACAATAGTAAGAAAATCTGAAAATGAATTAGTAAGGAGAAAAATGCAAAATCCCAAATTACCCCTACGTCCCAAATTACCCACCTTCCCCTATATTTTTGCAACATTTTAAGCGAAATACACATACACAAATGAGGCTTTCCAAGCCTACTGTCCTGATCCTGGAAAAAGTATATCGTGTCAATGTCAAACTTACAGCATTTACTGCCATGTATAATACAAATTGAAAATATTACATCAACTATTTAAATTTTCCCATAAAGTGGGCGAAGTAGGCGTGGTTGAATATTGACAAATTGTGTGCTTATTTTTAGAATATTATTTGTAATAATTTAATTGAATTCGGAAAATGATAGAAATTTAACTATATCAATAGATTTTGTATGGAGAATTAAAAAAAAATTAATTTTTTTTAACAAATTCAGAACAAGTTCGAAATTTTTAGGGTAATAGAAAACTCACTTTATCGAAAAAACGGAAAGAAATTTTGTTATTTTTTTTTTATTTATAAAAAAGTTGAAATGTTATTCTATCGAACCAGAAAGTAACTCGGATCAGTTTTGAACAAAATATTAGTGAAATGTTGTCCTTCTTAATTTTTCGCATATTTTTATGTTAAAACTCCATGGCGTATGATGGATTTTATTATATGTATAATTGATTCCTCATACGCCATGTAGTGTCAACATACAAATATTGAAATATTTAAGAAGGACAATATTCGAAGAATATTTAATTTAATTTTAGATGATTTTTAAATAAATTGTGTTTTCTATTTATTACACTTTATATTCTTCACATTCTCCTTAAAAAATTTTTGATATAGTCAAAGTTTCAGCATTTCCCAAATTTAGTTAATATACTTTTTTTAGCTGGGCAGTTGGCTTGGAAAGCAACATATATAAGTATAGTATATGTGCAAATTAATGTTTTTTTTTATTTAGCGAATATGTACGTACTACCAAATTAGTGGCTGCAAAATTCAAATTCGCAAACTCCCTAACCATCAAAAAAACAACATCATACTCGACAACATTGTCTCATACACTATTTATATCCAAACATCATATAATAAGTCATGTACAACGGTTGTACGTAGAGTCAGTAGTTTAAATTTTCTATAGGAGAGTATTCGCTAAAGTGCGCCATTCATTTTTTTTTTCGAAAATGGTCAAAACTTACTTAAAGTTTAATCTGGTCTACGGGCAGGCTTGCCAGACTTGGGGTTTTGTCGCCATATTTTGGAATTTGTTGTTGATCTTGGGGACAGAAACTTGTAATTGTGGATAAGGGATTTTTTTGGAGATTTCAGAAATATTTTTGGGACATTTAAGGGTTATTACAAGGTTTTTATAAATATTTTAATTGTATATCGATAAAGCAATAAATTCAATCAAGTTAAAGCCTGCATGACACCTGATTTTTCCAAGCAACTTTACTAACTTTTTTATATAAAAAATTTTAAATTTTCTTAAAACACTATAGAGGAAATCCCTAATAAAGTTGCTTGAAAATAGCAGATGTCATATAGAATTTAGACTAAATAATTCAGAAATGAGCTAAAAATATATTACTAAAAGTTAGAAGAAGGCCTAAAATCATCTTTCTTGACTCAAAAAGTAAAAAAAAATCTATACGCTTAAAAATGTATCTTTTGTTCAAATCTATTCACTTTTCTTGTTTTAGGAAACTTCCTCCAAATATCAAGTGTGGTTTACGACTTTTAGAATAAGAACTCTAAGAAATATTTTTAAAATTCGCTTGGGTTGTACCCATGAATTAAATTTAGATAGTTTTTGTATACATTCAAAAAACTGTCTTTTTTCGTTCGTAATAATAATTGTGGGTAAAATAAGTATAATCTGAAGATTTTAAGAAGAAGTTAGCACCTAAAATTTACATGAATCAGAATTTTTTGAATGAAAAATGTCTGAAATTGAATGTCCTTTAAATTTAATTGTTTCTTTTTTGATACAAGTGATAAAAGTCGAAGGGTTTCGTAGCAAAATTATAAAAGTATGTGAAATTAGAAAGGGTGTACGAAGAATAGTTCTGAAGTTGACAGTTTTTTAGAACTACTTTGCATTGATATTTTTATTTTATTAATAAAACGCTTATTTTACCTGTTTAGTAAATTTGGGCTTTATTGACCTGTCAAAAAATTAGAAAAAGTCAATTTGATTTGAACCGCAATATATATTTTGAACAGACTTTGTCCCGCTGATTATAAAAATGTTCTCAAATTTTTCCACATGTCACAATTTTGAAAAAAAAAACCGCAATTAAAAACGCGAAAAATTGCGATTTATCCATTTTTAAAGTTGTTTACACAATATATCCGAACAGCTTAAGAATTTTTATTACGATGGTAGATATATTGAACTTAATTCTCTATACTAAGTTAACATACGTTCAAAATTTGTGTATTATTATAGATAAAAATTGTATTTGAAAAATCTTTATTTTGAGTCCTTAGAAAACGTCAATCATGTGATTTAACCCTCCGATGAGTGAGAAGGTCCCTAGGGACCTTTTTGCCTTTTCAAACTGAAATTACTCCTACTTCGGCCACTACAAACCCCACCCCCCCCCCCCCCCAAGTTACTCTGTATTCCAAGAGTATTTTGTTGTGCATCTTTTGGAAAAAAAATCAAGCCGATCGGAGATAGTGAGAATAGTACGCGGACGTGTAAATAGGTCCGTATGGACCTTGTACTGAATTTCACTAATAAATGCATGTTTTTGGGCATCATTATAATTTTTTTATTGTTTCAACACATAATTTACTTGTTCTGAACACAAAGACCTAAACTCAAAGACATTAGGGATGATGATAAAAACAAAAAATTAAAAAAATTGAAAAAATTATTTTTGTATGTAGAATTTAGTTATAAACAATAAAAACAAAAAAAAAATGTTTTATATGAAAAAAACATGATTTACAAAAAAGGTCCGTAGGGACTTTTTCACACGGCCATAAAGTTCAGAACTGTCACTCATCGGAGGGTTAATGATTCAAAAAGAGCCAAAACAGCCATTTTTGGCAACTTAAATCGCGTTTTTCTCAAAATTGTGACGTGATGGAAAAATGTAAATGCCGGTTTTGGAATCAGTTATTCAAAGAGTATGAAAATATCGGCATTCAAACCAATGAAGATTGTCGAGATGTGTAATTTAAGCTCAGATTGAATTGAACATTGTTTAATTTGGGGATATTTTTGATTTGACATCGATGAAAAGTGTCTGGTAAGCCAGGTAAATGTGGACAAATTACTACTTTGCTCAATATATTCTCTAATTGGGGATTTTTGGGGATATTTTTTATTTATTTGGGGATAACGAAAAAAGTAAGTAAGAAATTTTTCAGATCGGGTTTTCGCAAACAGTAAGAGTTTTATGCACAATTTTAATAAAAGTGATTTATAGAATAAATAAAAAAAACGACAAATAAGGAAAAAAAAGTGTCCATAATGTTCGCTAAAGTGAGCCACTTACAAAATTTCTAATTTTTAAATGAACAAAATTTAAATAACATTTAATATTTACAAATTTTTGGAGTTTTTACATCAATCTCTAACTATATTAGATAAAGCTTTTATTAATGACTCAATTAAACAACAAGTGAGCCTTTTGGGTTGTTTTAAAAAGCGTTATATAACTTTTTTATTATAGTTGCCACAAAAAAATTACCTACAGCCAAAACATGACCAAAGATTTGAAATATAATCTGCTGTAGTGAATTTGGAATATCCGATATTAGCGACTAATCCCTTATGAAAATATTTTGTATACTGTGATATTTAAAACATTTTAAATGTATTTTCCGTATGATGATGTTGTTGTACAAAATATGTATGTCCAACAACATACATACATACATGCATACATACAACAACAAGAGTATTTAAGTTATGTGGTATGCGGCTGAGTAATTAATTGATTTTTATCTGACTTAAGGCTATTTTACAGTTTGTTGATGACAGTTTAAATTTGTTTATATCTACATCTATTTTACATATTCTGCATGCAAACTGTATGTAGTGTCTGTCTGTTTGCCTGGATGTATATATGTTGTTTGCAGTTAGTAGTAGATTAGTTTTTTTATTTTTTTTTCAATTTCATTTTATTTAATATTTATTTGATTTTAGTTGTTATTTTGTGGGAAAAGTTTTTTTTTATATTTATTTTTAAAGAATTTTTTTTGTTTTAAAAAAAATTTAAGTTTAATTTTATGTTATAAAATAAAAAAATAAAGAGTTCGAATTCAAAATTTTTAATCAAGAACTGAAATATGAGAAAAAAGCTCATATTACAAGTACACTTATAATTTGTTTTAAATAGTTGTAGCGTATGATTAATATTTTTTTAAATAATTTCATATAATTCATACGATGTTCTGAGAATTTTCTACATCCTAATAAATGCAAAGAAAAAACATAATGAGACATAGTTGCGGACACACAATGGTCAAATTAAAATCCAGGAGATCATGAATATTATCGTATTATAATCACAGAGAATAATTTTAGCATCAATTACGCTTGAAAAGTGACCTAGTGGGTGGTTGAATAGATCACATTACAATTTTCAGAAATTTTAATACACCTTCAAAATCTGAGCTTATTGTCAAAAAAAAAAAAAAAACTTTTTTAAAACTTCGCAGATAAAGAAAATATATGTGAACTTACAAAGAAGGTTTAACGACCCGAACTCGCAGATTTTAATGAACTTTGGATATGTTGTAAAGGAGCAAAAAACGAGACAAGTATTTTTTTCTTAGCCGCCTAATCTCACGGTTAAGGGTTAAAAAGTAGGGTTAAACATTTCTTTTATTTTTGTATGAAAACTTGTCTTTAATTTACGAAAACTATATATATTTGTAGGCAAGGTTAAAGTAGTTAGTAGTAGGTTAAAGTTCGGTTAGGTTAAAGTTGTTAGTGTTATAGTTAAAAACATATTAAAATTTAAATTTTTAAAAATTTTTAAAAACAGAAATTTTTAATTTTCGAAAAAATCGTAAAGAAAAAAAAAATATGCAAAATGAAAATAATATTAAACGCAGAGGCTGCAAAGAAATTAAGGTATAATTTTTAGAAATCCATGGTTAAATTCTAAAGATATGACCAACCGTGTTCAATAAAATTCATGCAATTTTTCACAAAATTTACGCAAAAGGACAAACTAAACTGTTCCGTTTTCAACCAAGTACTTTTAAACGATATTTGTTCTACTAGATAAAGATAATTAATTGGCTGAACATCTTTTGAGGAAGATATATCCAAATTATAATGTTTGAAGGAATAAGATCAACGCTTTATCCGTATTGCTTCATTTACTTGATGAGAAGTAAAAAACAAAATTGTAAGAATTGAACTAATTGAACTAATTAAAATCAAAAATAAAACATGTTCAACTAATAAACATTGTTTGTGTAAAGGCTAGAATCTCTAGTCATAATACACTGTGTTGTTAGTGTTTATTAAATAAATACAAACACTTTCTGAATATGGCATTAGGGCCATAAGTCAGTTTTGCCGTACTCTGCAATTTTTTAAATGTTTTACTTTTAAATTTTAAAAAATTAAAACCAAAAATTTTCACATCGTTTAATACGAACTCTGTTAATACGAACCCTCAGTTATTACGAACTGTTTTAAGCAGTCCCAAAAACTCGTTTTCATACAAATTACCATGTTTAGTACACTCTTTATCCGTTTAATGGGATAGACCTAATATGAATTTCATATCCGTGGATGACTTTCTAGATATAGATGCTAATGTTTTAACGTCACATACTTTAGCAGGTGAAGAAATATTGGAAATTGTTAATAGTGCCGATGTTGAAAATTTGTCAAGTAATATATTCGAACAAAAGCGTGTGCCGAAGAAGCTGACAATCATATTTTGGCAATAGAAAAACTTATAACGAATGAAATCGTTAATTCAGTCATTCAGAAAAAAATAACAGATTTTTTTTTTTTTAAATGAAGAATTTTAATTGAATTTTTAATTGTGAATGCATGAAATGCTAATTTTGTTTTTTATTTATGTAAAAATCTTGTTTTTGTTTTAATAAATGCATATTTTTTATCGTTAAAAATACCCGCTTAATACGAACCTCGCTTAAGACGAACTAATTTATTTGGTCCCTCGGAGTCCATCTTAACCGGGTTTTACTGTAATACTTTTTAACAAAAAATTGTAATAAAAAAAGAATAATGATTTTTTTTTTTGTTTTCTTTTATATTAATATTTATTTACATTTTTAGTTGTAAATGTTTTGTTTTTTTTATACAAATTATATTTTTATATCCACTTTTATTGTTTTCTAAACAAAATAAATTAATTTTTTTTTAAGCAAAAATCAGCTGTTTTTGTTTATATTTCAATTATAATGTTGGGTTGACATCTAGCAACGAAAAATCAGTTATTTGTATATGAAATAAACTAACAAAAAACGAAAATCAATGTCATGGCGATCTCTACTGTTTGACATAAAATAAAGCTTAACGTACTCAAACGTAAGTCAGGCGAACGAATTATAAAAACTCATTTCCCTACGTATTCGTTCGGGTGCCACACGTTCGTCTGAAATTTTACACCTATTGTAAAAACAAGCCGTAAAGCTTTTTAATATAAAAATGTACACAAATAAAAGTAAAGACAAAAATTTTGTTTTGCTTGTCTTGAACTTTTTCTTGTAATTGAATTGCTTTCTTAAAAAATCACACACAACTTTAAAATGATATTTTAATGACACTTATACTTATTGAAAATTTAATTATTTACAAAAATAATAGTTTAATTGTCCTTTTTTAAATCCATATTTAAATCCATATGTGCACTTTTATTACCACAGATAAAACACGAAACTAAATTAAGTTTTCGTGCGTACACGAATATCTTAACAAAAAGAGTGTTGCAAACTCTAGTGAAATAACTACGATTTTGAGTGTATTTGAAATCGGTAAACTATTCAACTTATTAGAAGTTAAACATTTGCGATTTTTTTCTTCTTTTTATTTACAAATTAAATAATATATTGATATAATTAAACCTTTGTTTGATTATTTAATCTAAATAAAAAAAAATATAGATTGCCAAATTTTTAAAAATTTTGTTTACATGTTGTCAACACTGTATGGATATATTAGTAAATTCAAAAAATTTTTTAATTGCATCAATTAAAAAAATTGTTTAAATTGCCATTGATATTCAAACAATCGATTAATTAGATATTTTTTGCCCATAATTTTGTCTGTGTAATTCACAGTTTAAGAGCTATCATTGAAATATAGCATGGTGTTTGAAGTTCTAACTATACAAAATTATAAAAAATATTGCTATTTTACAACGATAGCATTTTAGCACTTAAACTGTAAATTTCATTTATGTAATTTGCATGGTAACTAAAATAAGATCTTATCAGAGCGATATTTAAAAACTATCACCGAAATATATTTAACTTTTTAACGATTTTCAGAACTGTAATTTTTTTATCACGAAGTAAAAATGCCAAATGACGTATGATTGAGGAATCATTTGGCGGTACTATAGTCTATAAATATTGCATTTGAGAATATTGTTGTACACTGAGAGAATTCTCTGCATGATATTAATGAAATTTTGCATAGAAGCAATGAAGTTGCCCTGGAACTAAAACAATTTGATATATTTTTATGTCTCAAAAATATGGAGTCTGCGACAAAACCTTACTAATAAAATTCAGATAAAACCATTCAAGTATGTCTAGCACATATTTTTTAATCAAATTCCAGCCAATTGAAGTACATTTTCCTTAGAAATATCAATTTTAAATTATGCATGGTAAAAATATACTTTTTAAATTATTTCCATAGTAAATACATTAATTTTAATCAAAAAGGTATAAAAATTGCATTTCAGATTGATTTTTCTAAATATTTTGATACACAATTCTTGAGGTTTTTGAAGCATTAAAAAGAAATTGCTGAAATTTATAGTTGACCTGTTGTTTTAATATGTTATGGGGTTTTTTGGTTTGGCTCAAGGTCATAAATTAAAAATAAAATTCAAATTTTTCAGCTTTTATTTTAAAATATTTATTATCTTTTCGATATTTCGAACAGCTTCGCTGTTCATCTTCAGGACAAAATTTAAATATCTTTTAATAAAGCGTAGAGTTGAAAGCGTTCTTACTTGTTTGTTATCTTATTACAAAGAAATAACTTGATTTTTGGTAAAAGTTTAACTCGCGAATATTTCAAAAACCAGAGCTAATATTAAAATTTGGTGTTCATATTCGTGATTTGCGTCCTAAAATCTATCAGATGTGATAAGTCGCTGCATTCCGATGCATTCAAATTGTTTAACTGTGTTATTTATGTATTTTTAAAATTATTTTTCTTCGTTAATCGTTCGATTATTCGAGTAAATTTTAAAAATAATTCGTTTAAACGTTTGATCAAAAATTGTATGACGTTTATTCGAAAAAAATAAAACACCGAATAAATGACAGTCCTAATTCATATTGCATAAATTTGACAACTTTGGTTGTTAATAAACCCTTAGAGGGCGCTTTAATGCAAAAAAAAATCTTATGCAAAGCGTGGTCGAAATATGAAAAGCGGATCTATGATGTGTCCTTAATGACCGGTCCTAGTAAAAATAAATTTAAAATTATAAAAAATAAAAAAAAATGTGCAAATAAAAGAAGTTTTTAAAGTTAAGAGTAGAGCCTATACTACAACAAAAACATATACACTTAGAATAATATGTAGATAAAGACCACCGCAAATGTCGTTAAAAACAAATGAAATTTAACTTGAAGAAATGACGACTTACATTTCAGTAAATTCAAATAACATTGTCATATTTGTTTAACTGTTCAAAAGAATAACCACAATTGTAGTAAAAATGAACTACTGTCTAGCATAAATGTAAAATCATAAAACAGTAATTTGATGTGGTTTGTTTTTTTAAATGAACTACATATGTAGTCAAAAAGTAAATTTCTGTTACAAATGACAGTTTTTTACTTAAACATAAAGATACTGTATTACAACTCAAACAACTTCAAATATTGACAGCAGAAGTTTACTGAGTGTAGTTATAATTTAAGAAAATCAATGTCAAATTGTGTTAAAATTTACACAAATTACGAGTTCTACTAGACGTATGAGTAATATGGTAATTATTACTAAATATTATAACTCATACGCCTAGTACTCGTAGTACTCGCATTTGTAAAGTATTTTTGGATAGTGAAAGTATTTTTGGATACAATTGACCATATCTTCAGTATATATACCTCGATTTCTTCGTTAAGATATGGGATATACACTTGAAAAAAGACGATATTTTCAAAGTTTGAAAATCGAATAGTCAAACTATCTCCCGAGTCAAACTATCTCCCCTCATATTGTGAAAAAAAACTCTTATCAAATAATGAGTAATTTTATTATCATAATCAATATTTTAAATATAATTATTAAACCTCAAATATTTGCAAAAAATCAAGTAGCAAACAAAAAAATAGCACATAACAAATGACGCCAATTATATTTACAGATTTCGAAAAACATTATTACATTCTTTTTTTCTATACTATTCAACCGCAAACATTTGAACCTTATCTCAATACACTCATATTTTATGTAAATTAAATAAAACAATAATAAGTTTTACATATAAAATTTCAACAAATAATATATATCGTCCATTCCAAAAGAGAACGTTCAAAAACGATAATTTTTTAGCTCTCGCCCTTTGATTTTCCTTACATTCTGCAAATTGTGTGAACTCCCATTTGCATTTTCGTTTTTAGTTTTTTGTTTTTTAAATCGAAAATTTTGCCAAAAATTGTGAACTTCCAATAGCCATATTTTCTAAAGTAGATGGACAATTTCAAGGATTTAAAAAGCATATGAAAACTCCAACTGTCTATTTCACGATTTGTATTAAAAAGAGAACAACTGTTCAGCGAAAATGCACTCATAATGAAATGCAATTTTTGAATGCATTTTGCACTTTCCTCTTACCCTTTGAAAAGTTATATTTTTTAAAAAATTTATAATTTTTGGAATAAACAACAACTTTGACTTTCTTTGTTACCAGAATGATTTTTTCTAAAATATGTTACTACATTTTTCCATATAAAAAGAAATTTATTTCGGATTTTAAAGTTTTCTTTATAATTTTTTGTTATTTCAAAAAATCCAAAAAGCACTGAACTTTGAAGATCATTATCTTCTGAATTATATTGAATATTTCCATAATTTAAAAAGCATCTGAAAGCTATAGTTGTCTAATTTACGATTTGAATGCATTTTAGAAAAAATGCCATTATTTTTTAATTCAAAATCGTAAAATATACAACAACAGCTTTAAGATGCTTTGAATTTTTGGAAATAATAATAATACGTTAGAAGATAATGATCTTTAAAGCTCAGTGGTCCTATGATGTTTTTGGCTTGTAAATTATAACGAAAAAAAACAATGTAATATCCTTAAAACCAAAAAAAAAAAATTTTTGTATGTTAATATGTAGTAAGCTGAAAAATCGTTAAAAATAGTTAGCATTCTGGTCCCAAAATAATCAAAGCTGTTATTTATTCCAAAATCTACAAATTTTTCTAAAATTATAACTTTTCAAAAGTCGCAGGGAGAGCAAAGTGCAAAATGCATTCAAAAATGGCATTTGCATTATGAACTTATTTACAGTGGTTATTTTTTAAATACAAATCGTAAAATATACAATTTCAGTTTTCATATGCTTTTTAAATCTTTGAAATTGGTCATCTAGTTTAAAAAATATAGTTTTTCAAAAATCTCTACTTTTGGAAAATTGTTGATTTCTTAAAAACTGAAAAATGACAACGATTTTACACAATTATAAGAAACTGAAAACTGAAGTGAATAATAGACATCCTAGAGAACACGTGTACAAAACATAAAGGAATTTAAATGACCCCCGGCCAGATTTTGGCTGATCTATCATGGAATGCCCATCTAGTTTAGATAATATGGCTTTTCAAAGTTCACAACATTAAGGAAATTTTTTAATTCTTAAAAACTGAAAAACGACAACAATTTTACACAATTCTAAGAAACTGAAAACTGAAGTGACCAATACACTCAGGCAACTCCTGCTGTAAATATTATATTTGTAGTTGTTTGAGTTGTAATACAGTATATGTATTTTTAAGTGAAAAAACAGTTATTTGTAGAAGAAATTTCAGTTTTGACTACAATTGTAGTTCATTTAAAAAAAACAAACCACATCAAATTACTGTATTATGATTTTACATTAATTTTATACAGTTTAATTATATAAAAATGAAACAAATAAATGTTTGTTTATTTTTTACTGCATATGTAGTTAATTTTTACTACAATTGTAGTTCATTTAATGTTCAACATTAAAAAACAAATGACAATGTTAGTTGAATTTACTGAAATGTAAGTCGACCTTTCTACAAGTGAAATTTCATTTGTTTTTAACGACATTTGCAATGGTCTTAACCTACATTGTATTCTAAGTGTAGACATCCTAGAGAATACCTGTACAAAATATAAAGGAATTTAAATGACCCCCGGCCAGATTTTGGCCGATCTATTATGAAATGGCCGATATACTAAAAATAAACTGCAATTAAGTTAACTAGGAAAATGTATTTAATTTTTTTTCATAAATTAATCCACTGCAAAAGCACAAAAAATTACTCAAATAATTAAATACATATTACTCATACGTCACAGATGACCTTTTGTAAATGAAAGCAAATACAAAAAAAAAACAAAAAAAATTCCAACAAACTTAACAATTAATTATAATTTTATTAAAATTAAATATCATTTTATTTCATAAACCACAGGAGATTATAATATACAAACTACTTGTAGTAGTATTACGGTGTAATAAATTTCTGTTTAATGAAAATAATAAATTTCACTAGAATTGTTTTTGCAGGCATCATCGTCATCATCATCATGATTATTATTATCAGATGTTCAAAAAAAAAAAAAAAATGAAATTTAAAATGCAATAATTGTGTCTACACTTTGGGTTCATATGTACACTGGCCACACTTACTGTGCAAACATTTTACTAAATGAAATGAACACATATTTTTTTTATTCGATAATTTTAAATCAACATTTAAGAATAAACTCATTCCATATAAAATCATCAAAAAATGTTAAATTTTCGACCTCTACCCGCTTCAATTTTAACCAAACTTGATATGCAAGGTAAGTGTCATATAAATATGTCATCGTACAAGTTTTCTGTTGTTAGCTCTAACGGTTGTGGAAATATCACGTTTTAAAATATGAAAAAAAAATCGAAAATTTAACAAAGTTTTAATGGTTTAATGGTTTAACGGTTAAAGAAACGTAATTCATTGATACCTTATTTTAAAGCCACTGTTGTCGTGTTTTAAATAGAAAAGCAAAGCTTTAAAAAAAGAAGGTAAAATGCCTTTTTTCAAAATCCGCGGTTTCAACCGCTGTATTTCAAAAAAAAAAAATTTTTTTTTTTAATTTTCAAAAAAAATATATGTTAAATTATAATTTATTTGCCAAATTAATATGTGGAGCTCTTACGGGATTCAAAGTCATGATTTAAAATATAAAAAAAGGATACTAAATATACTTACAAAAAAATATTTGCCAAGTAATAAGGATCATTTCAACTAATAAAGTTTTTTTTACAAAAGTTATGCCGAAACTAGTAACATTTTACCAAGTTTTTACATGTTTCTACTTAATTATTGAATAAGTTATGCGAAAAAACGTTATTAGCTGAAATGCTAATAATTACATGGCAACAAGTTTGTTGTGTGTAGAAAAAAAAGATTTAAATTAAAAAATAATTAATTGAAAAAAATATAAATAAAAGTTTTAGAAAAGTAGTTGCACATAATTGACCATATCTTTTTAACGGTTTAAGCTGCAAGAGTATTTTATACCTCATTTTAAAGGTACTTAAATCGTGGTTTTACAGGTTCACAATAATAATCCACTTCTTTAAGCTAAAATGCAATTTTTTCAACATCCGTGGTTCAAACCGCTTTATTTCAAAAAAACTGGTTTTCTAATTTTTTAAAAAAAATGTATTTTAATTATTAGTGTCCGACCGAACTCATTTTTTTTCGGCCGAAGCCGAACTTCGGCCATAATATCAATGTTCGGTCGAAGCCGAAGCCGAATTTTTTGTTTTAATAAAAAAAATATAAATTGTTTTTTAGATCAATAAATTTAAACCAAAAAGTTATTAAACATAAACAAAATACAAATTTATAGGTATATTTTTTCAAAAAATCATATTTGGAAAATAGTTGTACTATTTTAAGTACAAAAAAAGAATAAAATATTTGTACTATATTTTATAGTCAAAGAAAAATAGTTGATCGATTTTTAAGTTTATATAGAAAAAAAACTTGAACTTTAATATTTAATATTTAAAATTTAAAATTAAAATGTTTGATAATGACAGAAAAGCAATTTTTCCGCATTCCCATCATGTGAATTGCTTCGTCTATCAGAATACAGCTGCCCGGCAGCGCTAAAAAGCTGTTCTCTAGCTACACTAGTTGGTGGGGCTGATATATATTTTACTGCTACAGCTTTTATATTTGTAAATGGACTTGAATTCCCATACTCAAATATATTTATATTTCCTTAAAGGCTCCGTAATAAACATTTAAATTTCTTTTTCAATAAAATTTTCGTTTGGTTCTGCTACTTCTAAGTCTGGTACTGCATCATGTCTATCCCAAATTGATGAACCTGTTATTCTCTTTTTAGGATTACTTTCCAATCAAAATTTTTTTTTTTTTTTTTTGTAAATTCTGAAAAGTAAATATAACCACAGTTGTTATTTATTTGTGCTTTTTATAAATGATCATAAAAAGTTCGGTAGTTCGGCCAAATTCCGAACTTGGCCGAACTTCACTTTTTGGCCGAACTCCGAAGCCGAAGCCGAGTACTCGGTCGGACACTATTAATTATAAATTATTCTTCTATGCCGTCACCAAAACCCTATGTAGTACTCCTGCATGTTTCTGAGTTCTCGGCTTGGGTTACGTTAACTTTTTTCATATTTTTATTCATAACTCAGGATACAGTAAGAGGATTTGGACTCGACATAGGGAAGCAATTTATAATGAGCTTATATTTTTTTTTTTTAATATTTTAAAAGACCAATTTTTTGAAATACAACTTTTGAACCGCGATTTTTGAAAATAATGCAATAAATGCGGGGGAGGAGTGTATAATTTGTGTGCAACCAATAAAACCACAACTTAAGTAGCTTTAAAATGAAATATAAGTGACTCTCGTAGCTTAAGCCATTATATAAAGATATGGAATATTATGTACGACTACTTTATTAAAATTTTTGAATATTTTTCATATTTTGAAACGCGATATTTCAAGGTCAGCTTGTATTAGCTGTCTTAAATTTGAACGAGCTTATAGTTATATGATGTACAACTTCTTTACCAAGTATGGTTGAAATCAGAGAGGGTGAAGGAAATCGAGTGGTTGATTTTATATGTTTTCAGTCAATAATTAAATATAATAATATACAATACATAGGAAACCATGAGCAGTGTTTACGAGAAAAACCACAACTTAATTAAAACGAAATTTATTTTCATTTATTTATAATTACATTAGTTGTTATTTAATCTATAAAACAACTGCACTCATAAAAAAGTTAGTCCAAAAGTCTGTTAAACGGGTTGCAATTCAGTTGAGATTATTTTTTCTGTTGTTATCGATTAAATCAGATATTCAGCTAAAGTTGTTAGTTATCCTATTTCAAGAAAAAATTTCATCCGTACATGAACTAATTTTTCTGCCTAAAATTTTGGAATTCATGATTCTCAAATTTACAAATGTTGCGAGTTAATTTTAACAGTGGGTATCTATCTGTCCTCTTTTTTATTTGTTCGTTAACTAGCACCGAGCAAATAAAAACATGTTGCAGAAATTTCAATGTTTTTGTATAAAAATTTAATACAATTTTTATTTATCTCTAACATTAACGATAAAATCAGCAGAAAAATTTAAAAAATATTAAATTTTTATAGAAAATAACGAAACATAAACAAAATAAAAGTGAGTGTTTTAAGCAACAAATTGTTTATCAACATGTTGCAATAATTGTTTAGTATAAAAAAAATGTTTTCATTTGCTTGTTCGGTATTTTGTTGCTGAGAAGTTTAGTCTCTCTATTTGCATGTACTCTTTAATGTGAGCCAGAATTGTTTTCAAACCATTATGTATTTGTTTGGGTCTCCGCTATCCGTTTCACTTGTAGATGGCGTTATTTTCTCATATTTGTTATTTTATGATCATAATCTACACTCAAAACCAAAAGTTTGTAAAGTCAGCAAAAAATTTTGTTGAGTCAGCAAAATTTTAGTCAGGAGGGTGCTAGCAAAAAAAAATGCTAATGTCAGCAAAATCTTTTGCTGAAAATCAGCGAGCTGATTGTTAGCAACAAAATTAGTAGATTCAGCAAAAGTTTTGCTAACACTTAGTAGATTAGAAATAAAAAAGCGTTGGTAAAAATTAATAAATTTTTTGCTGAATTTTAGTAGACTGAAAAAAACGCAAAAAAATTGTAAAAAAAATTGTAATTTAGTTAATATATTTGCTGAAAATCATAAAACATATTTTTGTAATTCTTTTAAAAATAATTTACAATAATTACGAAATATAAAAATTTTCATTTTTCCACATTGATGTCATGAATTAATTTAATATCTGAAAATATATAGAAATAAATATATATAACATAACAAAAATTTTCTTTCAACTACTTACATCAATGGTAGTCTAAATGATGCTTTCTTTTAAAGGACGCAACTGCCGAAGATAATTATAGAAACGAAACGAAAAAATAAACAAAAACAAACGAAACGAAAAAAACAACCCTTGTTTTTGCAATAAGAAAAAGGAACCATACTAAGATGTGTGTCTTTGTCTTTCGCTTTACTCTGTCTACATGTCTGTATATGTTTGTTTGCAATTTGACCACACTAGATTATTAATCTATTAACATTTATTATAGAAATACATATTAAATTTAAATATTTTCTTTTGTCTTTTATTTTATTAATAGGCAATTATTTTCACAAGCCGGTGACAACGCAAATTTTAAGTTGTTTTAATAATCAATTTTGTTTTATGTATGAAAAACAGATGCAAAAGTCTTCCATGGTTGATTTTTTTTATATGTCTTATTAGAGTTCTACTTTTTAGTATCATTTTCCTCTTCTCTACTATATCTTGAATGCTTCATTCTGCGTATATCTTTCAATCTGGTTATCGTCCATACTATTAATGTGCTTATCAGCACAATTTTTTTTAACCAAAATTAATTAGTAAAACATTAGTATATTAGTAAAGCATTAGTATAAAACAGTTAAGTGCTGAATAAGTATAACAAAAATTTTAGCTGAAACCACGATTTAAGCAAAAAAATTTGCTAAAAAATACCTGATTTACAAGACGTTTTATTAACTTTTGTACTAACTTATTTTTTGAGTGTAGGTTAAATCTCGGAAAATAAGTGAGATTGAGCTAAATTTTCTCCTTTAAAAATTATTACTCCTAGCGAGAGTTTTTAACTAATTATATTGCCGGTAATAAATATGCGCCTACCTCTGGTCAGATCCGACGAGACCTTTTTAACAAAAATTTTCTGTTGATTCCGCTGAAAAATTCTTTGTTAATTGAAATACAACTGTCAACTCAAATTTAGTTCTTCAAAAATTTAGATCACCTAAATTTAGCAGACCGTGATTCTAAACTTCACTGATGCTTCTGCTGGCGCAAACTCATGTACACTCAGGGAACTTTTGCTTTAAAAATATGTAGTTGTTTGGATTGTAATACAGTTTCATTATTTTTAATGCGAATGTCAGTGATTTGTAGAACAAATTAAATTTTTTACTAACCTTGTAGTTAAAAACAAACCACATCAAATGACTGTTTTATAATTTTACATTCATTTTTTACAGTCGTTTTTTGTTATTTGAAAAAATAAAAATAAAAATGTTTGTTTAATTTTTACAAATATATGTAGTTATTTTTTACTGCAATTGTTAGTAATTTTTTGAAAAGTAAAAACAAATGACAAATGTAAGTTCAATTTAATGAAATGTTAATCGTCCTGTCTTCAAGTAAAATATCATTTGTTTTTGACTGTATTTGCTGTCGTCTTTGAGTACATAATATATTTCCTGTTGTCGTAGCTGATTTTTCAACTATTTGTAAGGGATTTTTGTATGAGTGTACAATAATATAAATGTATATATTAATAAAATAAAAAATAATTGTGAGACCTTGAAGTTTTAAGGAAGACTTTATAAAATATCGATATTGTTCAAACAAATTAGTATTATATATTTCAAACATATTTTTTAATTCAGTTATTTAAATTATGATGGCATTGTATAAGTTATGAACATTTAAAAACGCTAAAACATAAATCAATTGAAGAAACCCAAAAATGTTTAACCCATTTTTTTTTTTTTACATAATATGTATACCCACAAATTTTTTCGCTATATTTTTTCCGCAAAATATTCAAAATTTTTTTCTTAAAATTATGTTCCTCTAATTTTTGTTCTGCAAAATCTTTAGAAACAAATTTCTATTCCATGAAATTTTTTGCAAAATTTTCTAATAGTCAAAGTAAATTATCATATAAAACTTATAATTTTTCTGTTAATTTAGAGAAAAATGTGTCGTGATCTAAAACCGAACAAATAAAAGCTCACACATAAATTTATAGATCAACGATAAAATTCACTTTACAGTTATATTAGTTTTTTGTTTTTATATACATCGAGATTATTTTTATGTTATTTTCAATTTATAACGAGCTTTCAACCTCCGTATATTTACAAAATTCACTATTAAAATTTTTTTCCTTTGATTTTTTATCAAAATTTGTTACTGTTAATATTTTCTGAACTATTTTTTTTTTTTTCATCTCTGTGGATGAAGGGAGGGTATACAAAATTTGGTACAGCCAATTTTAATGCTTCAACTTGTTTGAAGTAAATGTAAAATTTTTCAAGTTTCACTTTGCAAAATCTATTTTAAAATCCCCTTTTGCATAATTTATGATTTTTTTAATTCTTCAAATTCTGTCCTACTCATTTAAAGAAAAAATGTTGCCCAAGGTTTAAAATCTTTAAAAATTCGATAACTTTAAAAATTGATTAAAAACTCCAAATTCAGTATTTCATATAATTGTGATGTTAATTTTGTCAAAATCTTTTAAGATATTCAATTAAAATTATTAGCAATAGCGATACTAACCTATTCATAAATATTCAAATTAATTACAGTTAAAAAAAAATGGTGGCCTAAGCAACACATGTGAATATAATGAATATTTTAAATATTTTAAATTCAATAAAAAAAATCACAAACCCATTAAAAAAAACTCATATATACTCGTATTAAAACAAAATAACGGAAAAATATATACTTTAACAAATAGATAAACATAAACAGTTAGTACTCGAGTTGCGAGGTTTCCAAATGAAAGAATAAAATTTGTATGCCAAATTTTATTAGACAAAAATAAGGGATATTTGCCTTTCATTTTTTTTTTTTTATAATTCATAAATACGATGAATATACAAAGTAATATTAAATCAAAACGTGTTAATATTAATCATACGCACCGATCCATCTATCAAACTACTATGGGACTTAAACGAACGTTTTTAACGTATGAGTAATGTGGAATTATAAATTTAATGTTACGTATACATTCATACAAATAAGTCTGTAAAAATAGGAGAAAAATTTACAAAAAATTAGTTAAAAATGACCTTGCAGAAACAACTGCTAAATTTAGCAGATTTTTTAATAAAATAAGAACAGATTTTTTAATAAGCTAAGAAATAACTTAATAAAATTTTAGTAATATTCGATGTGAACTTTAGTTAATTGGAAAAGCATTTAAAATTAGCGTTGTGGGCGTTGTGGTGTTATGGTTAGCGCGTTGGACTATTACACAGATGGTCCCGGGTTCGATTCCCGGTGCCGGCAACATCAAAATAATACGTATGAGTTTTTTCTATCCCTCATACGTATCGCAATGTCCACCTTCGGTGTTCCCATAGCAATTAACCCCACCGAAGTAAAATAATGAATCAGGGCTATGAACCAAAAAGCTTCAATAAGTTCGCCAACTCTCCATCAGGTGGCGAGCAACAACTGTTCTAATACTTATCATCTCGCGCAATTACAGTGTTGCCATGGCTGAAGCCCTTCATCTTTCCCCACCTTTCATCTCTCTACTATCGCTTTCCAAAGAAAGCAAAACACTAAAATATAGGAAGTATTTCCTGAGTGTTGCCTCTCTTTGCAATATTTGCAATATTTACCTCAAATTTAGTAGAATACAAATTACAGCTTTTTTTGCTAACAACAACAGAAATTGTTGCTAAAAAAAAACAACAATAAAAAAACATTAAAAAGTTCACATTTTTTAATTATTTTATTTTATTATTTAATTATTTTTTATACTAATATTGTTGTTCACTTTGTGAACAAAAGGTACCGAACAATAGTACCAATTATACCAGCCCTAGCTGTTCCCACCAAAAATTTCATTTTGCCGTTGTCAATAATAATGCAGCAAATGTCAACAATAAATCATCAAAATCAACTCGGAATTTTTCTACTCGTCATCCAGAAAACATCCCTTATATAAAGTTTAAAACCAATTGGTAAAAATTCATTAAATTAATTTTAAAATGAAGACTTATAGTAAACTCTAAAAAAGTTATAAATCAAGTTAAAACTTAATTCGATAGTTAAAACTAAAACCTAAATTTAAAAATAAGATTAGATGTAAAAAACTAAAATAAGTCAAACTTATAGCTAAAGGAGAAAAAACACTAAAATAATTAAATTGTTAATTTGAATTTATACCCAAAAGTGAAATTAATTAATGTGAAGATAAATTACTTACCCAAAAAAAGGAAACTGTTAAATATTAAACCCCTTATACAAAGCTAGGTTATGAACTCTAAAACCCCTACACTTAAAATTAAACCTAACCTAAAATAAAATACTAAATATTTTATAACATTTAAAAAACCCGCCATATTTTTATTTATATACATTTTCCCTCGAAAAGATAATACATAAGAGGCCATCTTTTTATTCCCCTAACCCGTAATTATTCATGTTTTTTTTTTTTCTCACAAAGTGAACAATTGTTTGAAAGTGTTTTGCAACCGTCAGATAATGACAATTGTAATTAATTTTTATATTAATTACTGTAGAGTATTACTTTAGTTAGTCTCTTTACAGGAAGAAGAAGAAGAAAACATTTTTATTGAAAAATTTTACAATTGTTGTTTGCCGATTTTAGCAGATTGTTTCCAGTAACTAAAATTTAGCTCAAATATAACTAAATATTTGTAAAATCTACAGATTTATTTTTGCTATTCTTATATTACTAATATTTATAACAAAAAAAACTTCTCGTTTTTTGCTATTTTAACAGGTTTATTTTTATGCGTGATTATTTGAAAAAATCAATTTCCGACCTTTTTTGAAAATAGAAAAAAGCCAAATCTTTTATATTTTGATGAAAAAAAATCGTTGATGAAAAAATATGAAAATGTATTTCTCTGCTAGGAATTAGTTCATCGATTGTATATCATTTTTGAATACCGTCGAACTGTGAAATTTTCAAACACACAAAGTCTAAAATATTTCAAAATTGATTCAGTTTTCACTCGAAACATGAATAACCCAGCAAAACTTTGGTAATGGGTAGGACTTATTTCAGACCTTCCAAAGTAATGACTATCCATTGCAGTTTTTGTTATTTTGAAGGTCCGAAATAATACCTTACTAATATGAATATATGTAACTGCTTATTTGTAAGATAAAAAACAACGCCTTACTAATATTGTGTTAAATATCTGCTTATTTGGAATAGCAAAAATAATAAGTTACTTATTATCACTTATTTCAGACCTTTCGTAGTAATGACTATACATTACATTTGTTGTTATTTTGAAGGTCTGAAATAATACCTTACTGATATGAACATACATCACTACTTATTTTGGAAGCTAAACAATTATGTCTTACTAATATTGTGTTATATACCTGCTTATTAGGAAGGGCCAAAGAAATAAGGTACTTGTAAGGTAATAAGTAACTACTTTTTTGTAAGGTATATTTATAAAGATTCATAATATATCATAATTAATAATTTAAATGCAATTTATTTAAGCAAACAAATATATAGTTATACATAAACGACTCTCACAAAACAAAAGCTTATTTAGTAAATAACAAAATTAAGAAAATTGATATTAAGTAGAAATTATTAAATTTTATTTATTAATACATTAAGAGTTTTTGGTAATAATTTTCTTATTTTCGAAGAATAACCGAGTATTTTCCTTTGAACCTATTTTCCTTAGGACCTATTAATAACTAGTTATAATTGTCCTTATTAATAACTAGTTATTTTATTGCCTATTAATACCTTCTTATTTAAGTACATGTTAATACGTACTTATTTTTGCACCTATAAATAACTACTTATTAACATCCTTACAAGTAATACGTCATATAATGGCTTTAAGCATTACTTTTGATGCTACAAATAAGAAATGAAATAAGTACTTATGTGTAACTGGTGATTTCACTACATATTTTGTAACGTCTTATTTTTGTCCCTATATGTAAGCACAAGGCAAGGCCTTGCCTCCTATGACACCCCCATGTTAAAAGCAGGTGTTCTTGGCCTCAACTATAAGTACTTCTGATTCTTGTTTTCTTCTTCCATTTCCCATTCTATGGTAATAGCAAGTTTTCCTGGGAATGCATGGTTTTTATTAAAATACTACTAAATCTTAATAAAATTATATTGTCAGGGTTGCCATATGGTAATTTTAAAAAATGGTCAAAAATCACAATCTTTCTCAAAAAAATTTTATAAATCGTCTAACTTAGAAAAGATAATTCGTCATATATTTTTGAATAAAGATTTATTCTCATAATTATACAAAAATTCAATTTTTAAAATATCTTCAGCAGTATGCTGTCAAAGTTTCAACTTTGGTTGCCAATATTTACCATTTAAGACAAAATAAAAACTACAAAAATTTATTAATGACGCATGGTCCTATAAATCTGAAAACTTTGGTTGAAAAATGTCCAGCGGATCTATGACGCGACATTATTGGGATAAAGAACACTTGATCAGTTTTCTTATTTTTCAAACCCATTTACATAATTGTTTCTAAATATTTTTCTAATACGAGGTGTTCACATCTGCTGGTTTTGATTATCAAAATAATATTTTTAGACTTAAGTACATTCAGCAAAATAAATTAGTTAAAAATGTAATATTTCATCAAGTCAAAGTAGCATTAATTAAATGTTTTTCATTAAATTAATTAAATGATTTCCATTTAATTAATGAAATGTTTTTTATTTAATTAAAGAAATATTTTTCATTAAATTAATTAAATTATTGAAATTTTTTCATTTAATTAATGAATTTTTTAAGTTTTTTGAATTTATTTAATTCGAAAAAATAGCTAACTTTAAATAAAACCCATATAAGGCCACGTTAAAAAAGTCTCAGGTGTTAACATATTCACTTATATATACCATTCACTTGTGTTATTATAATGGCCAACAGCAACAAAGTTATATTATTGGCTATATAGACATATTAACAATTAAAAAAAATACATATAAACGTTTGTTTTTGTATATTTTATATATGAGCTATTTCAAAAATTTTGGTGACCCGCCTCTTATTTCTCAAGGTTTTTTGAATTGGGAAAAACGATGGACAGGGTTAGGTAAATTATATTAAAAAAAGTACACTCATAAAAATAAACCTGTAAAAGTAGCAAAAAAAGCTACAAAAAATAAGTTAAAATAAGCTTGCAGAAATAACTGCTAAAATTAACAAATTTTTTTTACTAAATATTAGTAATGTAAGAATATCAAAAAAAAATCTGTTGAATTTACAAATATTTAGTTATATTTAAGCAAAATTTTTGTTAATTGAAAGTAACAAACTAATCTGCTAAAATCAGCAAAAACATTTACTAAATATTAGTACACAAAAAAAAATCATTAAAAAATGTGAAATTTTTGAAGTTTTTTTAGTGTTTTTTTTTTAATGCGAATAAAAGTCTGCCCTTATGAAATCAGCAGTCTACAATTTTTTAGCAAAAATTTCTGTTGATTTTAGCAAAATAAACTGTTATTTGCATTCTAATAAATTTTAGGGAAAATATAGCAAATGTTTTGTTAATATTACAGTTTTTGTTTGCTATTTTAAGTCTAAAAATATTTCGTAAAAGCTTTTGCTAATTTTGCAGGATAAAATTCTATTTTCACTTAACTAAAACTACATCGAATATAACTAAAATTTTGTAAAGTTAACAGATTTATTTTTGCTGTTCTTATTTTAATAATATTTACCAAAAAAAAATCTACTAAATTTAGTCGTTTTTCTGCAAGGACATTTTATCACATTTTTAGTAGCTTTTTCTGCTACTTTTACAGGTTTTTTACAGGTTTTTTACTATGAGTGTATGACATGCAAAGTTTTACGTTGAAAAGTCTTCACCTAAAGACTTAATGGCCATTTAAAAGTCGAAAAATTAAAAACAATACTTGAAACTTTTTTTTAAAAATTGAAAATTTTTTTGCTCATAATTTTTAACATTCAGATCCAAAACAATGCAAAATGGAGTCACTTGATCTGGGAGATACATTCACTAAAAGGTAATTTAAAAATATCTGCTTGATTGTATGGTAGTTTACAAGTGAAACCAAAAATTGCCGATTTTTAAACTTTTGCGGATTTTTCCATAGGAGCTTTACACCGATTACTGGGATGGCGTTTTTGAAAAATGGTGTAATTTTATAAAGTTTGAGGTATACCAAGCTGATGTCAGTACAAAAATAACAGAAAACTTATTGCGAATAGGCGTAATTTTTTTGAAAATGTATGATTTTTTCACATTTATTTTTGAAATTAGTTAGAGTATTGCGTGAATTGAGTTTATCAGTAAACCGCACCTCCGACCCGGAAATGCAAAATTTTGAAATGCTAAAATTTTATGATCTTTTTAATAATTTTGCAAAATTTAATTATTTTTTTCACTTTTTTTTGTAAAAGTCATGGCTTGAGAACAAAGTTAGGTGTCAAAAACGAATCTTTACGACGTATAAAGTGAAAAAAAAGTATTTTTTCATTCCTACCGGGTACAGCTGCAAATATATTTCGCTTTGTGACAACTGAAACGCTATATCAATTTCGGCAAAACGTACATCAAATTAAAGATTTTAATGAGCTTAATACTCGAAAATGCATTGCAAAACTTTAAGGACTTTAAATTTTATAGAGCAAACAAAATTTTCATAACCTCAAAGAACATCCATTTATAATATTTTTAATTTTGAAAATTTTCATAACCTCAAAAAACATCCATATATAATATTTTTAATTTTGAGAATTTAAAATATGATCATATGATTTCCTGCAAATAAGTAACCCTAAACCTAATTAAATATCATATGCCTAACTAAATATCGTAGTAACTCTTCAACGTATCTATGAAAACTTTATAAATATGATGAATAATTGAGGACAAACGATTTACAAAAAACAAAAAGTTTCATAAATCGGATGAAACATTTTTCCCTGAGTGTATGAGCTACGTATTTGGATTTGAAGTACTCCACTTAGATTTAGTTTTGCAATTTTTATGATTTTTTAAAACGTTTTCAATTTGTTGTCTTCAGGGGTTATAAAAACTGGAAATTTTTTGTGCACCAAATTCATTTCCATTTAAACATTTAATAGAATAATTATTAAACTTCCAATGAAAAAAGTTCCGATATAGGTATATATAAACATATACAGTCATATATATAATTTATTATCACATAATATCATAGCTTATCCGAAAAATGGTATACATAACCTCATCTAATGAGATCACATGACATACATAACCTCATCTCATGAGATCATCTGATATAATTTGATCTAAAAAATTGGTCTATCAAATTTGATCAAGTTATATATAATTTGATAAAATTTGATAAAATTTGATATAACTTCATAACTCTTTGGAAATCTGCACTACTGTTTTCTATCATATTCCAAATAATAACGAAAATTTTTATATAAATTAATGAAATGGAAAATTAGATGTGATTTCAATTTGACTAAGATGTCATGTCATGCACAATTATATTATAGAATTTTTTTTCTTGGTTTTACCATATATGTTTATATATAACTATCAAAGAAGACAAAATAGCTTTTTTACTTTTGTTGCTTTATTTGTATTTTCCGATTTTGAGCATTAAAATAGCTTTTTCTTAAGATTTTTGTGATTTTCATAGCTTTTTTAAGATGTTCTGTCTTAAAGTTCTTTTTTTACTCATGAAATATTATTTTTGAACTTTTATTTTTATGTGTAGCTTTCCTAAGTTGTATATCTCTTTTTTTTTAATAATATAAAAAAATATATAAAATATAAATGTTTATATATAAAAGTGATCGAATTTTGCTATCTAATTTTTACACAAATATTTATATAGAATTATATTTGAAAGCATATATTATTATATATAAAAGTTAAAGAATTTGTTTGGTTTTATTGTATCATATATACTTATATATATTTATATATGCAAGTTTATATGATCTCATATTTAGCTTTATCAATTATATATGATGAGATAAAAAAGATAAACTAATACACCCAAAAAAATAAGTTAGTAGAAAAGTTAGTAAAACGTCTTGTAAATCAGGTATACTATTTTTTTGCAAAATTTTTTGCTAAAATCGTGTTTTCAGCTAAATTTTTTGTTATACTTATTCAGCACTTAACTGTTTTATACTAATGCTTTACTAATATACTAATGTTTTACTAATTAATTTTGCTAAAAAAAATTGTGCTGATAAGCACATTAATAGTGTTGACGACAACCAGATTGAAAGATATACGCAGAATGAAGTAGATGTCGCGGCATGTCCAGATGTAGTAGAGAAGAGGAAAATGATACTAAAAAGTACAACTCTAATAAGACATATAAAAAAATCAACCATTTTTCTCGCTGATTTTCAGCAAAAGATTTTGCTGACATTAGCAACTTTTTTTGCAAGCATCCTCCTGACTAAAATTTTGCTGACTTTACAAACTTTTTTTTTTTGAGTGTATATAACATGAGATATAACGATATATGATGACATATAATAGCTTATTTAAAATTTTCGTAATAATAAATATGAGATGTAAATATATATCGTTACAAATGGCCGCATATGTAATTATATATATCAAGTTATATATGACTATATACAAACTTTTTTTGCCGGGCTTTTAATTGAAAGTGAGTTTGAAATCAAACAATACTTCAATTGAAAATTTATTGAGAATAATTTTTGTTTGTGTAAACATCGGCCAACACATACACAGAAGGTTATTCACGTCATACAAAAAAAAATTAAAAATGTTGCCTGAAAGTGTCGACAAATTTTGAAATTCGTCATATATTGTTTAAACAAAAACTCACAAGTATTGCTTTAAATTATTTTTACTACACAGTAGCAGTTGTAGTAGTAGTATTTTCAATATTTAATGTGATTTTTTTTTTGTTGTTTCTGTTAATAGGCGGAGCATAGAGATACATATATCTATATGTATGTATTTGTTTTAAATATACATATATATATATATATGTACATATGTATGTAATATTTTGGCACGTATTTTGTAGAGAAAAATGTTGAAAAAAAACACAAATTAAATTGAATTAAATAGTTTTTTACATATCGAAATATTTTAGAGGCGTGATTTAGAGATTGTTTTTCTGCTGTCTTAATGAGTGTGTGTGGGTAATTTTTTGTTGTTCTTTTTTTATCATTTAAAATAATTAAAACTGAAATGCAATTTGTTAATCGTTTAATAATGTTTGTGTTATTTTTAGATAAATATTTTATAAATTTATTTAGTGTTTTAATAATTGAGCAAAAAAAAAAAAAAATATTACGAAATATCACTCTAATACGCCTTAGTAAACCAAATTACATTTTAATTAGTTTTGTGTTTTATTTAATTAATTTGTTATAATTTTTTTTTTTCTTTAAAAATTGTAGATTTTTTAATTATGCATTTTTAATCCATTTTTCCCATAACTAATTATGTTAATTGGCTTTAGGTAGCGCAAAAACAAACAAGTGTACACTTAAAGAAAAAATTTTATTTAAAAATAGAAAGTTAAAAAATCTGAAATAATTGCATCTCACTTGAATTTTTTTCAATTTTAATTTAAACAACCCAAGTAAAAAAAAAGTTATATGTGGAATCATTAAAGTATATTATATTAGGAACTGTTCGTATCATTTTTTATCTAATAAAAAAGAATTAGATGTAATTCGATGCAATTAAATACAAGTTTGTAAAATTTGATGTATATTAGATACAATTTCATCCGAATGTTGTCCCGATACAAATTGTTTGTGTATTATATATAATTACATCGAATTAGATATAATTATATATTATTAGATTAAAATTGATACACACAGTTCATAGTATATCTCAACAATTATATATAATTTCATAAAAACAGCGTCGCACAGTGGTCAATTTCGCGAGATAGCGGTCAAAACTCTATAACTTTTGACCGGATTGGTATTTTTTTACGCAATTTGTTTTGTTCAATAGGAGGGACTTTAAGCTTCAATTTGCGTGTTCAAACGTAAAAATCGACTGATAGGAACGTAAGTAATGTGGAGTTAAAAATGAATTTTAATTTTTTGTTGAGTTTCCATATAAAAGTTGAATATTTTGACATTTTAAATAGGTATTTTTTTTATAATTTCTTATTCTCTTCAATCGTATTTTACAACCAATACTTATTTATTATTCCTAAACTTAATTTTGGTCAGAAAATGCCAACATTTGGCCCCTGACATTTATTTTGTCTCAATATTCACAGGGGCCAAAGGTTGGTTTTTTTGGAAGAAAGCTAATTCTTGTGAGGATTAAACTGAAAAATAACACTGAAATTCCCAACAATATCAATACCATTTGGATATATTATATACAGAACACAACATCGATAAAATTTTAAGTAAACTTTTACTATTGATTTAAAGTGCACATATATTTTATTTAAATGTATTAATAAAAAATTATACTAAAATTAGAAACAAATTATAATCTTTAAACTAGTATTAATTAAACAATATTAGTAAAAATTTCTTCCAAATAGCTTTGATTTTCATTTTGCAGTAGTTGTTTAGCTTCTTCATCTAACTCTAATGAGGTTGATTTACATTTTTGTCGAATACTGGACATATATGGGTCTGATGTGCACAACAAAATATTAATAAGAACTTCATTAGTACAATATCTGGAAATTTTTCTTGTATTGTGCTCGCGAAAGAATCTGTAGTCTTTGTTCCTTTTTTCTTGCGCTTCTTCTGAGAGATCTCCAATTGGAAGCATATTGTGCTGAATTATTTGTTCCCCATGGAACAAAATTTTGTGAACTGTGGTTGGCATATGTCTCCAAGAATATTTTTGGTTATAAAGGGTTGCTGTCTCATTTGCGTCTCAGCTTGCGTCTTCGTGATCTTTCACTACAATTATCAATTGGCTTTGCTGGTCGACCACCTTTTTCCAGTTTCCGTGGTAGTTACTGATGGATTTTTAAAAATAAGTTTATTTCTTAGCCATTCTTGGTTGCGTGAGTAAAACAATTTCTTGTTTCTGGAACATTGATTGTACTGTTTTCTTAAAGTATTTAAAAAGTTTTTTATTGTTAAGTTATGAATTTTAATTTCTTGTTTGTCGCATATTTTGAAGAATGGATTATTCATTATATGTAAAATAATGTCGTTTTCATCTTTCCGTTCAAAATATATATCAGATAGAACACTATAACTGAATTTAGCCATTGTTTAAACAATAATGAAGAAAAAAAATGAATGCATGGATTAATATACTATTGCTCGAAGTTTCAACATGATCTTTTTTACCTCTTTGTAACATAATATAACAGGTACTTGGTTTTACCAGTTATTTCCATTGGTTTTAAATTTATTTGCAATTTTCAGGTATTTAAGTTGTGTAATATTAGATGGCAATAAAATCATTTTTTACCTTTTCCAAATGAATTGCTAGATACCACATAATTTGAGAGTTAACAGGTACTGGCAATAATAATGGCAATAATAATATAACAGGTACTTGGTTTTACCAGTTATTTCCATTGGTTTTAAATTTATTTGCAATTTTCAGGTATTTAAGTTATGTAATATTAGATGGCAATAAAATCATTTTTTACCTTTTCCAAATGAATTGTCAGATACCACATAATTTGAGAGTTCTATTGTCATTTTTGTCAAAATTTTGATACACCCTTCTTTGTGGACTAGGTCCAAATATGGGCCAACTTCTCCTAATTTCAACAGAATTATTTTTTGGGTCAATAAGAACTCTTGTACACAATTTCATCAAAATATATGCATAATAGCCACTTTCACATACAAATAACTTATCAAAAAATATGACGTGCATTTGTACCGAATATCTTACCTTGGGTCAGAAAAATTGCTGTAGCTCAAAAAGTGCAGTCCCGATGCATGGACATGTATATATAGGAATGTAGGGGAGAGTTAGGACTACAAAATAGTAAATTTGTGTTTTGACTCAGCTTGACTCACAGGAGTTGTGCTCTATGAAGTAGGAAATTTCCGAGAAATTTGACCTTTTTTAAAAAAAATATTTAAATTGTTCTGAAAACAGTAGAGCTTCAATTTTTTTACCAGTAATAGGAAATAAGTTAACTTACAACACAAAATTTAAAAAAAATCTTGAAAAACAAAAAAGTTATGATCATTTAAACTTTAAAAATTAACTAAAAATATCATAAATTTACTAAATTCTGAAAAAGCCCATTTTGGACCACCCTGTTCTCAGTGAAATAGTTGAAATAGAGTTCTAATTTTTTGGCTCCCGAGGTTTACTACTGTCTACTTTCATATGAGTCTAATAACTTTAAAATCGGAGAACAAAAACCAAAAGGAGTTTTGGCCGCTATCTCAAAATATTGACCACAGTGCGTCGTTTCGTAGAAAAATTAGCTTTTCTCAGATTTTTTTTTTTTTGCTATTAAAATGCATAAGTCTTTTTTTCGTGTAAATTTCTTATGCTAACTATCGTGGATCAAAAAGGAGGTATGTTGCGAGAGAGGCTCAACTTTTTTTCTTAATCTTCATTAAAAATACAAAGAGCCCGCGGGAGCTAGAGAGTCGTTCTTGTAAACAAAACTCAAAATTGTGTAAGTTAACTAACTCAGAAATCACAACTCCGGAAATATATCTAAAATCACTTAAAAAAAATACTTTTTTTATGGCACCACACAAATAATTAAATGTGGCTTTGTTTCAATATAATTTTGTATGGAACAATATATGTCTTATAAAAACAATGTTTTTAATGTTGGTTCACATGAAGTTTTAAATAATTATATATACATTTATGTTGAGTTATATACGAACGTATATATAACTCTGTATTTGTATATATAGTAATATAAAAGTAGGTATATTAAGTATAATTCTATATAAGACAATATAAAATCATATATTACTATATAAACACCCATATAAATAAAAAAAAAAAACTACTTAGAGCCTGTGGATACCAATCTAATCATCAGACGTCTTGAACGTCATTATGAAATGTTCAATATAATTTATATCTATTGTTAAAAACAACGTTAGAATTAGGATTATACTTTTTAAAATATGTTACAAAATACAACCCTGTGTTGTTTTAAGATATCATGTCTTGTTACACAGGTTAACAAATAAATATATCTCGGGTTAACTGCCGAAAAATTCTTCTATTTAAGAACACATTTGACAGAAAAACTAATGTTTAACCAAGTCCATGTCAGATTTTTGTCATTTTAAATTTTAGCCCTTTAACCGGCATAAGCTTTTTTGGACTGAAATTTATTCCACTTGTTCGGCACGAGAAATAAATAATATTTTGTTTTAGCGAAATTTTTTTTGTTGCCTATTTTAGGCGATATGGGTCAAAATAGGTTTAGAGGCTATCTCAAAAACTAACCTATAAAATTTAAAAAGTTAATGCATAAATTATTCTTCTTACAAAGATATAACAACAGTCCAAAAACTAGTCGTTTTGAGCTTTTAGATAAAAAGATATGGCGATTTTCGTTTTTCGAAAAACGCGAAATCGAGCGAAAACGAACCTTAACTTTAATACATATTGACGAAACTATGAAGCTTTGATAGTCTTATCAAATATAATATTTCTGCCAAATTTCATAAAAATCCGTCCACTCGTTTTCAAGATAAGATGATGTCCTTTATATGTATCCCTTTAAAGTCCTGTATGTCCTTGGAACAAACTTAGAGTATTTTCCAAAAGTTCAAGCTTTAATCTTCCTTTGTGTGGAATATGAATGGTTTCATTTTAACAGAAATGTGTTTTAAGAACTTTTCAAAATTGTGGTTGTTTCAAAATATTTATTTTTTGAGATTACTGAAAATTTTAACTATAACGCTTTCTCGCTTCCAAACCATGACATGTACACAAAACATTACTTTGCAAAATATGTGGCTTACTTCGTTCTCTATCGATATAGCTTACATTTTTATAATAAAACACTTTTTTGGCGAACTTATGGCCAATTTAAAATACCCCGCCTAGAGGCGGGCTTGCCGGTTAAAGGGTTAAATATTTTTTTTTTTTCATTTAAACAATTTTAACAAATTTTGGAGACTTTTTTTAAATTTTGGCGATTTTTTAAAATTTCAGTCATTTTAGTCATTTTTAGTTTTTAAATTTAAATTTTGACAATTTTCGCGAATTTTCAATTTTTTTAAATTTTGAAGATTTTGTTTTAAATTTTTGTAATGTTTGAAATACTGTTATTTTGGCAATTTTTTTAATTGTAGCTTCTTTTTCGATTTTTGTCTAATTGTTACGATTTTTTTTGCATTTTGAAATTAAATTTTAATAGTATCTATAAAAATGTGTTTAAAATTAAAAACAATATTCAATTAAATATTCAATAGATATGATTGAAATCTTAATTGAAACTAAATTTATTTAATAGTACATTGATAAATTTTGTGCGTGGTATTAATGCATTCCTTTAGTAATACAATGAATTTTTTTATAAAAAAAAGTCCTGAAACATGTTTCATTAAATAAATTGCAATTAAAGACTTTTAGTTTACAAATACACATTTAATCTTTATTTTATTTAAATATTTTATTTTGTCTTTAATTTAATTAATATACAATAACTTTGACAAGCCGGTGACAACACAAAATTTAAGTTTTTTTTAATATACACTGTATGTATACACATTGTTGGCGTACTTTTGTCTTATGTATGAAAAACAGATACAAAAATCAAGAGTTGTTCTTTTTTGTATCATTTTCCTCGTGTCTACCACATCTTGACATGCATGGACTTCTATTTCAATTTGCGTATATTTTATAATGTGGTTGTCGTACAAACTATTAATGTGCTTATCAGCACAATTTTTTTTAGCAAAACAAATTAGTACAACATTAGTAAAATATTAGTAAAAAATTCGTTCAAAACAGTTAAGTGCTGAATAAGTAAAACTCAAATTTTAGTAACAAATTTGCTGAAAAATATTTCACTTGTTTAACAAGACGTTTTAATACATTTTCTACTAACTTATTTCATTTGAGTGTGTTATTTTCGGTACAATTGTAGTCACAATACTAAGTGAATGTCATTTGACCAGCTGAAATCATTTTGTTTTTTTTTTATAATTTTTTTTAAGAACTTGCGTCGGAGGCAATAAAAATATTTTGATTATATCTTGGACCCAGAACAACCAATATTTTTATACATATAATCAATATAAAGAAATAAAAAAAGATTAAAAAAAAAACATAAAAAGAAATAAATTTTCAAACATGTAATTTTTTTAATTTAAATAATCGTAGTAAATAGAAAACGTAAAAATATTGTTAATTAAATCGTAGATCTCATATTCTCGTGAAGAAATCAAGGTACAATTGAAGAAAATCCATGGATAAATCAAAAAGATATAGCGAATTGTGTTTAATAATCCGTTTGATTTTTTTACAAAATGTACTCAAATATGAGTACCTACTACCAGCAGTATGAATAATACGTGATTTAATAGTAAACGTATTATTCATACGCTTTGTAGTACTAGTATTTTTGTACATTTAATGAAAATTTTACCCATTTTATTGGAATTCATACAAGAACCAGCTGTTGTATTGTCCCCGCTATCACCGGTTATATTATTTCAAAATCAATAATTTATTTTTCTTTTTATAACAAACAGGAATTATTCATTATCTTTCAAGTTTTTTAGTTTATCAACATTTTTGCAACGCAACAAATAATTTTCTTGAGTGTAGTTGACCGCGTTTGTTTAAAAAGCACACACACTCAGAGACTTTCATTTAATTACATTTTCAACATTTAAATGTTAAATAAGGATTAAATTGCTCGTTGAAGAGGATAATTATATAAATACCCAGTATGCTATAAATTTATAAATAGTGCTTGTTATGCAGTACCAACATTTTAATAATAATCGTATTTTATAGTAAATATATAATTTATATTTTTCAATTGATGGTGTAAAATTATAAATATCTGTAAATACAGTGGTTGAAATAAATTAATGATGTGAAAACAAAACGTGCTGCATTATAACGATATTGAAATGTAAACCGCAATTCAGTACATATAAGGTTTTACTAAATTCGTTTAACCTTGAGAAAAACATTTTATTTTTTGAAAACTTAAAATAAAAAATGTTAAGGAAATTGAGAAAAGAATATTAAAAATTTATAAAATATATAAAATATATAATCGCAACGTATAATTAATATAAAATCAACACAAGTCAATGTTAATCATACGCACCGATATATCTTCTTAGTTTATAGATATATTATAATCATACAAGAATAGTTTTCAAAATATTCAATATAATTTGTAAATAATCAGATCCAAATCAAGCTCAATCACACCATAAAAAATGTTAAATGTCGATTCAAAATTGATTTTTCCTAGTTTTTAATCATAACAAGCATTTATATAATCTTAAACATTCCAGCCAAACCGTATTAAGTAAAACGTATTACGGAACATGTTACCTGGTAGTAAGTTAAACTCTTTGCCCTTGCATTACTTCGAAACTGTTGGTATTACTGACAGCCAATTAGTAACACCAAATTGACATATTTACGGTATAATTACTTATTTTCTACATAAAATTTAATATAACTAAATTCTTTGTAAAAATAAAATAATTTTTGATCTAAAAACTAAAGATTTTAATAAAAAGGGTAATAAAAAGCTTTGCTGGAATAATACATATTAAATAGAAAATGACATGTTCATTCATCAAATAAAAATAAAAATGTCAAAATATCTAGCCCTAACCGCTAAATGCGCCACGATTTTCCACATTCGGTTTTTGATGAAAATCTTTGTTTTTCGATCATTTGCATCATTCCTCATTCTGTTTTCCCTCGTGCCACCCAAAATGACTCTGCGTGTCACTAGTGACAAGCGTGTCATAGTTTTGGCAGCCCTGCTCTACACCAATAGAAATGTTTGCATAGTATTAATGAATTCCTTCAGTGGTACAATGAATTTTTTCATCAAAAGTCCCCAAAGAAATGTGTCATTGAATCAATGAAACATGTTTCATTCAATCAATTTTAATGAATGATTTCATTGACCCAATGAAAATTTTATAAAGTATATGAATTTTTTTCAATAATTCTAGCACAAAAGTTATGAAAGTTTCACGTGTTTAATGAATAAAAGTCAAAGTTTGCATGAAATATTTTATTTTTTATTACAAAACAAAAATTTATTTCTTTATAATAAACGTTTTAAAGAGGTTGAGATAATAACCAAAAAAGATTTTTTCTTTAAATTGAAAAGAAATAAAAAAAAATAAAAAAAATCTGTCGACTTTTTACAAAAGCACTTATGTCGACTTAAGAAAATTGTTTAATAATTTTTTAGTGAATTCACATCAACCTAACCCTAAGCTCTCTTTTGTTGTGTCTTATTTCTGACTTTCTGGTTGAATTTTTCGTTTTGGTGTATTCAGGGACTGATAGTAAAATTTCACGGCGAACATTTTTGCGGAACATTTTAATACCTTAAATCCCTGTTTTAATGGTGTTTTTTTTTTGCTCTTTTTTAAAAGAAGGAAAAAAAGACCCTTACCTTGAGGAGTTGGAGGGTTAACATATTCTACAAAAATGTTTTCCGTAACATTTTACATAAATTTGCTGAACACACCATATACTTTAAACGTAAGCTTTATTCGATTTTCTATGCCTATTGACAATACAAAATTTTCATTTGGGGGAAACTTTACCTCCCCCTAAAATGATACCCAGATGTAAACTTTCAAAACGCCTAAGACACGTGTCTTTTTTTTGTCTCTTCTATCAAAATTTATAGGTAGGACCTCGTAATTTTGAAAAAAAAAATTGATTTTGTTGAACAGTGTATATTATTGTTTCTAAAATCACTGTATTGTTCTAAATATTATATTGTTACAATTTGTTAAAAAAAAAAGCTTTGCTATTGCTTCTTACATAGTTGCGAATGTATATGAGGAATTTCAAAATATTTCAACATTTTTAAGGCAAAATATTAGCATTTTTTTTTTGTATGACATAAATAACGACGACGATTTTTGAGATCTAAGCTATTTTTTTTTTTTTTTTAATTTTAGAGATTTTTTCACTTATGTCGATTTTTTTTTAATTTAGAAGATTTTTGAAAATATTAGCTATTTTTTTGAATTTAATAGATTTTTTAAAATTTCGTTGATATTTCTTAATTTGTTGTCATTATGGGTTCCCAATAAAAGTTTCATTAACTCAATGAAGAAGTTTCATTGAAAAACTATTTTCATCAAAAGATTGAAGCTTTTCATTAATTTTAGGAAAATTTTCCTTTATTTTGTAAAGAAAAGTCATTATTTTAGTGAAAATTTTCATTATTTTCCTTCCACTAAGTTCTCTCTGTGTATAGTTTACTATTTTTAGATGTTTCATTTATTTAAATGCAGTTCTAATTATATTTCCTAAACTTAGTGGACAACACGCTGGTTTAGCTGTAATTTTATTTTTATCACAATGAAATAAAAATTTTCGATTTTTTAGAAAAACAGTTTTTTTAAACGCCTTGTAAAAGGTGTTGAAATTTATTTTTACATCGTCATTTTAAAAAACTTAAAAAAAAAGTTAGGTTAGGTTAGGTCAGGTCGAAAAGAGGATTCGGAGAAGGGAAAATACTTCTCTTATCCGACTCAAGTCCCTGAGGACTTACACTTAAGCTAGAATGTCGGCTTGTTGTGCGCTCTAAACAATCGGTCCTATGTCACCTTTCTACTCCAGGAACTCCGTCGCACTGACGAAACTCCTCAACTTCTTTCATCCTATGCCCCTAAGATCCCCCAATGTGGATATTGGGTCACTGGATAGTATTTCGACCCGGATCCCGGCAAATGCTTGCATTCGCAGAGATAGAGTTCCAAGGTCTCCTCGTCCTCCCCACAGGCCCTGCACACTTCCGAGTCCACTCTACCAATACGGTGGAGATGGGCCCTAAGTGTCGAGTGTCCCGTGAGGATTTCCATCAAGAGACTCAGTTCCTTCCTACTAAGATTCAGAATTTCCCTCGTCTTGTCCTTGTCCGGGTTGCCGCAGAGAATACTCGTAGTCCTGCCAACACCCGCATTTTCCCAGATGGTTCTATGCATGGTGTCAGCCCAGTACACCAGCTCCGCCTTGAGAGCTCGAAAAGGCTTAGCGTTCCCCAAAGTGACTAATTCCAGGGAAGATCCTCCCCTAGCCAAATCATTAGCCACTTCGTTCCCCGCTATTCCAAAATTTTCTGGCTAAATGCGTTCAAAAATGCCTAAATATAGCCATAATATGGCTGAATTAGCAAAACTGGTTCCCAAGTAAAGAAGTTTATATAAATTCAGATGTAATTTATACAATTAAATGTTTCAATGTATAAATTTTTATATAAATTTATATAGTAAGAAAAAAAACTTAAAAAAAATTAAATAATTAAGTCCTTGTAATCATGTCGAAATGAATATAAGAAACACTTAGAATTTTTTTACATGGGGCTATACGGAATTATATATAAATGAAGTTAGAAGTTTTTTTACATGGAGATATACTTAATTATAGACTTGGACAATCTAGTTCGTTTGAGTGAGCGCTGTTTCTAGTTCATTTGATTTTAATGAACTAGGTCACTCTTCTAGTTCAATCGATCTTTAACAATTCGTTCAATCGTTCGTTAGAACGCTTGTTTGATAATCTTTGACACATCTTTTTTAATGTGGATCTTTTGATTTTTTTTTTTGAAAATTGTTATAAGTAAATTTGTTTTTACAAATTAATAATTAAATTCCAAAAACCAGCGTTTAAAAAAAACACTAAGTTGGAATCACTGGATGTAGCTTAAGAAGTGGTGAATGTTGCCGGTTGTCGTCGTTGTCGCCTCGCCTAAATCCGCGGTCGGCAAACGGCAACATTCACCTCTAAAATGGCTATTTTTACTACAATTTAGTAAACGAAACGAAATGAACGATTGAACTAGAAGAGCGATTAATGGTGAACTAGGACATATCGTTCAATTGAGCGAGTAGTTTAATTGAACTAGTTCGTTCACGAATTACACAAGTCTACCTAATTATATATAAATGAACTTAGACAATATTCTTGAGATTGTGCTATAAAAAAGTGTTTATGATTTTATATAAAACCATTTTCAATTATACTTGTATATGATAGTGTGTTAAAAACTTCCATTAATATCTAACTACATATGATACATATAAATATGTATGGAAACATACTTATTCATATTTCCTTATATACAACGGCATATTTGAAATTGTGAAAAAATATAAAGTTATACATAATTATATCAACACAAATATAGTACCACACTTGACTACATATAATCATATTTGGCTATGTAAAATTATATAAAAAATATATAAAAATTACATAAAAAATTATAAAAAATTACCAATGTTTTATAAAAATTGGTAATTTTGTGTGCATCAAATTCATTTTCAATTAAACATTTCATATATATTATTAAACTTTTAATTGAAAGTGAGTTTGAAATTAAACAAAAGTTTGATTGAAATTTCATTGCGAATAATTTTTTTTCTATGTTATTGTGAATGTCAGATGCAAAAAACATACATTCTCAAAAAATGTACGCTAATTTTTTATAAGCTTTTGATGTTCGTAAAATGTTATTGGTGCGCTGACATTACCTCATACCTCAAACTGTATAAAATTGCAGCATTATTAAAATACTGTTCTCAAAATGAAAAAAAGTTTAAAAATCGGTCAATTTTGGTTTAACTTGTAAACCACCATAAAACTTTTCACCAAGCAGCGTTATGGAAATGACTTTTTTAGTGTAAGCATCTTCCAAGTTCAGTGATCCCGTATTGTATTTGTTTGGATCTGAAAGTTAAAAGCTATGAGCAAGAAATAAAATGAATGAAAAAACTCTTGTCAGTTTCAAGTAATTTTTTTAATTTTTCATCTTTTAAATGGTCATCAAATCTTTAAGTGAAGACTTTTCAATGTGAAACTCTGCATAGTCTACCTAACCCTGTCCATCGTTTATCTCAATTCAAAAAACCTAAGAGGCATCTGAAGTCAGTGTCGAAAATTGTTTAAATAGCTCATATGTAGTAGCATGTATCTGACAGATAAATATTCTATAAATAGTAATATAAACATATTATAGCAACAATTTGCACAAGTTTATAACAATAATGATACAAGTATCATTGACATTACATTGTTACACCGAATAGGTGCATAATAAAGGGGAGCATGAATGTTTTGCAAAATATTCTCTTGTGTACTGTGCTGTGTTACCAGTTTTGTCGATTTTTATACTTAAAATAGCAAAAAAAAAAAACCAGACTATTTACTTAAAATTTTTTTATTTTTTTTTTTGTAAATGTTTTTATCATTTTCAATATGTAATACTATCAGAGCAAAACAAAAATTGTTTTTGTATAAAAAAAAAATGTCTTGCAAGACATTCATGCTCCTCTTTAGTGTATAATAATTCAATTGAATTTCATTTTGCATTTAAACTAATTAGTATAATATGAACTAAATACGTAGTACTTACTTGCATAGAAAATTACATTATGAGTCATATAATTGGAAAATAATTTATAAATAGTATGGATTTATAAAAGGATCAAAACACAATACTCTAATAATGATTATACACAGTGCGAATTTCAGTGGACGAAAAATTATGAAAATTTTGCAGTAAGCACTTTGAAACTTTTCTTTATAAAGTGTGCGATCAATTTTTTAAAAGTAATGAAAAACTTCATACTTTTTATGAAACTAGTTTTTTAATGAAATTTCTTCATTAAATGAATGAATAAATTATATAAATTAAATTTTTCATAAAATTTTATGAAAAAAAGTTTATATAGAAATGTTCAAATACAACTTCATTGCTTTAATGCAAGTCATTCAGACAATTCTCTCAGGGATTATTACGTACTATATGCTGATAACCTCAAAAATATTTTTACAAGGTCTTCAAAAAAAATTTCAAAGAAGGGCTGTAAGAGTAATGTCTAAATCAAGGGTGCCCAAGCCCTATGCGCTTCGTGCTCATTTATTTTTGTAAAAACACTTAGCTATAGGCTGTGTGTTTTAATACACACATAGAGCACTCAGCACTAGCAATACGAAATACACAAACAACTTTGTCTTATTAGTTTTTTTGTCGTTCTTCACTGTATACACGCAAGTGCAAAGCAACAACACTTTCGTATGCTTTGCTGGTAAACATTGAAATATTTTTTTCTTTTTTCTTTGTATGGATTGGTTTTTACAACAAAAATATTGAATAAAAATTAGTTTTTCTTTAAATGTATTGGTGTTTGCTCTTCCATAAGGAGCTTTTGGGCACTCCTGGTCTAAATTATGTTAATGCATTTTTGCATAAATTTTAAAAAAATTTTAAAAATTTTTATGAATAAAATCGTTAGTCCTTAACGTGGCCAGCTTTTGAAACTATTTGGTGTGCATAAAAACTGTCCTCTATAAGTTAAAAAAAATCCTTATGGACCTAATTCTGTTTTTTGATTTATTAAAATACGTGGAATATTTTAAAGCCAAACAAATCAGCATTTTAAAATGTTCTCTTAATGACCTCTCTAGAGGCAACTAATATAAATAGTTATACACGATATTTAATTAAATCTCAAAAGGCTCACTTTAGCAAGCATCCTTCTTAACCCTTTCACTACCCTTGAACTTGATAATGCAATTAAACTTTATATTTTTGTTTAAATATGTTCATTCGGATTTTGGCCATTGAAAAAATAATTATTTGCATAAACTGTTTATCAGAGTAATATAGTCTCGATATTTCTTAATAAAGTCCTAATTTTTTTTAATCCACCTTTATCTCCGAAAAATTGGACGATTAGTGTATCTCCTAAACTAGTAAAGCTTGAATTTCTAAATTTGGCAAGTTGCTGCATCTAATGACGAGAACAAAATCAAACAATGTAGTTTTGTTTAGGCGAATGTTTTTGGTGCTAAAAAGAGGCTGATAAATTACAAAAACCCGATTTTCGGAACCATTTTTTGGTGAGTTTAAGGGGGAGAGACATATATGTAAACCTTTTTCTCTAATTTAGGGACCCCTAAGAAGAATTAAAAATCAAAAAATAAAATAAATAAATAAATAAATAAAAAGTCGTTAGTGCAAGGGTTAAACTGAGCCTCAACAGCGTATACAATATTTACAAAATTATGTAAAATCGAAAAAACATTTCGTTTAAATAAAATTTTTTTTTTTTTCATTGAAACGTTTTATGTGCCTATGCAAGAGCAATTATAACTTTTTTATAGTTTTATTAGTTATTTTTTAATTTATAACGCGCTTTTAACCTCTGCATATTTACAAATATAAAGCAAATCAAACATATTAGCTAGGTTGATACTAGTATTTCGATCTGGCTAAAGACCTCATCACAACCCGAAGTTTTAGAAAAGCCAGAGCCACCAGAATAGGCAAAAAAAACCTATTTATCATCAATTCTGCTCCATTCTTGACTTTTTTAATTGCTGTAAACAAACCATGTTTTTTGTGATCCATGTTAAAAAATTGCCCAAAATAGACAAGTATAGTTAAAGTAACGCGTAAAACATTTAAAAAATACTAAAATATTTAAAGTAAATCAAAACAAATTATAAAAAATAAACTATATCAGTGGCTCACTTTAGCGAACAAACGAGGTATCACATTAACAAACATTACCAAAATTAAAATTTTCAATTTGTTTTTTAGGGAATAATCTTTTTTTTATCAGAATAGTGAATAAAAATCTTACCGTTTGCGAAAATTCGAGTTGGAAAATTGTTTTATTTAGATTTATAACACTTTATGTTGCTTTTTTTAAATAAAGATAGCGGAAATAAAACTTAATAACAGTTTCGAAATTTTCATACAACTTCGATGCGCTATGTGTCCCAAAAACCTTTCCAAAAAGCCCGGCCACTGGTTCAGAAGTTAGCAATTTTACCCTACTACCCTCCGACCGCCAATCCGAAAATTTTGAAAAAGCTGCTATTTCGCACACTTGCATTTTCGGTTATGGTCGTAGTGGACATATTTTCATGAAATGAGCCAAGGAATACGCTGGTGAAATTGGGAGGGTCGTGAATGAATCACCCTGTATATATAAAAATATATTTGAAAATATATTGAAAAGGTATTTAAAATAGCTTTAATTTGATATATCAATTCGATAGGAAGGTTAAAATTTTCCAGATTTTGGTTTAAATCGACAACACAAATGATAGCGGTGCACCGCCTTTCAGTAGTCGTAGGATGTTAATTTTGCCAATATATTATGATATTTCTTTCATAATTGTAGGTACATTGATTTGTACGATTTACTTTGGGATTCCCCCACACACTACGCTCCGCGCTAGAATGACCAAATACCCTAAACACCAAATTTCAATTTTCTAGCTGTATCGGTTAGGCCAGGCCGTTAATAAAGATCATTTCACGGCCAAAATTCCAAAAAAGGGATTTGGGCAGGCCGTTAAGGGAAACATTTCACCTTTTCACCCTACGGAATTTTCAAATTTTAAGTGCCTCTGTTTCCACCTTTTAACCCATATTATTAACACGTTCCTGACCAAAATTTTAAAAGTAAGGTCACTTTCCATTTGAGTGGTGCCAAATTTCAATTTCTTAACACTAGCGGGATAGGTTGGGCGATTTGAAATCAGTCTGAAAAAGATCGTGTTTTTGGATCATTTTTTTAATTGTCATATGGTCATATTTTAGTAAAATTATAATTAAACCTATGCCTTATTTATGTTTCAAGTGAAAACGGAATAAATTTTGGAATATTTTAGATTTTAAAGTATTCGTCCGATCGGTCAGATATTCAAAAATGATATACAATCGCATAATTAATTTTTAACTGAGAAATATATTTTAATATTTTTTCATCAACATAACAATAAAAAATAGAAAAGGACCAGAGAATGACAAAAGTATCATTTTGAGTACTTTTAAAGTATTAGTGATCCAACGTGTATGAATATGTACAAGTAATAACACAAGTATACATTAAGTATACTTCAAGTATTTTGACAATTTCATAATTTAGAATCATAATGATCTTTCCCGGACCTAGCCTATTTGTATTATCAGGGTGAATTAATACTCCCATGGGGCAAAAATTTTGTCCATTTTGGTCTATCTCGTTTAGTTTTGGAGACACAGGTCTTTTAAAATACATGTACAACATGTAAAACATGTACTATGAGTACTTACTTATCTGAGTATGTACATATGTTACTTTTTTTGAGTATGTACATATGTTACTTGTACATGATTTCAGTCTCTGAAAAGGACAACCATTTTTATATTTGTGAAAAAAAAGTCTCATCAAAAAAGTTACCTTTTTTGATGGTTTGGTTTTTTCAAATAATTATTTGGCAACGCTGGATAAAGATTTTCCACAATTTTTTATGCACTATCGTACTAAAGATGGTGAGTTGCTTTCGGGTTTTTTTTAATAACTTAATCCTCTTTATCCAGCAGAAAAATATAGCCGTTTAAAAGTACTGGGTTAAATATCTGGGTTAAATATCGTTCAATAAAATGTTCCTCGTGATTAAGGTTTCACTGTCATTTGTTACTCAGTTAGTCGCAATTTATGTGCTTAATTCTAAATCGGTAGTACCTAACCTGACTAACTAAGCATCCCGCTTTTGGCGGATCTATCCCACTTTTCAATATATGTTTTTCTCAAAAGAATTTTTATAAAATATAAAATGATTCAAAAACATTCAACATTGGAGCTTTTTGATAGAAATAAAGTTTTAGAGCCAGTGAAAAGATTTCGAAATTAGAATTGAGGTCTAAAATGTCTTCATTTGTTGTGCCAAAGTGATTTCTTTTATAATAAAAGAAAATATAATGTGGAAATGGGAGAAGGAGGAATGTTTTGAGAATATAGGAGTTAGTTTATATGTAGTTTGATAAATACCACATGTGCTACACAGAGAGAATTTTTGAAACTTTTCTTCAGAAAGTAAAAAAAAAGAATAATTTATTAAAATAAATGAAAAGCTGCATACTTTTAAGGAAACCAGCTTTTAAATGAAACTTCTTTAGGAGTGTATCGAACTTTCACTTGCGTTAATTTAATAAAAAAGTTTCAATTTACGAATTCTAGTAAAATTTCATAGATTTATGTTGTTTACATAAACATGTGGATAAATTTCTCAGTGTAGGATATGTTAGTATATATAACACATTTATTTTATTTGCAAAGTGGTTTCTAATGGTTATTGTCATAATGGTTGATGATGTCGGTATTTGCAACAATTACAACATTTTTAGTGTATTAGTGTTAAAAGAACAATGAATCGAATTTAATTATTAATACATATGGGTATTATCAAAATACACGGGGAAAAAAATATTTATTTGCCTTATTGAAAGAAAAGAATTTAAAGTATTTTCTATGATTGAGTGTAATTAGGAAAACCTAAAAGATATTAATAGTGTCCAAACGAACAGTTCGGCCAGAAAATACATTTGGTCCGTATTTTGTATTTTAAAGCATTATGGACAAATTTTGAAAATGGACAAATGTTTATTGGGCTGATAAGATGCGATTTTTGAGTGTCAAATTTAAAGAAATGTCCGTAGATAAGCAATGAATTCACTGTTCGGCCCCCGAAAGTTTGGCAAAATCGAACATAGTTCGGCGGTCGAACTTTTAACTTTAAAGCTAAACTTCGGCGTTTTCCTTAAATTGTTTAAACAAAATCGAATTAAATCGGCTCAATAAACATGTTGCCAATAGAAAAAATGTATGTTCATTGCCTCTAGATACCAAAAAAAACCGACCAAATATAGTTTTTTGGCCGAATTGTTCAGTCTGACACTAGAAATTAAACTTAATCACAAATTTTAAGTCGATAGAGTAGTAAATTAAATATATGATTTTAAAATTTGTCGAATCTGTTCCGAATAGGTATAAATCTTAATGTTTGAAACTCAACCAGGGATGGCAGGCAATACCGCTAAAATACCGTTACCGATTCAAAACCCTTTCAACAGACTATCGTTATCCCTAAAATACCGTTACCGAAATAAAGTTATCCGTAAAATAACTAAAACATCAATATCCTTAAAATACCGTTACCGAAATAACCAAAATAGCGTCAACGCTAAAATACCGTTACCGAAATAATCTAACAAAATCAGAAAAAATAATCGGTGTAAATAGATATATATTTTCCCAAAGCTTGATCATAATGGGGCCATAATCTGACAAAATCAGAAAAAATAATCGGTGTCAATAGATATATATTTTCCCAAAGCTTGATCATTATGGGGCCAAAATTATCGATGTGCTAGTTTTTTCTCTGAGTGTATTATTAAACATAGAGATAATGGGTTATTCATAATCAGCTCGTATATGGTGCATAAGTACACAATGTGTATTTGCAGGTACGTACCTTAACAATTATTGCCGTACTTTAAATATATTTCGTTCGTTTCGTCTTAAAATCCGCGATTATACATATCTTTAAAAAAAATATTTCTATGTATTTAAAAACGAATATTTTATAATGAACAATCAAAACAAATATTTATTTAAACTTTTTTTTAATGTTTGAAACATAAGATTAAAAATACAAAACAAATCTAGTTGGCAAAAAATTGATGAAACTAATGTGGTTAAAATACGATGTATTCACAAGATACGACATTACATGAATCCGGCTAATAAGGTCAATGAAAATTTTTCAGTAAATGACTGAGGTTTTTCTTTACAAAGTGAACGAACATTTTCGTAACATTAATGAATATCTTTATAATTTTTATGATGCTCTCGTTTTAATGAAACTTTTTTCGTTTTTTCGTAATGTTTCCGTAATTTAACGAGAACTGACATTGTTCATGATTATTACACCCAGAACACAGTCTCAGTTGTCACCACCGAATGTGTTGTCAATCGAACTCTGGTGTTTATGACAACTATCTTCATATTAAATTATATTTTTGGTCGTGAAAGCTAATATTCAGTTGTCTCATACAATATTATATTTCACTTAAATATTATTACGTTCCACAAATTTTTATTCAAATCAAAAAACTTTCTTGATTTTTCAAGTATTGAACCGTGGCCTTCAGATTAATAGTCCACTGCCTACTCATTGCACCAAAATTGCTTTTAATTTTGTTTAACTATTTGGAACATTTTAGTATTTTATTAGTATTTTATTTTAATTAAAAAAAAGCTTTTAGCGTTTGTCTTTGGATTTGAACTAGGAAACTCGGTGTAATTGCCTGCCGCTCTGCCCATTTGACCACAAACACTTATAAATGTGGAGTGCTAAATTTGAATTTCAATATTTTGTTAGGAAAACAAATATAGTCTAAAATTCGTTTGACAATACCAATCATTACTTGCTTCTATAAACAATGCAATCCACAAGTCGGTTTGTTTTCCAAAGCCCTAATTTGATTGTATATTTGATTGGGAAACCCGTATTTGCAGTAACCACTATTGATTATCGACAATTTTGTAATAAATTTGATCGCTGGTACCAATTTTTTTGCATTTTCAATAAAGAAATGGTTGCTTCTACCGATCACAATTACTAACCGAATTTTATTTGAAAATTTGATTGGAAATACCAATAATTGTATAATAGGATTGTTTTTTAGTTCCTGTTTCCTATTTTTAGTGGCCAGTATAGTATTTTCGATTTATTAATCGATTATACGCAATTACTAATGAAATAACGTCCTATCAAATAAATTTTAATGGTTTTACCCGAATTAAAACCAATCTTTTTTCTGGGTGTACACTGTGTGACAGCCCAAATCGGCAGGGGTCCTGCTTACCGGCAAAAGTTATATCGGTAAAAAAAAGTTATAGGTGTCCAAAATCCAAAAATACCGTGCAGTCGGCGTTGAGCTTACAACTTTGCTGAACATCACTTTGCGATATTCGTACATTTAGATGGCCGAAATTCAGCAAAAAGGCACAAAAAATTACAATTTCCCCTAACTTCAAATCGATATATCTCGATTCCTAGAACTGACTCAGCGAAACACCGGGACACATTTAACTTTTTTTTTGACCGATATAACTTTACCCGGTAAGCAGAACCCCCGCCAATCCTGACCCCTACCATTTGTCGCACAGTGTTATTAAACTAGTTTTAGATGTATAAAACTTTTAATAAATTAAACTAAATTCTTCCTAAAATATTATTGAAAATTTCATTTACTTCATTAGAAGTTTTAATGACTTAATTCCTAACGAATTCTTTTCAATCGTATGCAAAAATTTATTTATATTATGAAAATATTTCTCTCAGTGCACATGTTATTTGAGTATATGTATTTCTGTAACAGACATGGGAGGCGTCAATTACATAACACAATTTATACTTGTGAAATTTTTTCAATATCATTAATAATTTCAAACCTACCCTCACAAGTGTGGGCTTAAACGCTTCCTTAGAAAATTTGTCAAATTTGTAGTACCAAACATGGGGATTAGTAACAACATCTGGGTATTTAATTACAGGGCAATTACTTAATTACACTCAATTACATGTAATTGGTCTGTAATTATATACACAAATATTGGTATTATGTCCCATGTCTGGTATTGACAAAATTGAAAGATTTTCAAGGAAGCGTTTAAGTCAGCAAGTGTGAGCGTAGATCTGAAATTATTTATTATATGAAAAATTTCACAAATGTGTGATTGTGAAATGTAATTGACGCTGCCCATGTCTGTTCTGTAAATGTGTGTGGTATTAGTTGTTAGGCAATAAGAACAAGTGCAAATGTCATTTGTAGTATTTAATATATAAGTTTGTATGTAGTATTAATTTGAGGTATGTCTGTATGTGTGTGTGTGTGTATATGTGTGTGTGTTATGTATGTAACATTCATATGTAATCAACAATGACAACTTAATATTATTTAAACACATAAATTATAACGACAACATTATTGTTTTCTTCAACAAGAAAGACAAAATGGGAAGGAAAATCAAAGAGCAAAAGGAAGTTCTGTTAAAACCTCAGATAACAGTCAGTTACACAATAGCTACCTACTGCAAGATAGACAGATATTGTACCAACATATTTATAATATGTTCATAAATTAATGATAATTATCAACGAAAATATGAATTTAATGTGTTGTTATTTAAGAAAAAAAAAATACTTAAGCAAACAATTCTCAAATATTAATGTAATTATTTATATAAAAAAAATCAGTTGGATAAACAATTATTATTTTGAATAATTTATTGAGGAGATTTTATTTTCAACTGAAAATAATGTTACCTTGAGCTGTTTATTTGATGGCGAATTACATTCAGAAATATTGTTTCGAAAAATTTAATGTTTTTCATTAATTTAATGAAAAGGTTCATTAATGTAGTGACAAGTTTCATTAATGTAATGAAAGTTTCATTAGTTTAATAAAAAAATTCATTAGTTTAAATAGAAATATTCATTGGGTTGTGTTAAACATATCTTTTGAGTGTGTTTAATTTTTTTTACCTAATTTATGAGGTATTTTGCAAAAGTAAATAATAAATTTCTTAATATTAATAAAAAGTTTCATAAGTATAAATGTTTCTAGCGGTATACAGGTCAGCACAAGTTTACGAGTCTCAAATATGGGGCTACCCTTATACGTTGATGATGTAGACAAACTACATAGATATTACACAAAAAGGATACTCAGACATCCAGAAAATACTCCAAATTATGTCATCACTTTAGAAACTTGTCAAGAATAAGGACATTTTTACACATTAGCTCTGCACCTAAAATATGTATCAAAAACGATTTTTGATTATTAAAATCACAGGTTACCTAATTTGCTGCCTAAAAAAGTAATGGAAAGGTAATCGTATTGTGCTCTTATAAATCGATTGGAAAACATTGAACAAAATAAAATTTTATGGAACAACGCTTGTTAAAACCTGATTAAAATAATTAAAAGCTCAATCAATCAATGCATAAAAGGGTTAATGTTTATAAATCAAAAAATTGCTTTACTTATTATTTCCAGAATTTCTATTTAAAAATCCGGAAAACATCAATAGAATTTCAGAATTTCCATTTGAATTTTAGAAAATATCAACTAAAATTCAGATTTTTAATTTGAAATTCAGAAAACATCAATTGAAATTCAGAAAACATCATTTGAAATTCAGAAAATGCCAATTGAAATTCAGAAACACATCAATTTAAATTCAGAATACAGCAATTGATATTTATAAATATCGCAATAGAAATTGCGTATGGGAGGCATACCAGAAAAATTAATTTAACGCTTAACTTTCCAGCAAAAGTATGGTACTGGATACTTATTATTTCATACATTACTTTGTATTGAGTACTAATTACCTTATGAATTACTTTAAATAAGAAAATAATAGGTTACCGTTCAGAAACTTATAATGCATTACTCTCGGCTCTATGAAATAAGGCCCCAATGAAATAAGTCCCCAAACCTTAAATGACATAAGGCCCCAAAAATTTGTAATAAAAAAAATTGGGGTCCTATTTCATTTTTTGGGGCTTTATTGGATTTTTTTTTTTTGGGTCTTTATTTCATAATGAAGAACTTGTTTTTCAAATCAGATGTCGAATCCGTTGAAATCTTATATTTTTAAGACATCAAGTAACATTTATTTGACCAGTCATAACTTTTTATGTCCCAAAATACCAACCAAGATTTATTTATTGTTTTTTAATGATTATTTTTTTTAAAAAGTATTTTATTAAAAACTTTACGTATATATTAGTGTCTAAACGTTAAATAAATAGAAGATAAAAAACAATCAATTAGCTGTTTAAATGACAAAGCTATGACTGGTCAAATTATATTACTTATTGCCTTAATAATAAGATTTCAACGGATTCGACATTGGATTTGTAAAAACAAGTTTTTCTGTGTGGCGGCCTTCGGCCGCTCTTAGGGTTTTTTTTCCTCCGTAGAACGCGACAGGCGGCTACGCGAAATAAAGTTTTTTCTGCGTACGACACAAAAAACAAACTATCAATTCGTTTGCTATATTTTTTTAGGGTACAAGAATAATCTTCCAGTGATGATTGTTTAAAATTGTTTTTTAGTGAAATATTTTTAAATGTTCATATTTACAGGATTCATTTACTAATTTTTGTTATGTTCTTGCCGTCATATACACAAAAACTATGTATTAATTAGGAATAAAAAAATATTTTGATGTAATATATAATTTAGTTTTTTTTTTTAATTGGGGCCTTATTTCATTTTCGAAATGAGGCTTTACTTCATTATCAAATAAAGCCCCAAAAATTGCGGCGTTATTTCATTTTATTTTGGGGTTTTGTTTAATTTTGTTGGGGCCTTTTTTTATTTTTTTTTTTGGGGCATTGTTTCATAATGAAATAAAGCCCCCAAAAAATGGGGAGTTATTTCATTTTAGTTTTGGGGACTTATTTCATTGGGGCCTTATTTCATAGAGTCATTACTCTCATACAAGAAAATAATTGGTGAACTATAATAAGTTATTCATCTTATTACTTCCAGCAAAATGTAATGATATAACAATTTTCTGAAAATCTATTTCTAGACTCATTATAATTCGTATTTTAATAAGCTATAGGGTAAGGTGTTAGTTTTGGTTTATCTTCAACAAATTTACATAGAAGAAAAATTCACTTATATTTTAAACTATGATACATTATATGCGTCGGTGGCTCAGGGTATAGAGCAGTCGCCTGTTAATCAGACGATCCAGGTTCGATTCCCGGCACGACCGTGTTTAAAGAAACAATTAATAACATATTTTTTTAAATTTGTAATTTTTTCCAAAATTTATTTTTAAACCCATTATTATTTTTCTTTCTGGTAATGGCTTTGTATTCATACCCTTGTATGCATATATGTAACCCATTATAATTCATATCTACGTAAGGCTGCCAGTAAGGCATAACTCATTACTTTTGGGACATTTCATATAAAAAAAGTTAGAGTTTAGATTGATCGGCTCATTGTTTGGTAAGATGTGTTTTTGGGTTTTATATAAGATGGTACAAAATATAAATCTGTATAAAATTTGAATCGATAAAATGTTTTATTTTAAACTATCGCTTAACCCAGTCTCTATTAACGTAACTATTTACGTAACGTTTATTTGGGCGCACACTTTATGAATATTACGATCTCCTAAGTAATCGTCAGTAGAATTTCAAAATCCTTATTTATTTAGGAAATGAAAAATGTATGACAAAGTAGATCGTAAAATTATGCATGTCCGATTTATATAACGTGATAATCTAAATTATCTTTAAAGATATTGTACAATGTTCTTGGGCATTGAATATAATTTTATAATATTTCTTAGTAAAATTAATTATGCTCAAAAATTTTTATTTTAAATATATTATTCTAAACAGTTAATGTTTATTATATGTATTTTGCGGTCTGTGGGCACTTAACATATAATTTACTAACGTCATAAAAAGTTTATATATTTTTTTCATACAAAAACTAATTGCTGTTTATGAAGAAAACCAATTGTGCTACAAATTGAGAATATCATAAATTTTTAAAATGAGATATATAAAAATACACAATATGTGTGTAGTTTTCATAAAAGAAAAACAACACGCGAGTAATATTTCTATTTTAAATACAATCTTGAAATCTGTGTATATTCATAAAAAAAAAAAAAAATCTAAAGTATAAAGTTAGCATTAATTAGTACAACGACAAAATAACATATAATGTAAAGGGTGTCCCAAGAAGAGCGCAATTTTTAAATTTTAAATAAAACACAGATATTTAAAAAAAAATCGTGAAACTTTATTATATCGTAAAGTAGACAGAATGAGGTTATGTATGGAACAATATATCGTGCAGATGGCCGCCGCGGCTTTGCTGGCATGCACGCGATCTTTTAATGAAATTTTTAATGACCGTTTTGCATGAATGCTGCGGTATTTCATTAATGCAGCGTCCAATTTCCTCTTTTAAGGCTTGAGGCGTCGTCGGCTTATTCGCGTAAACCATCGACTTCAAAAAACCGCAAAGAAAAAAATCTAGTGGTGTTAAATCGCACGATCTAGGCGGCCAATTCTGATCTCCAAAACGCGAAATAACACGACCGGGAAATGACTGATGCAGCAATTGAATTGTTTCTCTGGCTGTATGACATGTGGCGCCGTCTTGTTGGAACCACATACCCTCCACATTCATTTCTTCAATTCTAGGCAAGAAAAAACTGGTTATCATTTCACGATACCGAACACCAATGACTGTTTGCGCTTGACCTGCCTCATTTTCATAAAAAAAAGGTCCAATGATTCCTCCAGCCCAAAAACCACACCACACAGTGACACGTTGAGGATGCATTTGCTTCTCGTGAATCACTCGAGGATTTTCCTCACCCCAAATGCGACAATTCTGCCTATTGACGAAGCCATCAAGATGAAAATGGGCCTCGTCACTGAAGATGATTTTATCGGCAAAATCAGCATTTTCATGTTTCGCCATTTTGGTATAACAATTTCACAATGAGAATGCGTTGTTCATTCGTGTAGCGCTCCATTTTTACTAACCTCGTACCTTCTACTAGCAAACAATAACAATTGTTCAAATGTCAAACAATGACACTTCGAATGTTGCCAGATTTAAAAATTGCGTTCTTCTTGGGACGCCCTTTATATTTATTTAATTTTTATTTTATTTTTCACAGCTAACAAAGAGCGTCCGTTAATCGGTTCCCGCCGATTTCGATGAAATTTGGATATGTTATAAATAGGGACTAGAAGTTCATGCAAATGCATGTTTTTTTTTCTTAAGGAAAGAAATTCTTGCGAATCACGGAATTTGCGATTAAATGGCATCGATTTGTTAGAACATATGTTTGCATATTTAGCTATAAATGCATATTTATGCAAAATTTCGCTTTAAATGCTTATTTTTATAGCATATTTATACTTATTTTACAAAACCCCCTAAAATTTATGTTTTTTCGAATACCTTAAAAAGCTAAGCATGCTCGGGCATGATACACTGCGTTGCATAACTGTAATTACAAATGATTTTTGCTATTTTTTCTAATGTTACAAAAAATTGTTTAAAACTTTTCACTGTTTTTAAGAGTGTGATAACTCAATTAACAGAAAAAAAACTTAATTAACCCGTTTGTGCACTTGGGGCCAAAAATGTCCCAATATTTTTTTTTACCATAAAAAAACGCAGTTTCTTTCAAATATCTGCATAATAGAGGTAAAATTTTTGAATTATGCATAACAAAATACAGATTTACTTTATTGAATTTAATTACCTAAAAATCGTTTAATGCACTTTGGGCCAAAAATTCTTCAATATTTTGTAACTTTGAAAACGCAGTTTCATTAAAATATCTGTATAATAAAATTAAATATATGTATAATAGATATGCGTTTTTAATGTTACAAAATATTGAGGAATTTTTGGCCCAAAGTGCATTAAAAAATTTTTAGGTAATTAAATTAAATAAAGTAAATCTGTATTTTGTTATTTATAATTCAAAAAATTTACCTCTATTATGCAGATATATGAAAGAAACTGCGTTATTTAATGTTAAAAAATATTGGGACATTTTTGGCCCCAAGTGCACAAAAGTGTTAATTAAGTTTTTTTTCTTTTTAAATAATAAATACCAACTACGGAAAATAATTTAGTCAACTTTCATTCAAATACGAAGATACCACATGATTTTTCGTTATCAATTTCATGAAATCTTCAAACTTTCGAAAAAATTGACCTTTGACCTTGAAAATTTACCTTTACCGTAGTTCGATTTTGACCAAATTTTCAGAATATAGTGTTTGTAGTTTGTTTCATAAAACACTGAATAGCATTAATTGGTACTTGTTAAAAGTAGATAAATTTTACATTATGATCGAATTTTGTGCAAAAAAAAAAGGTTTTCCTCGAAACCCGCCGAATTTAAATAGCTGCCCTTACTAAATTAAACGGGGGATATGTGTAATTTTTGGTATTTTAATTTTATACATAATGAGACCTTAGTGTGCGCAACTATTTTTTTTTTAATTTTGTTGAACAAAATTTTTTAAAATTTGAAATTGGAGATTTGAAAAATACCCCAAAAATATTGTTGGTTTTTGACGTCACCTTAGGACAGGATACCGACATCCTAAAAATTAAGTATTTCATATCTAATAGTTAATGGGTCCAGTAAGTAAAAAAAAATATTTTGGTATTTAATTTCGAAAACGTTTAGGATGTGGGCTCGAAATGTTTGATCAAGTGGTATTTGGCACATTAGTGGTCTGTGGTATTTTTTACTCGGGTAATTCTCAATCGATTTTGGATTTTTATATCTTTTTGAAAACACTTTTTTGTCTTCATCTCGATTAATTTATAATATAGAATAAAAACTGCTTCAATATTAACAATTTTTTGAAAAAAACGCACAAAAAGCCATTTTCCCCCATAGAAAACACACTTTCAATTTTCAATTAATTTCCGCCTCGTGTTTTCTTAATCCAATCGGCACCAAACTTCATATTAAATGTTTTTACATACAAAGGAACCAAACTAGCCAATCGCTAGACTTTATAACTCATTTTGAAAAACGGCCATACAAAGTTGAACACATCTAGTGTCCAACCATAACCATAAGTAGGCTCCCAGAGATTACTTGCTAAATGCTGATGTCTGGCAACGCCACAAAAATGGTCGAATTAAATTCGCTAAAAGGACTGAAGAAAGGCAAGTCAATAATCGCTGTTGTTGGTTAAATTTATGTTAAATAAATTTCTTTTGAAGGTAATTTTTTCTGATGAGAAAAGTTCAATCTTGACGGTCCAGAGGGTTTTAACTTATTATTTTATGCATTACATTGTAATAAGTACTTTATACCTTCTGCAGTACTTTAAGTAATAAAATAATTTAAACTTATAATGCATTACTCTTACACAAAAAATAATTGGTGACAATAATAGGTTATTCATCTTATTACTTCCCAGGAAAATATAATTTTCTGAAAATCAATTTTTGGACTCATTATAATTCTTCTTTTTGTATGCTAAAGGGTAAGGTGTAAGTTTTGGTATATCTTGAACGAATAAACATAGAAGAGAACTTCATTTAAGTTTTAAATTATCAAATGTTGTATGGTTTGTTTGGCTTAGGGTATAGAGCAGTAATCTGTTAATCTGACGGACCGGGATCGAGTCCCGGCTCGACCATTTTAGAAAAAAAATAATAAATCGTAATTTTTTTCAATATCTATTTTTAGACCCAATATTTTCTTCCATTTTGTAATGGCTTATTATTTATACACTTATAAGTATACAGGTTACCCATTATAATTCATATTAACGTAAGGCTACCAGTAATGCATAACTCATTACTTTTGAGACATCTCATATAAAAAAAGTTAAAATTTTAATATAAAGGGTAATACGTCCAAAACTTCGAGTTCTGATTACAGTATTCATTATTTGCTAAGGTATGTTTTTGTTGGGTACGTAAGGAATCACGATATTTCTCAAAAAGAAATTTCGGAGGCCAATCCTTAATGGTTTGGGGCGCTTTTTGTTACGACGGTATGGTTGATTTGGTATTTCCAAGCACCAGAATGTATTTTTCTGAGTTCATTACAGTATTAGAAGAGAAATTGGTGCCATTAATAGCAACGAAGAAGAATTCATTTTCCAACAAGAAAATGCTTCAGTACATGTAAGTCGTCAGACTATGGAATGGATATCATCAAAAAATATAAGAGTGTTGGAATGGCTCGTATGTTCTCCGGATCAAAACCCCATTGAGAATATTTGAAGAGTATTAACCCGTCGAATTTACGCACAAAACCGGCAAAATGAACGCGTTTTTCATCTAAAAGAAGCAATTATTATGTTTAATCGAATTTTCGAGTTGATTAAAAAGAAAATGCTGTAGCTTTGAAATATTTTCCTTAAATTTTTGTAAATTTTGATATAATAAGTTAAGTGTATTTATATTTATAAAAGTTTACACAAAAGTGTACACTAACTAATTGATTTTGTTATTCCATTTTAAATAGTATAATAAAAAATAAATTAATTGTTTTTTTTTTGTTAAATATTATTAATTTTTACTGGTTTTACATTTATGCCGGTTAAACTCTTCTACTTTTTTTTTAACTTACGAAATTTAGTGAATTTAATGTGTAATTATAGTTTTGCAACGCACTGTACTGTATATCTGTGATGAGCATTTCAAATACTGTTCATCAGATACCAAATTTATATATAGAAATATGAGAAAAACGCAAAAAACCAAAAATGTTGTCATATTTTACCCAACTTTTTAGCCCTTAAATGTGAGATTTAGCAGCAAAAAAGACGTGGGTTTCTTAATTTGTGATTCTTTATAACATATCCAAAGTTGATAGCAATCGGCGGTAACCCATAAACGGACTCTCCTTGTAAGTATGTATTTGAAAAACATTTCTTGTTGAAGATGAAAAAAAATAAACATTTTTCCCCACTTGAAAATCAAATAAATGTACAATATTTCAAACTTAATGAGATAATGTGAATGACGAATGTCTGTCAAGAATTACGAATAGAACATTTTACTATAACCCCAAAAATAATGTAAGAAAAAACACAAAAATGATTTAGAAATCTTCAAAAAAAAAAAAAAAAAATCAAAACATAAAACATTTTGCGGATGTATCGCTTAGAGACCAATCTACCCATCAGCAGCAGCACCAACCTCATCAATTTTTAAAAGTACATCATTTTTTATACACATCTTTTTTTAACAGCTAAATGAACAAAAAAATATACATAAATTCTATTTAAATCACGCACTTAATTAGTACTTTTTTATTTGTCTTTGCATACATTCGTTTGCCTTTAACGAATTGACTCAATTGAAAACAAAACAAAATTATGAAAAATCTTAAATTTTAAATTATGCCAAAATGTAAACACATTTTAAATGAAAACATTTCTACCAAAACGACAACAATTTAAGTGAACGGGGGGGAGAAGAATATTTGAAAAAAAAAATAAGGAATGATATACAAACACCTTGTTCTTTTAATAACTCATAATTCATAACAGATTTTTTGAGTGTATGCGTTTTTTATATTTTAACCCCATACACCATATAATATATTAAAGGTCGAAAAAATAGCAGTGTTTAGAAACAATCGAATATTTTAAATTTATGCGACAACAAAAATAAATTTAAAAAAAAAACAATTTCCGAGCACCAACGTTGGGCGCCATTATTTTTATACCTGAAAAATATAGTGAAACAAAATGGAGCCCAGCATAAATCCGCGACATATGTTATATGAATTTTGAAAAATTCAATGAATTGACTCAATAAGGACACGTCCACTGGACATTTTTCGACTAAACTTTGTAGCAGCGCTGCCAATTTTGACGATTTGTCTCCATTTTGATAATTTTTGAAGTGAAATATTATGAAATAATAATAAATAATTTACAAAATTCAATGCATGAAAAATTACGATTTTTAAAAAATTTGCCGTTTTTATCCAATATTACAATTTTTCAATAATACTTACTTAAAATAATCTTAAATCGAACAAAAAATTAATGATTTACCCATTTAATGTTCAACTAAATATATACTTCATCATTTTGAAAGATTTATTTTAATTTTATTTAAAAAATAACGAAAACCAATGTAATATTTTTATATATTTTAGAAAGGAAAGTCAAAAAATGTAAATTTGTTTATAAGTTAATTCATTTGGCTTAAAAATCACTGATAAAGGAGTTATTTTCCTCGTTTAAATCAATATTTTTTATTCTTATTAAATCAGTATTTTTTGAATGGCATTTTTTGCATGCCCAAATTTTGTGAAACCAAATATCGGAAAAAAATTTGAAAAATTAACATTTCGTCATGAAATTTTTGCAGATTTTAAAATATGTACACGCAAAGAAAAAATATGGTTGCAATATGATTCCGGCTACAGAACTATGTTGCCTACAGCCCTAAATGGTTGTTTGCCTACAAAACTAAATGTTATTGTATCAATCATATTTCACGTGTTTTAAAGTCTGTAGTACGTTTTAATTATAATATATTTGCAATAATCATATTATGGTAATAAAATATGGCGAAATTCTTTTCCATTATCATAATATGATAACAAATATTGTTATAGTGCAAATATTATGATTTCTGCAAACATGTTATGATCATTATATTGTATTGCGAAATGGTGTTCTTAACATATTTTAATGCGTACTTAAAGTTTATAGTTTAGCTTTTATTAGATAATTAAATAAACAATTGATCATACACTTTATAAGCATCGCATAGCGACAAAATAAGCATGTATATAACTCCTTAATAACACAAATCTTTTTTGTCAGCGCAAAGACAATTTGATTACTTAAATTATTTTAAAATAAGTTTATGTAAATGTGTAAATGATTAAATAAATAAATATACTTTTGTACTATATACAAAAAAAAAACATGCATAACTTTATAATTCAGCTTCAACAGAATGAGAATAATGTAGGTATGATAATTTATAAACATTTCCATAAACATAGTATGATAATATTGAGATCAATTGGGAACCATTATATGGTAATCTAATTATCATAATATAATTAAGAAAAAGATAAGAGTATAGATGTCACAACCATAATAACATGGTTTAATTATGATTGCGACCATGTTTTTTTTTTGTGCGTATACTATGGGATTTTGGGGAAATCTTTCCAACAGAAAAATGCTTAAATTCTTAAATACTTCAGTTATTATAGAGTAATTGTTAAATTACACTAAACTATTTTTTCTGCTTATTACAATTTAAAATTGGATTGAAAAATATTCGAAAAATATTCATTAGTTTAATGAATTGCTGTTTTAAGAAATTATGAAAAAATCGTAAAAAAATTTAATGAAAAAACTAACAAGATTAATAAATTTTCATTCAGTTAATGAAAACTTTCATTGAATCAATGAAACCATTTTAATGAAATCGATTAATTAATACTATGAAAGAAAATTCTATCAGTGTAGTTTCTAAAAAATAAAGCAAAGCAAAAAAGATTTGAAAAAAAATATTTAGAGTTGTTTTTAGTAAAATAAATGTTAAAAATTTTCATGAATTAGCAGTGATCCTTCCCTTCCCTTTTCCTCAGAAAAAGAAGATTTTACTATCCAAAACTTAATGAATATTTATTTTTAAAATCCCGAAAATTCCCGAAAATGTTCGAAAAACAATTCCCAGGAGTAGAAAAAAGTCGGGAATTTGAAAACCCTGGAAAAAAATCAAAATATAAATTTTAATAGGGAATCTTTAAATACACATCTTTTGGAGTCTATATACATTAGGTTGTCCCGAAATTTTTTTTTTTTGGATTTCAGTAACGCAAGACCTCCTAGAATTTGCGTAATTGATCGTAGATTACCAAAATGACTTTAAAAATAAAATGAAACTATATCTTTAGGGTTCTACCGATCTTCAAAGTTTTGAAAAGTAGTTATTTTCATGATTATATTTCGCCATCCTTAATTTCGACACCTAAACTAAATATGCCACGACTATATATAACAACAACACTTTACCGGCAACTACAAATTTGCTAGACACAGTGGAGTTCGTTTATAACGTACACAAGTTATAACGAATTTTTTATAAAACAAAAAAATTCCGGAAAAAAAATTTTCCTTACCCAAAACATTCACTTTCAAATTATATACCAATTATTACGGTTATAGCGAACACTTGTTTATTGCGAACCAGTTTTTAAGTTCCTTTTTATTTAGAGTGGTGTTTATGATTTAAAAAAAAATGAGTTCGAGGCGTAGTAAGACAACTTGTGTTATATTGGGACCATATAAGGAACTTAGTGATCGGCAGCTACCAACTATAAGAGACGTCCTTAAATATATTTTATTTATCAAGTATAACATGAAATTGAAGTATAATGGCAAAGATCCATCAAATTCAGATATATATGCGATTGTTTTTGAAGAGATTGACAATATTTGGACCAAAGCTTCGATTCCAATCGTAACAAAGGAACGAGTTATTCAGTTACTCAAATCCTATTTCGAAAAGTACCTCCATTTGAAAAGATACCCCTAAAGCAAACGAAAAAATGGTTTCGAAAACAAACTAAAGTGTTTCTTGGAGTCAACTGGGAAGCTTTTCGACGTTGCTGCTTGCAAATGCACTTCATTTGAATTTTGTTCTTGTTTAAAACCTACGAAAGTTCCAATCAATGAAAGAAGTTTTTTGTTGGATCAAAGAAATTACAGAAAAATGGTTATATGTGGAGTTGATAAAAAAGAAACAGATCGATTAATAAAACGAAAGCAGAGACAAACTGAACATTCCATAAGGGCAGCAAAAAAGGCGCGTTCTACTCAAGAAATCGATTCTATCCCAGAAAATTGTGATGAAGTTTTACTGTGTGAATCTTCCCTAGAAACGTATTCGATAACGGAGGCATCTCCCACTAACACACTTTCGACAGATACACCTTCCAATTCAACGACGAATCGGAATACATTGCCGTTGCCAACAGTTGCTAAGGTCTGTGATAGATACGGTTTATCGACTCGTTCTGCTGCTGCTGCTGTTGCTCTGCGGTTTTGACTGACTCCGGCTTAATTTCTACAGAAAATTAATGTCTGGTAATCGATAAAAACAAAATACACAGAGCTGTATCTAAAGTCCGAAAAGAAAATTCAAAAGACATTGGAGGTATTGTTATTAAAAGCATTTACTTTGATGGACGAAAAGACAAGACTCTGATAAGTGAGAAAATAGGGGATCGTTACCATCGCAAAGAAGTTTTAGAAGAACATATCTCAATTTTAGCAAAACCTGAATCAATTTATTTAGGTCACACAACGCCAAGTCGTGGCACTGCAAAGGGCATTCTAACTTCGATCACAACTTTATTAGAAGATAAAGGTTGGAATTTAGATAACGTGATTTGCATTGGATGTGAGGGAACTGCTACTAATACCGGTTGGAAGGGTGGCGTTATTCAATATTTGGAGGAGTATTTGAAGAGACCGCTACAATGGTGTGTTTGTATGCTCCATGCCAATAAGTTGCCCCTTCGTCATTAATTTTTGACTTTAGGTGGTTGCACTTCGGGACCTAGAGAATATTCTGGACTTATTGGAAAACAATTAAGCTACTTGTGATAATGAAACTACGGTGTCTTTTTGTGCGGTGGCTGGAAATTTGCCTGACTTGCCAAAAAATGTGGTCGATCAACTAAAATATGTTATCAGTTGTGGATTCTGTTATCGAAAGAAATGCTTTTTTTGCTCACCCGGAAAATCTACTTGTCAGTATGCTGTTTGATGATAGAGACCACATTCGGGAGCTGGCATTGCAAAGAATAATCAAAACTAGAGAAGCTGAAAGTAGCACTAAACACAGAATATTTAAACCACCAAAAATTAACTTCTATGCTGGAGATTACACCGAAATTATTATATGGCACGAGTGTAGGGTTACAGCACCTCCCGTTCTGCGAGTGTAGGGTTACAGCACCTCCCGTTCTGCGAGTGTAGGGTTACAGCACCTCCCGTTCTAATGAGGACCTTCAAATCATGGCAAAAGATAACAGCTTGGAAATTATTGACTTTCCTTGTCACACACAAGCTGTGGAAAGATGTGTTAAACTGGTAACAGAGGCCTCTCAAAGTGTAACTAACACTGCTTCTAGAGATGGCCTTATTAGAACCAGGTGGAAATCACGAGCTGAAATGCCAAATTTTGGCCCAAAAATTATGTTTAAATTTTAAGTTTTAGTCATTTATTATCAATTTTATTTTCTTCTACATTAATTGCAAGTATAAAATATATTAATAAAATAAATTTGCATCTCGTTTTTTTTTTTATTATTTGAAGCATACGGTTTAGGTTTGTAAAAACGTTTTCAAAAGTAGAGCCCTCAAGATGGCACGTAATTCGATTTTTATTTCTTTTATCGTAATCTGTGTAAAATTACGCAAAATTTGCGAAAGTGTAGCTCGAAAAAACACTTTTCTCATTCAAGGACGGGACAACCTAATATACATATGTATGTAACATCGTAATAAGACAGCATTAGTTAAGTGATTTTTTTAAACTAAAATTATCATTTAAAAGTTATTAAGAGTCTCTGATTTTTTTATTTTTTATTCATGATTTTTATTTAAATGGTAAATTATTTTTAAACCACTGTATTATCTTGATCCACTAAAAAATATAGCTGTTTAAAAGTTCTGAGTGAAAAACGGAACAGCGTGTCCATAATATGCATTTTTTTTTTTTTGATTCCATGGTATTTTCTTCCAAGATTTAAACAAAAAAAGCTTTTTTACAAAAAAAAAAAAATAAATAAAACCTTGACCCAATATTGAAGGTTTTTATATTCAAATTTGAAAATTCGTTTTTTAATATTTTCTTATCATCTGAATTTTCCACTTGAAAATTTAATTCCCCAAAAAAATAAATAAAAAGAATCGAAATACTTCTTTAGACAAACAAAAATCATAATCTTTATACACATTTTTTGTATTTTTTTATATGATTTATGAGCGTATAAAAGTGACTTAATGAGGAAAAAAATATAATAACATGCTGAGCTATTTTTAATGTTTCCGATAAAGAGAAAAACCACAAAAGAATAAAACAAAATGTATAGGCGGCAAGCCACAAAAAAAAAATTTAATTTGTTCGAAAATAAATTGTAACAAGAAAATTAATATGTTGCGGTGTGAGCAAAAATTTTATACCCTAGATTCTGGTAATTCTGACATTTTTGAAAGAGAATATATAACGCTCAAATAACAAAACTAGTATAGCAGGCGCGGATTCAGTTTTTCCACATTTTTGGTAACAAAATGTTTGACTTAAAAAAAAAAATCAAGAATATATGGTCTTTAATCGGTATTCTGCATAATAGGCATGCTTCTTCTATTTGCCAAGTATCTACACTCATAAAAATCCATGCATAAAAATACGAAATTATTGTCAAAACTACAAAAACTTTCGTAAAATGTACAAATTTTCGTTTATTTTACAAAAAATTTGGTTATTTTGACATTTTTTCGTTATTTAACGCATAGATTATTATCAGTGTACTATATATATACTATAAGCCTAATGCCCAATAATACCCAAATAAATTGAGAATGTCTACATTGAACTGTTTTGCAGAATAATTTTGGCGGTTTATGATAAAAAAGTGTAATGATGAAAATATTGTCTACGCAAAGAAAATTGTAGTGGGCGAAAAATAATGAAAATTGTTTGTAAACTAATGTAACTTTTTTCATAAAGTGAATTAAAAAATTCCTAAAATTAATGAAAATTAATGAAAAGCCTATTACTTTTAACGGAATTAGTTTCTTTAATGAAACTTTTTTATTAAGTGATTGAAACTATTAATAAAAAAGAGTATATTTTTCATAAAATGTTATGAAACTTCATGCAGATAACTCTCTCAGTGTATTATCCGACACAACAATTTGGCCAAAATAATATATTTTATCGTTGTTTTTTTTTGCATTTTAATACGTTACAGATATGTTGCGATATTGCACAAAGAGAATTATCTGCATGATATTAAAGAAATTTAAATCAATCATTAAATCAATGACATTCATCTATTGAAAACTTATATTACACAGTACAACATTTTTCAACACATAATTTTGGGACTCAATTCTGAGAACTGCACGTGTAATAAGAACTTCTGCATCATTCGTTTTGTCAAGTTGGCGCTACAATAATAATTTAATGGCCATATCAATATTTTTGCTCAAAGCGGATTTTTAGTACTTTTTCTATATTTTAACACGGTTATATCTCGGTATAGCGCACGGAATGTCTCTTTTGTGTCTGAAGCAAAGTTGTAGATATTGAATAGGAGAAAAAAAAATGCGGGACAATCCTACTGGATTACAAATCCACATATATGCTGTTTTTTTTTTATAAACTTTATTTTGCATGAAACTAAAAATTCAGCTATTACACAGAAAATGTGAGATTTTTATATGTTATATGTGCATGGAAACAAAATTTAGAACATTTTCAATTATAATTGAAAAAAAAAAAAACGGAATTTTTATTTTCATGCAAAATAAAGTTTATAAAGAAAAAAACAGCATATATGTGGATTTGTAATCAAGTTATTGAGCAAAAAAGGTAAAAAATGGGGAAAAAATGCCCATTTTTGCGCATTTTTTTCTTCTATTCAATATCTACAACTTTGCTTCAAACACAAAAGAGATATTGAGTCCCAAAATCATATGTTTTACTGTGTTAAGTTAAAGCTAGTTTTCAAAAAATTGTACGAAGAAATATCAAAACGTTTAAAAACTTTCTTACACTCAATGCAAAGGCTTCATTGAAAAACTGGTCTCATAAAAAATATATAATATAATAGCTTTTCATAAATTTTCGTTTTTTTTTTTGGGAAGGAAAGTTTTATAGATTTACTAAAATTTCATTATTTTTCGTTCAAAAAAATTTTCTCGGTGAGATTTTGAATGTCAAATTTAAGAAAAAAAACACGAATGCTATATAACAAATTGAATTTAAACTGTGTGCTATTTTGCCGAAATTTTGGCCAGCAAAAGGTAATTTCGTTTCTTGACTTTGGACTTTTACTTAAATATTTGTTTAATATATTTACTTAAAAAACTGTTTTGTCAGACAATAATAACACGGCATGACATCAAAAAAAAACTGAATAAGGTTGTGACCATCAATTCTATATATTTTGTGCATGCGGATAAAGTTTTTCTGCAAAATGACCTTAAAGTTCGACACATCTTTTTGCAGTTTTTATATAAAGAAATTTGCAAATGCAATAAATTTGATTTCTTTCTATTTAAATCTAAGGAAAAGACCAGTTGATTTGATTTTAAAAACGTCATACCTAGAAGACTGCATTTACTTGAGACAAATTTTAAAGTCATTTTGTGGAAGAACTGTACCATAAAATCGAAAAATAAAGTACGCCATTGAAATTAGCGTTTTTTGTGGTCATAACCTTATTAATTTTTTAAAGTTATGATTTTGTCCTCCTGTGTAATTTCTCTTAAAATTAAAGTTTGTATTCTTTTTTGAATGCGAAATGACAAAATTATTCAAAAATAAACTTATATGAGCTATTTTAAAAAACACATGTTGAAACTGATGGCTCTTATTTAGGTTTTTTACCATCCCGGGAATTGTAATTGTTTTAATTTCTAGCTTCTCCGGGAATTTTGTTATGGGCAAAACTTTTAAATTTTCTTTAATTTCATTTATTTTTTTCCACTTTTTGGCTTTTCTTTTTTCTTTCCCTTTTCCTTCCTTTTTCAATTTCCCTTTTGGATCCCTTTCCTTTTTGGATCCGCGCCTGTAGTAGACAAATTAGTAAATCGGTTTATATCCCAATTTTCTGTTTTTTTTTTTACTAACTTTTAAGTATAAAATAATTTTTTAATTTTTTTTTTTGTCTTATTCCCTATTTATCAATTACAAAATTGTTTACTAATTTTTGTTGCTGCTTTTAGCAACATATTTTAAAAAAAAAAATAAATCTATGTTGTTAAAATAAGCAAACATTTTTACTAATTTTCTTTTTTATAATTGAAAGCTAAATTTTTCAAGTTCAACATTTTTATAATTTAAACTATGAAGAAATTGCAACAAAAAATAAAAAATACTAACTTCGAGTGAAAAAATTTGGCTGATTTTAGCAAAATGGATTTCCACTAAAGTTTTACTAATATTTTACTAAATTTTAGTATGCTTTACTAATTTTTTTTTTACTACTTTAACTTTAGTTTTTATTGCCGACAAGTTTTGCCAAAATTATCTAAACTGTCGGCTGGCCTAAAAATAGTTAATTTTTCTGTAAAACTACAGATTTTTCTGTAACTTTGACAGACTTATTTATTTGAATGTATATATTTGAGTGTATATATGTAATGTTTCATTGAAAAATGTTGTAATTGCAATATCTTTCTGCATACTGTAGGGTATTAATTTTAAACAAATGTCGTGGGTACGATATTTTCTTATGGAACACAATAACATATTTTTGTATAGAAAAAAAAAGAGTTTTATAATTAAAACATTTTGATTTGCGGTATTTAATTATAAAAATCTACAATATTTACTACAAAGGGGTAATTTTTCAAAATTCTTTTCTATAGTATGCTCCAAACATTTACCTTCGATATTTTATAATATATTATTTAAAAATCAAAATTCAAACTAATACATCCATCAACACAAACATTTATTTGTAACCGAAATAAAAATGTTTCATAAATTCATGTCAATTTCACATTTCGATTTAAATCATTATAATTGTTGCTCCTCCATTTCAAATGTTTTTAAATTCGTTCATTTAAATTCTAATGAAATGATGATGAAATTAAAATGTGTTAAGAATCCCACAACTGAACATTTTGCAGTCATGCTGTGTTTATTGTGTGTTTTATTTAATTAATTTTATTTCTTTTTCATAATTTCATTTAAAATTTTTTCGTCTGTTTTATGGTTGTAGCTTTTCTTGTTATTGTTTGTCTAGAAATTCAGAAAAAAATATAATTAAAATCTAAAATAAAAATTCAGGAAAAAAAAATTTACCATAGGAACATTAACGTCATTTTACTCAAATAAATAAAAGTTGCAGAAAAATCTGTAATTTTACAGAAAAATCTGTAATTTTACAGAAAAATTAACTATTTGTAGACCTGTTTAGCTAATTTTAACAAAACTTGTCTGTGATTATTAGTAAAGTGTAAATAGTCCGAAAAATTAGTATACGTCAGAAAAATTTAATAAAATTTTAGTAAGCCCTTTATGAAAATTGATTTGATTAAATCAACCAATTCTTTTTGACTAAAAATTAGTAATTTTTTTTTAAATACAAATTTATTTCTATTATCCATTGGTATCTTCTTTATAATTTAGATTATAAAACGATTCGATATGAAAAAAATTTTCCTCTCATCTTTGGAAAAAGAAAATTAGTAAAAAATTTTACAAATTTTAACAATTAATGTTTTAAAATGTAATATTTTCTTTAAATCAGCACCGAACATTAGTAATTAGTAAAAAGCAAATAGAACACATTTTAATTAAAAAATGATTTTGTACTAAAAATTAGTACAAAAACTGTAAGTTGGTATATAAAACATTTAACTAATTTTTCTACTAACTTTTTTATTTAAGTGTAAAGAATCAACAAGAAAATTAATAAAAAAAAATAGGTCGAGTAATAAATCGTTACACAAAAATACAGAATTTTAGTTATATTTGAAATGAATTTTAGTTAATTTAAAATAACAATTTACTCTGCTAAAATCAGCAAAAATGTTTGCTGAATATTTGTAAACAAAAAACATAAAAAACGGTTAATCGATAGAAAACTTTGCTAAAAAAATAGAAGACTCCTGATTTCAAAAGTCGTGAATATTCATATACTTAGTTAGAATATTGTTCTAGGTCAAGTCCAAAATATAATATGATTTTGTCATATTAGATGCTTTTCAAAAAGTTTGATTATGTTCATGATATACACTGTAATTGTTTCATTGGCATCACCCAAATCTTCAGTTGTCCGCAATAGAAAACGATAATTGGCTTAACTCAAACCGAGACATTACATACAACAGACAAGATCAGAGAATTTGTCTGCATAAGGCCCGATTACTGAATGTCCCGTTAGCTACTAACTGGGAGTTTAACAGACATATCTGTTGTTATTTCCCATAAAAATTTAAAATTTAACTGTTTGCTAAATTTTAACTAGACATTCAGTAATCGGGTATAAACTGGCTGATTTGGTAAACCCAATTATAAAATCAAAACTATTTGAAACAACAATTTTTACATATATACATATATGCAGTATGAGCTAAAATAAATAAGCGCAACCAACTGATTTCCTCCACCCCTTCCATATTGGTTCAAATTTGACACAAATGTTGTATTTTATGCAAGTATGATTAACACCAATTTTTGGCTTTAAAATCATATATCACGCTATTAGTTTTTCAAAACTTCAAAGGTCAACTTTTCGTGGCATAAAGTTCGCGGGAGAATATTTAAAAAAATTGTATTTTAAAAAATTTTAAAAAAACATATGTTAATGATGATCCCTTTCTCAATAATGTCCGTAAATGTCATGGTGTACTGAAAACATATAAAATCAACCACTCGATTTCCTAAACCCCTTCTGATTTCAACCACACTTGGTATAGAAGATGTACACAGAAAAAAATATTTCTCTACTTTTTGCAATTAAATCGATTTGTTGATAATTTTGAAAACTGTCAATTTAAAATTAATTGAATCAATTAAATATTTGCTTAAATTCGGAACTTGTTTGACATTTTTTTATAATATCGCTCAAAACATATTGTTGTTGTTTTTTGTAATAGTTATGTATGTAGTGGTTTTTTATGAATGTTTATGTAATAGTTATACATATTTTAAGTTCATTTTAATTAGATTTTATTAATTCTCATTAGGTTTATTATTTTATTAAGTTAAATATTATAATTTCAGTGGTTTAAATCTGAATTAATCTTATTAAGCTTTTATATATTTTTAAATAACACACCTCGACAATCTTAATTTTGTTGAATGCCGATGATGATCTGATTCCAAATCCGGCAGCCAAATTTTTCCATCACCTCACAATTTTAAGAAACCCGTGGTTAAAGTTGCGAAAATCGACTATTTTGGCTCTGTTTATTATACGATTGATGCTTTTTAATGAATCAAAATAAAGATAAATATTTAGAATACACTTCACTTTTGAAGATACCGCGATGAAATTTTCCAAAACTAACTGTTAAAATAGCGTAAAAATACATTTATCAAATAATTTCTACAAAAAAATATAAATACATTTCTTATAAGAAAATTTAAAAAAAAAAAAAATAATATTTTAAATGCAATTTAAGCAAAGTTAGTGTAATTATTTTAACTTCTTTCGCCGACATTAAAATAAGGAAAGTTCAAAGTGTATACAGTTGAACCTCGATTATCCGGGCCTCTAATATCCGGGTACATCTGTTAACCGGCATGCTGGTGGTTTGATTTATACCGCTATTAACTGTGTTTACCTCTTTTATCCGTGCTATTATTTTTTTTTCCTCTATTAACCGTGCTTCACCTCTACTATCCGTGCAGCACACATATTTATTTGCTTGTTTTTTCTTTTTACCCACATACAAAGAGTTAAAATTTGTGAAAAATAAATAACTTCTATTAACCGTGTTTTCGATTATCCGTGCTGAGTACAGTCCCGTGCAACCCGGATAATCGAGGTTCAACTGTATCATGATACTAAAATAAATTTATGCTGGTCTGATGCATGGCCTAGGCTACTTTTAAAAATGTAATATTTGGTCATTTTTTGATGGAGTATTTTTCAAATAAAATTTTTACCGATAGTTATAAACAAATTTGAAGAGTATGTTAAAAGTTAAATATATCTACCATCGTAATAGAAAAGCTTAAGCTGTTCGGATGTGGTGTGTACTGAACTGCAAAAATGGTTAAAACGCAATTTTTCGCGTTTTTAATTGCAGTTTTCTCAAAATTGTGACGTAATGGAAAAATTTGGGCAAAATTTATTTAAAATATATATCGCGATTCAAACCAAATTGACTTTTTCTAATTTTGTGACTGTGTGTAAAGGTCCCGTGAAAAGGGTTCCATGAAATGAGGTACATTTTTTTCTTATTTCAGTAAAAAATTAATTTTTTTAAATAATTATTTGCCAACTCTGGGTAACAATTTGTCCCAATATTTTTATTTACGATTGTAGTTAAGATGTTGAATATATATCGCGGTTCAAACAAAATTGACTTTTTCTAATTTTGCGACTGTGTGTAAAGATATCTTGAAAAAGGTGAAAAAATAGTTTTGTGGTGAAATAAAAAGTTGTGTTGAAAAAAAATTTTAAGATGAAAAAAAATTTGAGGTAAATTTAAAATATAAATAACCTCTAACTATCTGGAGAAAAAATGTTACATACTATTTTATATACCAGACGCTACTATGAAATTGTACTAGTATATACACAAATTTGCAGATCACAACTTCACTTTTGATCTGCTGAACCGATTTTGCTCATTTTCAATACCAAACTCTTTGCGAAATCTAGTTAAAATGAGCGGTCGCTATTGCGTTTTCGCGCTGTGATCGCCATTGCTACCATCATCACATATGGTGGAGGGTATAAAAAGTTTGGCCTGAAAACGCCAAACGCTTTAGAGGTTTTACTATACTGGCCTAGTACTTTTACCCTGACTTGGAATCTCTCACATCCCAGACAATGGCCCCAAAAATGTTCCACAGTGTAATTGAAAAACTATTACACTTTCCCTATATATATACATATTTATGAAATATAATTTAGTTAAAAATATAATAGGTGTTTTTTCATTTCAATAAATACTCGTTTATTAACTATTGGAAATATTCGCAGTTTTGGGAGCAAACATCAAAGCTCACAATTGTGAGCGTGGGTCTCAAAGGGTTATATTTACGTTACATACTTAATTTTTTAATATAAAAATGTTCTTCTTTCCTAGATGTTTCAGAATATTTTCAATGTATTTGCAATTTTAATACAAAAATGAGCTTAGTGCAATGTTTAGTTTACGCATAGTGATAAAATTTCAGCAAGCATAAAATTTATAAGAATATTTGATATAATTTTTATTAAAAATATAAATAATAATAAATTTATTAATAAAAAAACAAAAAACGTGTATTGAATATCTACTAAAGATAGACCTTATACACAAAAAACAAGTTTTCAATTTATTTTTTGATCAATGGTGATAATCTTTAACTTCGAGCTCATATATTAGTTCTCATTTAGTTAGAAAACTAGTTTATATGAATGCTTGATGTTTTTCATGGGATTGTTAGTTCTTTCAAAAAGTGTTCTGATGATGGGAACTCTATAGGTTATTTGTTAGGACAATATCCTAATAAAGAAATATTGAGTATGGCCTCGAACTTGAATAATTTTCATTTTCATGTAATAAAACTAAACTTGCTAAATTTTCAACTTCCTTCTTTGCAATACCGCTAAGATATTCTGAAACAAACACCGACATGATTATACTCAAATGAAATATAATTTTGTGTAGATTTATATTATTTAAAAAAAATTAATGATTTTGCGGTTAAATTTCGAAGAATTAAGCTAAATATACGTAAAAAATGAGGTGAACTATGTTAATACAAAAACCGCGATCTTTTAAAAGCTGCAATTGCCAGATTTGACTTCAGCGTAAATAAGTCTATTAAAAAACATGCATTTCAAAGAGAGGTTCTGCAAAAAATTTAAATTTGTTGAGTTGTGTAAGGAGTTAAGTTAAATTTTTATAATCCAAACCAGGAGTGCCCAAAAGTTCCTTATGGAAGAGCAAACACCAATACATTTAAAGAAAAACTAATTTTTATTCAACATTTTTGTTGTAAAAACCAATACATACAAAGAAAAAAGAAAAAAATATTTCAATGTTTACCAGCAAAGCATACGAAAGTGTTGTTGCTTTGCGCTTGCGTGTATAAAGTGAAGAACGACAAAAAAACTAATAAGACAAAGTTGTTTGTGTATTTCGTATTGCTAGTGCTGAGCGCTCTATATGTGTATTAAAACACACAGCCTATAGCTAAGTGTTTTTACAAAAACAAATGAGTACCAAATGCATAGGCCGTGGGCACCCCTGATCCAAACTATAAAAAATAAAATAAACTTTAATTAATAAAAGAAAATTACTAATTTTCAGTTAAAAAAAAAATTATCTGATTTTAACAAATCGATTTCCATTAAGGGTTTTCTAAAATGTTAGTAAAGTTTACTAATTTTTACTACTACTTTCAGTTTACTTTAACTTTAGAAATTTAATTTGCTTGAAAACATGAAAAATTAATTATTTAAAGTGCATCCCTTTTCACTTTTATTTGTTAATTTGCTTCTCTCATATAACTATCAAAATTCCAGTTCGGGTTTTTTGAAGAGTACGTTGGATGGTGCTTGATTAAAAGCACATAAAAAAATTTCATTTGTCAATGTTTAATGTTTTTTTTGTCAAATATAAAATTAAATTGAAATTGTTATTTTTACGTAAAACTAAGAAAAATGCAATAAAAATATGCATTTTAAGCAAACTAAGTAAAAATATGCATTTACAGCAAAATATGCAAAAATATGCACTAAGAAATCGATGCCATTTTAACTTAAATTCTTTGTTTCGCAAAGATAATTTGTTTACTCTATTCTTAGACTAAAGGAAAAAAACATGTATTTGCATGAACTTCCGGTCCCTGGTTATAAGTGATAGTACCAAAGAGAAATTGAAAGTGACGACACTTATTCAAGTCATTGTGTTAAATGAAAAAGGGTGTTTTTATAGAAGTATAGAACTTTGAAATGGAATAAAACAAAGATAATTTCTTTTATTATAATTTATTATTATTAGTGTCCGACCGAACAGTTCGGCCAAAAAATTCATTTGGTCTGTATTCGGTATTTTAAAGCATTATGGACAAATTTGGAGGATGGAAAAATATTTATTGGGCTGATTAGATGCTATTTTAAGGGTCAAATTTGAAGCAAAGTCTGTAGTTAAGCAATGAATTCACTGTTCGGCCTCAGAAAGTTCGGCCAAATTGAAAATAGTTCGGCGGCCGAACTTTTAACTTTATAGCTAAACTTCGGCTTTTCTCTTAAATTTTATACACAAAATCGAGTAAAATCGGCTCAACAAACATGATTCCAATACCAAAATTTGTCATCATTGCCTCTAGATATCAAAAAACCGACAAAATATAGTTTTTTGGCCGAACTGTTCGGTCGGACACTAATTATTATTATTATAATCTGACTTCTGGCATATGACCACCACGGCTGGCACGGACGTAGTCTAATTTGGAGGTCCAATTTTCGATGACTTTTTCCCACATTTGTGGCAGAATGTTGGCAATAACGCGGCGAATGTTGTCCTCCAAGTGGTCAATCGTTTCGGGCCTATCGGCGTAGACTAGCGACTTCACATATCCCCACAAAAAATATTCCAGCGGCGTTAAATCGCATGATCTTGGAGGAAAATTCACTGGTCCGAAACGTGAAACTATGCGGTTACTAAACGTTTCCTTCAATAAATCAGTTGTGGCACTAGCTGTGTGACATGTTGCTCCGTCATGTTGAAAAAACAGCTCCTACACATCATGGTTGTTCAATTGATGAACGAAAAAGTCAGTAATCATGGCTCTATAGCGGTCACCATTGACTGTAACGTTCTGACCAGAATTGTGTATAAAGAAGTACGGACCAATGATTACACTAGCCCATAAAGCATACCAAACAGTCAGTTTTTCTGGATGTAACGGTGTCTCAACATACACTTGAGGATTATAATTATTCCAAATACGGCATTTTTGTTTATTGATGTATCCATTTAACCAAAACTAAACTTCATCGCTAAACAAAATTCGTGCGCGATACGTATTTCAAACAGAACCATGATTTTCAAAATAAATTTGCACAATTTGGAAGCGTTGGTCAGGCATCAGTCTATTCATGTTGAAATGCCAAACCAAACTAAACATAAATCACTTGACAGCTGACAAAATGGCCGCCAGTTAAAAAAGTGTTGCCAACTTAAAATTCTATACCTCTATAAAAAACACACTTTACTAATTACGATATTTATAAATTGAAAGATTTTGTTTGATTTTTTTCGAAAATTTCTATTTAGCTGGACAAATCCAGCCAAATCCAGCCCGTCTGGCAACCCTAGTTGTTAACCATAAACAACAAACCGTTGTAATGAGTTATTTCGTTGTTATTTTTTTTTTTTTTTTGTTTCAGTTGTTGCTCAAGGGGTGTTCTTGTGCCATAAAATAATTATTGTGTCTTTTTTTTTCGTTGTATGTACCATTCTTCATCTCTGGTTTGGTTTGGTTGGGTTTGGCCCCACCACTGGTTGTCAGATAGTTAACAATGCTATTCAAAATATTTAAGGACAGTATGTGGGCAATTGTTATTATTCTTATAATTGAATAAAACAAAAATAAAAATTAAATGAAATCATACAAAACAAATTATTTAATACAGATTTTTTTGTTTCTTTTGTGATACAACAATAACCTGTTCATAAAATACGTTGTTAACTGGAAAATAAATGTATTTGAATTGTTTATGCAACAATATTAAGCTCTTAATTGTTGTGTTAAGTATTTATTATAATTATTTTTATTTTTTATTTTTCATTTTGAATTGTTAGGTTTGAGATCATTTTGAAAATGTTACTATTATAAATATAAAACACTAATTGTTAATAAATGTAAGAGAACGATGAAAAAATCGTATGAGGATCAGGGCTAGAGGGAGTGCCACACTTTCGACCTAAACAGAATCGACCTAATCATCAGCTTTATTTTATTCCACCACCCATAAGGAATTCATGGTTTGATCAGGTACAGACTTGGGCGACGTCAATTACATTTCATAATCATTTACTTGTGAAATTTTTCAATATCATTAATAATTTTACAGCTACGCCCACTCACTCTTCTGGGCTTAAAGGCTTCCATGCAAAATGTTCAATTTTGTCAATAACAGACAGTGGACATAATAATAATATTTGTGTACATTATTGGAGGTCAATTACTTTTTTATGTCTAAATACATGTAATTGCCCTGTAATTAAATATCCAGATGTTGTTACTAATCCCCATGTTTGGTATTTAAAATTTTACAAATTTTCCAAGGAAACGTTTAAGTTCACAAGTGTTAGCGTAGGTCTGATATTATTAATGATACACTCAAAAAAAAAAGTTACTAGAAAAGTTAGTAAAACGTCTTGTAAATCAAGTATACTATTTTTCAGCAAATTTGTTGCTGAAATTATGTTTTCAGCAAAAATTTTAGTTATACTTATTCAGCACTTAACTGTTTTGAACTAATGTTTTACTAATATTTTACTAAAGTTCTACTAATTTATTTGCTGAAAAAAAGTGTGCTGATAAGCACATTAATGGTGTGGACCACAACCAGATTGAAAAATATACGTAGAATGAAGTAGATGTCGCGACATGTCAAGATGTAGTAGAGAAGAGGAAAATGATACTAAACATTACAACTTTTGTAAGACATATACAAAAATCAACCATGGACGTTGTTTGTATCTGTTTTGCATGCATAAAACAAAATTGTGGATTAAAACAACTTAAATTTTGTGTTGTCACCGTCTTGAGAAAGTAAATGTCTATTAATTAAATTAAAGACAAAATAAAATATTTCAATTCAAAAAAGATGAAATGTGTATTTGTAAACTAAGGCCAAGATTTTAGGATGTAGATTAAATTTATTAACCTAGAATTATGTTTTTCAGATGTGGTTTTTAAAGGTTTTAATCAAGGTTTAACCCAGCCTGGTTGGCCAGTTAAACTAAAGTAGAAATTTGTCAACACAAAACAGCTGTTAGCAAAAAATTTGTTTAGATGATGCCACATTGCAACATTTTTACAAAGAAAATATAAAATGCTGCCACTATTTTATAACTATTCCAATTAGAATTGTCACAATCAATGTGGCATCGTCATATAATTTGACATTTCTTAAACTAAAACTGGAAAACTGTAGGCCCAGTTAAATTTAGTTTAATTTTGTTTCGAGATTAACTTCACTGGCCAAAAAACAAAGTTTAATTGACATCCAAGAAACTAGTCCTAAATATTTATATGAAATTGCAAACAATTATACGTTCAGGTAGAGAGACTAAAGCAAAAGACAAGGACACATATCTAATTTTTTTTTTTGTTGTTTATTTTTTCTTATTGGAAAAAAGTGGGAGTATATGTCATATTTTGTTATTTTTCGTTTCGTTTCTAGAATTATCTAAGGCATTTATTTGTTATTATTTACTTTATTTTCGACTGTTGAAAAATTAATTGACAAAATCGACAAAAAAAAACCATAGATTGTTTTCGTTTATTTCAATATACTCAACTTTTTGTTTAAAATAGAAAATTTTAACTGAATATTTTAACTATTAACGAAAGTCCGTTTTTTTTTTTGTTTATTTTGTTGATTGAATAACAGTTAGAAAGCTAAAAAATATATTTCTTTGGTAATTTAACTGTAAATTCCATTGAAACAACTTTACCGATAAAATTTTCAAATAACTGTTGAACTTTTATGAAAAAGTTCTTGTGAGTGTAGTTCAAAGATAATTTTGTTCATGTTATATATAATTATTTCTATATATTTTTAGATATTACATTAATTAATGTCTTCAATGTGGGAGTATGAACAATATCTCGAAAACTGCAGTTTTAATATCCCATAAATACATTTTTTTAATAAAAAAAATACTTGAAAGTTATTGGACATGTTTCTCATACCAGTTAATGCGGTTCTCTAAAAGCTCTTTCATTTGGTACCCCATTTGTCGAAAAGTTTAAGCCGAGAAAATTAAATATGTGGTAATTTTTGACCCCACTTTTAAAATTCAAACATGAGAGTCTGTATCACATATCTAAATTTCAATAAGATCGGAGAGAACATATCGGGAGACTCGCGCTGTTAGTAAATTTTTCAAAATGCCAAAAAAAAAGAGTTACTTTTCACCTTTACCGCGAAAATATTACCAAATATTGTTAGTGAAAAAAAGTGAAAAAAAATAATTTTTTTCTATGTTTTTTCAAAAAAAGTGCAAGAAAAAATATTTTTTTTGCAAAAAATGTTAATAAAATTTGTTCAGCGGATTCTTATCTTCATTATTGCCAAATATAGGTAAGCGGTAGCCCCAAGTCTGAATTAGCTGTTAGACAAAAGCTGATGACACTTTTTTCGAGAGGCCCACTGATTTTCAGAATTTTTGTTCACCAAACTCGCCAAACTGAGTATAGGGTTTTACTACCCTTTGATAGTAGAATGGAACCTATACTGCCATGTGCTCGTATTTTTTCACTGCTGCACTGTGTAATAGTATAATACGTTTTCTTGCAAAGAAGTACATTTTCCTACATGTACAAAACCCCAAAGTTACCATATATAAACAGGGCTATCTGAATGACCTGGAAGCAGGATCCAAAACGGATTGCAGTTTTTTTTTTATACTCAGGTCATTACTAAAGTATGTGCAAAATATCTTTTAGTTTTCAACAAAAATCTTTCTAGAGTGTTTCGGGTTAAAGTGTCGAAAAATTTTAAAGTTCCGTATATAGACGCATGCATTTTTTTATAAAATGCATCATTTGTGAATGTGTTTGTAAAACGTAAGCAAATAATAGCCAAACATTGTTAAGCGATGAGTCGCAACATGCCACAAGCCATTAGCTCGGAAAACCATTAATGTGCGTCCGTAAGAATACATTATACAAAGCAATAACAATATTAAACAACAACAGTAATAACAATTATATTTGTAGTTGTAGCAATAATAACCGAAATATTCACTTAAAAATGTGTTGCAGAGCTTTAGATTTGTTAATTCTTAGACCAACTGCTTCATTTTCAACTTAGTACTTTTAAACGTGCACTGAGAGGAATTATCTACATGATAACAATGAATTTTTGCAGTAATTCCATGAAATGTCACTGAAATTCGTCCATTGAAACTTTGCAATAATTTAAAAATTTCAATTTATTTATTAAAAATTGCACACGCATGATGAAAAAGTTTCATAAAAACTATGAAGCTTTTTCATAAAGACTAAGAACTTTTTCATTCAATTTGTGAAGAAAAGTTCATTAGTTTAGTGAAAAAATTCATAAAAACTCGTCGAAGAAAATACACTTTGTGCCCGAGTAAAAAACGTTTACATATAATCATGCAATTTTTAATACGAATATATATGTAATTGTATGGTATTATATGTAAATTGATATGTTTATGTATGTTTATAAAGGGTGATTTTTCGCAACTTTCTTTTTGGCAACATTGTTTTTGGCAGCTCAGCTGTTTTCATGTAAGATGTTACTGTTAAACATGTTCAGTTTGGTCTATAATTTAACCATCAATCGACTTACAAACGAACAACGCTTGCAGATTATTGAATTTTATTGCTTGGTTAAGAAAGTGCATCGTGCTCTTCTTCCAATTTATTGTCAGTTTGGGATAAATTCTGAGGCGGTTATTCTGAATCTTGTGACTAAATTTCGCACCAAGTTTACATTGTTGGACATTAAACCACCAACACGCAAGCATAGAGTTCGGATAGAGGAAAATATCGCAGCTGTATAGGCCAGTGTTTTTGATGACAGTGAATTATCGATTCGACGTCGTTCACAGCAATTGGGCCTCTGTTACTCCACTAAGTGGGAAAGAGTAGAATCTAGCTCGGCTTTAATATTGGTTGGACTGAGACCTTTCAAATAAAAGTATGGAATTACATAACGGTATCCAATGTTTTCCATTTTTACAAATTCACTGAGATCGTTTATTTTTGATGGCTCCAAAAAAAAAAAAAATTAAGCAACGTATCGCCTTGTAACTTAAAACATGTTTTATAAGGTTAGCACTTTTTACTACAGTAATTAGTCGTCATCTATATCTCAGGTCGGCTAATTTTGGGACCGCCCTCGTACCTCCTTTCTGCATAACTGAAGATTATATTTACCGCCATCGCGGAACAGACTTTTTTGGTTACAGATTTTTTTGGAATTCTAATGCACATTAATCTTTTATACTACTCCAACTTAAGCTTATGTATGCAAAAAATTATGATTTTAACCAAATTTGAAATAAAAAATAGAAAAGGCCATTTTTGGGTATAATGTTTGTCAAGATGACTTTGATCGTAAAATGTATTGAAATCGTTGTAAACGCACTTGCAGGTCTTAAATACTTATATACAACATGAAGACATTTGCTTTTGCTGGATAAATTTCTTATTGTAATGGCTTTTCTCACAGTTTGATTTCAACTCTTCAAAATCTATCGTCCTTTCTATATCCTTTAGAATTTCTTTGTAAACCAAAGACTTGTTTTGTTGTCCTGGCTAATTTCTTTGAATGTCAGACTGTATTTACTGCATGCTAAAATATTTATTTTAGCCTCAGGACTCAAAAAGTATGCAGAGTGCATTATTGCATTTATATTACACTTTGTACTAAAGCTTTTCAAAAATTTATACAAAACAGTTTTTGTTAAGTAGTATGATTCCAACAGACTCTGTTTTAGTTCCTTTTTTGTTTGTTTGACACATAAAGCTTAGTGTTTTAATCTGCATGCTTTGGTTTCTTCGTTTTACAGAGAAAATTTTTTGAGAAATCCATGGATAACAATTTTACCATACATTATATAAAATGTATTTATGTTGTCATTGAATCTTATATCATTACAGTATAATCATAAAATATTAACAAAATTCTAATAATAACGAGAAAGGAGAATAATAATTTTTCATTTTCTATGCTTTGATTCTTTCGCAGACTGTATAAAAAAGTTGAAATAAATATTTATTTGAAAAATAAATGCATGTTCCTTTATTTTTAACTCAACTGAAATTTTTTTTATTAAACTTAAAACAGTAAACTATAAGGTGGCGCAAAAATAACCTTCCGATGTTTTTTTTTATTATGTATAGCATTTTCTGATAGGAGGATTACTTTTGCACCACCTTATATATAATATTCTGTTTCCATATAATAATGTAATCATTTTTGACGCCCGCCTTTTAAACCTTAAACGTTAGATTCGGACGTTAAAAAAACTACACTCAAAAAAAAAAGTTTTTAAAGTCAGCAAAAAATTTTGCTGAGTCAGCAAAATTTTAGTCAGGAGGATGCTTGCAAAGAAGTTGCTAATGTCAGCAAAATCTTTTGCTGAAAATCAGCGAGCTGATTTTTAGCAACAAAATTTGTAGATTCAGCAAAAGTTTTGCTAACACTTAGTAGATTAGAAATAAAAAAGCCTTGCTAAAAATTAATAAATTCTTTGCTGAATTTTAGTAGCCTGAAAAAAACGCAAAAAATTTGTAGAAAATTTGTAATTTAGTTAATTTATTTGCTGAAAATCATAAAACATATTTTTGTGATTCTTTTAAAAATAATTTACTATAATAACGAAATATAAAAATTTTCATTTTCCCACATTGACGACATGAATTAATTTAATATCTGAAAATATATAGAAATAAATATATATAACATAACAAAAATTTTCTTTCAATTACTTACATCAATGGTTGTCTAAATGATGCTATCGTTTAAAGGACGCTTCTGCCGAAGATAATTATAGAAACGAAACGAAAAAATAAACAAAAACAAACGAAACGAAACGAAAAACACAACCCTTTTTTGCAATAAGAAAAAGGAACCATAAAAATCTACTTAAGATGTGTGTCTTTCGCTTTACTCTGTCTACATTTCTGTATATGTTTGTTTGCAATTTGACCACACTATTATTAATCTATAAGTTATATATAATATATAAGTTTAAATAAATAAATATTTTATTTTGTCTTTTATTTAATTAATAGACAATTATTTTCACAAGCCGGTGACAACGCAAAATTTAAGTTGTTTTAATCCTCAATTTTGTTTTATGTATGAAAAAGAGATACAAAAACTTCCATGGTTGATTTTTTTATATGTCTTATTACAGTTGTACTTTTTAGTATCATTTTCCTCTTCTCTACTACATCTTCACATGCCGCGACATCTACTTCATTCTGCGTATATCTTTCAATCTGGTTGTCGTTCACACTATTAATGTGCTTATCAGCACAATTTTTTTTTAGCAAAATTAATTAGTAAAACATTAGTATATTAGTAAAGCATTAGTATAAAACAGTTAAGTGCTGAATAAGTATAACAAAAATTTTAGCTGAAAACACGATTTTAGCAACAAATTTTGCTAAAAAATAGTATACCTGATTTACAAGACGTTTTACTAACTTTTCTACTAACTTATTTTTTTGAGTGTACCCGCTTATTTTTTTCTTCTCTATCACATACATATGTGAATATCATTAAGATCGGAGATAACTCATCGGGAGATTCTTATTGTGAGTTTATATTGTCACACCCCTATTGGATATAAAATCGGTTGTCTCCACGAATCAGAATGACAACATTTCTACACTCAAAAAAATAAGTTAGTAGAAAAGCAAATTTTGTGCTAAAATTATGTTTACAGCTAAAATTTTAGTTATACTTATTCAGAACTTAACTGTTTTGAACTAATGTTTTACTAATATTTTACTAATGTTTTATTTGCTAAAAAAAATTGTGATGATTACCACATTAATAGTGTGGACGACAACCAGATTGAAAGATATACGCAGAATGAATTAGATGTCGCGGCATGTCAACATGTAGAAGTGAAGAGAAAAATTATACTAAAAAGTACAACTCTTGTAAGACATATAAAAAAATCAACCACGGAAAATTTTTGTATCTGTTTTTCATACATAAAACAAAATTGTGTTTTGAAACAACTTACATTTTGCGTTGTCACCGGCTTGTGAAAGTAATTGTCTACTAATTAAATAAAATATTTAAATTTAGTAAAGACTAAAAGTGTATTTGTAAACTAAATGTTTATAGAGATTAATAATCTAGTGTGGTCAAATTGCAAACAAATATACAGCAATATAGACAGACTAAAGCAAAAGACAAAGACACACATCTTAGGTAGATTTTTTTCTTGTTGCAAAAAAAGGGTTGTATATGTTTTATTTTGTTATTTTTTAGTCTCGTTTCTATAATTATCTGCGGCATTTGCGTTCCTTTAAAAGATAGTATCATTTATGTGAGTAGTTGAAAGAAAATTTTGTTTGTGTTATATACAATTATTTCTATTTTTTTAGATATTATATTAATTCATGTCGTCAATGTCGGAGTATGAACATTTTTATATTTTGTAACGTATTGTAAATTATTTTTAAAAGAATCACAAAAATATGTTTTATGATTTTCAGCAAATAAATTAACTAAAGTATAAGTTTTCTACAATTTTTTTGAATTTTTTTTAGTCTACTAATATTCAGCAAAAATTTTATTAAATTTCAGCAATGGTTTTTAAATTTCTGATCCACTAAGTGTTAGTAAAACTTTTGCTGAATCTACTAAATTTTGATGTGTTTACAAGGACCCTCCTGACTAAAATTTTGTTGTCTCAGCTAAATTTTTTGCATACTGTACTAACTTTTTTTTGAGTGTAGGTGTAGTGTTAGCACTGCCAATTATTTCTTTTCCCTATTTCTAAGGAAATTAATTTCTTTCCAATTGAATTAATACCTTTCAACAACTGTGATGTAAATATATATTGAAATGTACATGAATGTATATCATCGTCCAAATCTATTCATACTTTTAGTTTTATTTTATTGGCCATTTAAAATTGGTTTTTGTTTTTTTTTTTGTGTTCCTGATGTTTTTAAACATTCATAAAATAAACACTCAATAGTATATTTATTCACAATATTCCCAGTTTTTTTTTTAATTTTCAATTTTTGTACAAATATGATGATGATGGTGAAAAAATATTAAACAACATGTACAAAACGTTTAATGGATTTAATGGTGTGGCAGACATTTATATGGGTAACAAGTTTTTTCTTTACTTTAATAATAAACAACACAAATTATGATGAAGAATAAAACAACAACAGCAGCAAAACTGTGAATGTCCCCTAATACTGTCTGTTCTATAAGGTGGACCTTTCGTTTTTGTTTTCCTATTGTTTCATGAATATGTCAAAATTGTCATTAAGTTTAAAATCCGATATTTTAAAAAAGTTTCGACGTGCACACGCTTTTGCTAGAATTATAGTAGAGATGGGCACTAGAATGAATTTCGACTTACGCTCACGAGAGAAAAATTCCACTCACGCACACTCACTTACAAGAATTTGTTTTCTGCTCACACGCAAATCATCACGAAAGAAACCCTGACCAGAAAAAAATAAAATGTAAAAATTAAGGTAAAGGAATGTTTGACTCAAATTTACTCTGAATATGTTATTTTGGCATTTTTTTAATGTTTTAAAACCCCAGAAATATTTACTTGGCAAAACAACTAAAGAAAACATTTAATAAAGCAAAAAAAAAACACTGTTCCTAAAATTCTATTATAAATAATTTTACTCTCGCACTCTCATTAAACATAAAAAGTGAATAAGAAACAAGTTTTAAAGAATTTTCATGATTTTTGTAAACGGTAAGAATTTTATTCACAATTCTACTAAAACTTATTAATTGCATAAACAAATATAATAAATTTTACATAAATGTGAAAAATTAAATTGTCAATGTTCCTAAAGCGATACATAAAACGTTTTAATAAACAAAATTTAAATAAATTTCAATTTTATTACCAATTGTTGTCGATCTTACTTCAATATTATTATTTTTTTAATTTAGGTCCACTTTCGTATACATGTTCCCTAATGTGGACCTTTTGTATTGTTTTGCAAATCTTTTATAACTTTTTTTAAATTAGTTGCCACAATCAAATGATCTACACAAACAGATTTTCTTGGACGAGTTTTAATGAAACTTTTTTACTAAATGAAGTTATTCACAACTTTATTCCCTTATTCCCATTTTCTAAAATGAATTAAAATTTAGGAATGAATTCCCTGATCAACTTTAAGGAATTGAATGACTTCCTTTTTTCATTCGATTTTCAATGAAGGAATTCATTCCCATTTTTTAAATTCCTTCCTGAAATTATGGAATTCAGAATGAAAAACTAGTTAATTCAACTTTTGGTCAGTGAATTCATTCCATTTTCGTTTAGTTCCCTTAGGGACTTAACTTTTTTGTGTATAGCCGAAAAATGCCCAAGGAGTTGGCCTAGAACCTGGGGTATTTGGATTTGGAAAATTCCACTTAGTTTTGTTTATATAACCGAAATAACAGGTGTAGGCCCTCATTAGGGAACTTGCCCTTAAATTTAAAAAAACATACGGAAACAGACAGTACGAACGCACTTAACAATATAAACACAGTATTAAATTTGAAAAAAAAAAATATAATGAATTGAAATGAATTGAAATGAAATGAAATAAAACTCAACATATTAAAATATACGTAATTGAAAATTGGAGTTGCAAATTACACATATGACCTATTCTCAAAAATATTTTAAATTAGGGTTAATTTTTTTTTTTTAATTTTGTGGCACATTAATTGCATTTAGTACAATAATAAACCACTATTTAGGCACTTCAAATCCGTTTGCGTGAATTATTTTCTTCAAGGGCGGTTTAAAGTTTAAAATTTAAAAAAAAAAATTAAATTACGTTTTTCGATTGATTTCAAAAAAAATTACTCCCCATTTGATGTCGTCGTACCTCTCAAATAGATCTCAATCAGTTACCAACGGTGGGTCTGTTTCGCGGCCTTTGCTGGTTACTAGAGGTGTCCCGCAGGGTTCAATTCGTGGGCCCCTGTTATACTCGTTATATTCTAACGATCTTCCTCAACAACTTTGTTACTCCAATATACAAATATATGCCGACGACGTTCAGTTATATCTTAGTTGCTCCAAAGAATTAATTACAACTAAAATACAAGAATTGAATCATGATCTTGATAAAATTAGTTTATGGGCTTCGGCCAATGGTTTGCGACTCAATCCTAACAAATCAAAATGTATAATAATACGAAAAAAATCATTTCAAATAAATAATGAACTAAATATATTACTTGGTGGTTCAAAAATTGATATTGTTGATTCTGCAAAAAACTTAGGAGTAACATTTAACAAAAGTCTAACCTGGACTAATCATATTACCCACGCATGTGGCAAAGTATACGGTATGCTGCGAAGCTTATGGGCCACTCAACACTTTACCCCTCTGAGTATTAGAATATTACTGGCAAAAACGTATCTTTTACCGACACTTTTATATTCATCCGAAATTTTTACTGGATGCAACTCACATGATATGAGAAAGCTTACCGTAACGTACAATAACATCGTCCGTTATATATTTTCTTTGAAAAGGTTTGATAATGTATCGCAGTATTCTTGTCGTGTACTGAACATGTCTTTTTCAAACTACCTTAAGTTTAAAAACGTTATTTTTCTTTTCAAAATTGTTATGACAAAAGAGCCTAAATATCTTTATGAACGTTTACAGTTTTCAAGATCAAGCAGAGTAAAAGATATAATTCAATTTCGGCATCGTGACCATGCTTCAGAATGCCAATTCTTTATATTAACCATACGTCTCTGAAACCATCTTCCAAATTAATTTTAATTTTACCTTTGACTTTATTTTTATTAAGTTAAAATTTAATTATTATATTTATTATTTATATTATTTATTTTATTTTTTCTTTTCATTATAAATGTAAATCTTTTATTACTATAGATTTTGCTATATTGTCTAAGTTAACTTGCCTGATTCTAATACTATAATTTATAAGATATTGTGTCTTGTTGTATTAGAAAATCAATTTAATAAATACAAATACAAAATACAAATACATTTTGTGCTTTCCGAAAAATGTTTTTCAAATTCTGTGAATGCAATTTTTTACTTTAATTTACGGTTTACGAGATATTAAAAACTTATAAGTTGTTTTAGACATTATTGTATTGAACGTCATCAGTAAAAGAGAAAAAGTATTTTTTTTTAATTAATTTAGTTAATTCCAACTACAGATTTTTAAAAATGGTAAAAATTTTTAATGCTTCCAAGGTTTTGTGTTAAAGCATTAATTTTAAAGAATTTCACGCAAATGTGCTGATGTGTCGGGACAAAAAAGATTAAATTTTTTAGCACACAGTGGCTTTTAAAACAAATTTTTGATGGTGATCAATTAATTATATGTTTTAAAAATCTGTCTATATTATTGTTTGCTATATAAAAAAAAAAACTAAAACAAATTATCCAGTTTTTGCACAATTTTCTAAAAGTCCATATAAAGTTTGAATTTCAATTTGTTTTATATGATCCTCTGAAAACTCAGTTCACGCAGCAAACTGGCCTATTAAAACTAGACAGCGAATGTGCCATGCGAAAAACTACTTGTTTAACAAAATTCACTCTCAAAATTCACTCACTTTTTTAACTTTTTGTGACGGTAGTACTCTTTATGTCTGAAGGGCACTTTGACGAGACATACCTCCAACTGTGCAGAATTACAACAATTACCACAAACCATTGTTTTCAATTTTTTTTTTCCATAAAGGTGCGTCAGTGCCCGGTACAAAAAAACTTCAAAAATTTAATAACAAAAAAATTGGTTTAAATTTTAATTTTCAAATTCGTTAGGTCATGGCACGCCAATAAGGTATGTATTATATTTATACCCCAAAATTTGGTAGATTGTGTAATACCACATGGAATTCAAAAGTTGAGAGCCCCAAACAAAAAAAATAAAAAGAACAAAAACTAGTGAGCTTGTTTCAAACCATTTTTTTTAATTTTCAACTTTGCGTAACGATAACAATTAGAAATATAGATCATGGGCCTAAGATTTTGCACCCCTACGAGTTAAAGTGTTGTTAATCCAAACTTACTAGGGCGGGTCCCAAAATTAGCCGCCTGACGTATAAATGGCGGTAGTAGTTTGAAAAAAAGTACTTTCGTGTAAAGTGGCAACCTTATAAAACATATGTTTTAGGTTCCAAGGCGCCATGCTGCTAAGTATTTTTCTTTTGGAGCCATCAAAACCAAACGATCTTAGTGAATTTGTAAACATGGAAAAAATTGGTCACAGTTATGTATTTCAATACTTTCATTTGAAAGGCCTCAGTCCAAGCCGAGCTAGATTTTGTTCTGGGAAAGTCTGCTTCTTCGTTTACGACTGTAAAGTATTTTATGGCAGAGTTTAAACGAGGCCGTACGAGTTGTCAAGGCGATTACCGTCGACCAAATGAGGTGTGCACGCCAGAAACGCTTAATAAAATTCATAAAGGTGCGAGAGCTGACTGAAATGATAGGCATTTCAGCAAGTGCTATACATCGCATATTTACCGAAGATTTGGAGATTAGAAAACTGTGCGCAAGATGGGAGCCGTGTTGGGCGATGTTTTACTGCAAAAGCCGAGTTTTTGGGTCGATTCGTAACCATGGATGAGACATGGGAATACCACATCACACCTGAGACATAGGAAAAGTCAAAGCAGTGGACTGGAATTGGAGAATCGTGTCCAAAGAAAGCGAATACAGTTCCATCTGCAGGCAAGGTCACGGTGTCTTTTTTTTCAATGCGCGTGGGATAATTTTTATTTATTATTTTCAAAAAGGAAAAACAATCAACGGCGAGTATTTTACTTACTGATTGCAGCGTTTAAGTGATCAAATTAAGGAAAAAATGCCGCAATTAGAGAAAAAGAAAGTGTTGTTTCATCAGAACAATGCACGAGTTCACAAATCAACTAATGCGATGGCCAAAATCAATGAATTAAATTTTGAATTGCTTTATCACGCACCTCATTTGACTGCTTTAGCTCCATCGGATAATTTTCTATTTCCAAACTTGAAAAAAATGCCTCGGTGGTAAAAGATTAGGCAATAATGAAGGGATGGAGTCTGCGGTTGATGGCTGATTTAAGGAGCTAGACAGTTCTTACTATAAACAGGGTATAGAAGCCAATAAATATCGCTGGAAAAGGGGTATCGAGCTTAAAGGAGATTATGTTGGAGAAATAAAGATAATTTTTCCCAAATTTATTGCGTTTTCTTTTTTAAAAAATAAACCGCTTTTGTAAAAACAAAATTGCGAAAGTTATTGCATCAGTTTCAAAGGATTTCAAATTATTTTAACATAAGCCCATATAAATAAAGGGTCCGCCAAATAACTTTTTTTTTTTGAAAATGCTATAAAAAAAAACTACTGAATATTTTCTCAAATTTCTTTTTTTATTTGAAAGTACAATCCTTCCGGTTAATAATGGAAAATAATTTCATTCAAATGGCTGCCTCGGCTGACCATGCAGTAGCCTACACGATCGGTCCAATTTTTAAGCACATTGTCGATTGTGTGCAGCTGTATTTCTGTAAGTCGATCGCAGGCCCACATAGCGAAGCGAAAACGAATTGGATGGTCAGTTGGCTTCAACTCCTGAATCAATTGGACTTTGTATGGCATCATACCAAGGTCTTTATGCAAAATTCGTCTCAATGATGTCTCCGAAATGTTCAATTGTTGAGAACGACGGCGAATTGATGTTGATGGCGCTTCACGCACACTTTCTGCCACAGCAGCAATATTCTCGGGTGTACGCACTGTTTTTGGCTTTTCACGCTTTGGTTTATCGATGAGGATGCCAGTTTCTTTCACTTTTTCACAAGATAACGAACATACGGAGCTGACGGTGCTTCTCTTCTTCCAAAATCCGTAAGCAATTTTCGCACACATTCTGCAACATTACCATGATTTTCAAAGTAATGTCGCAATATTTCCCAGCGTTGTTCAAGCGTATACACAACCATATTCGTTCAGCGGAAGGATAAAACTAATTATCTGTCAAATCAGACATGAGCTAAGTGTTACCATTCACGAAATAAGCACTAGTTGAAAAAAAAAAAACGTTAGATGGCGGACCCTTTATTATAGTTGAGGTTAATTAAACAGACTTGGCAGTAAAAATGTGATACCAACAACAACAAATATATTGAATTCAATTAATAATTTGTAAATAATGTTCATCGTTACACAGTATATACGAGGAATATTTGATAAATATTGGGCCTAACTAAAAATTAAAAAGAAATGGTTAATTATGATGTGAGCAAGATTATTCAAGTTCAATATCATTTGTTTTTTGGTAAACAAAATAAATGGTTAGTCAGCATTTATTATGGCCCTAAAGTTCAAACTTTTACTGATTATATTAGCAAGTGAAAAATAGTTTTAATACCTTTTCCATTTTCTTTTCAGGAAATAGTTTAAAATTTTCCAAACAGCCTATGGATGTATTTTAAAGTGTGTCTGTATGTGTGTATGAAAATTATAATTTAATCTTTTTTAATTAATTTTTCGCAATAAACCATCATGAAATGTTGAGTGTTAAAAAAATAATCATTATTTTAAAAACTGATGTCAGATCAAAGTTTTCTATGGTGAATTTGTGATAAATGATGAGCCATAAATAAAATGATGAATCATAAATTTTATTAAAATGTTGTTGTAACAAGTTCCAAGGAGTTTAAAATATAGAAAATAGATTGATGACAAAAACCCAGCAAAATTTTTCAAAGTACTTTTTGTCACTTTTATGGAACAGGTTCCAGAACTTGGCCAGAAATATTCTTTCAAAACTGGTTATTGTGATATTTTCTTAATGTTGGCATTAGTTCTATCAAAAATCAAAGACGACAGACAAAGAAAATTAGATTTAATCCCAAATTGTACGTCCTCTAATTGGCAACAATGTAGATATTTTGAAGTTTTTTTTAATACAACTGTAAAAACAATGGTTTTCAACTGTGTATACAACAGTATGCGCCTGATTAGAAATTTTCTAGCAAAGGATTGTGAAAATAATTTTTCTCTGTGTCTTTACAAAAAAAAAAACGAACGCTAAAGAATACAGATGCATAAACATGAAAAATTTACTACATAATTCCCTGAGTATGTCAAGAATTTAATAGAAATCAGAAGTAACAGTTTTAGAAGTTTAATAACACAGTTATACAGAAAAAAAAATACCTGGGAAGTGATACTATTTTTCTAGTAAGTGTTGCCGAGTACAACAAGAATCTGTTTTTTAAATTTGCCAAATACCTCCAAAATCTTGAGTTACGGTTAAAAAACGGTTTTTCTTACTGGGGATATTTGAATTTTTATTCATCGTCTTCTTAGACAGTGTGCAATTAATACTATAATTAATATGCACATATTTTTCAATTGTTTGAGATAGGCGTGGTAGAGAAGATTAAGCATACTTTCCTAAAAATCATAACTACATTGTAAATTTTTTATTGAATTAGACTGCGCAGTTTCTGGTAACACAACCTTCATCAGTAATCCTTTTTGACAATACTGTAATTATTTGTTATGGTTTTTTTTTATTGTTTGATTGCATCTATATGAAATGTTTATTTTATTAAATGCAATCCTGACCGTGGCTTGAACCTGCTTTTTCTTACCTTTATGCACTTATAAGTATGTAACTTAGTTGAATATCATCCGATTTTAAATTTCTCAGAAGAAAAAGCGACCCTTCCAATGGTATATTAAATACTATTTAAGTTAATTTGAGAAATCTGTGTGAATTTCTCCAGCAAAAACATTTGTTTTTTTTTATTTTTTCGCCATTTTTCAAATTTGGAGATGTCTTTACAAAGTATTTTGTAAAGGAACCGTACTATATATGAATTTATTAACAACTTCGTTTTTAAAATCCGTTAAAAATTGACTAAGATACTAAACTTTTTTAAAAACAAAAATTTTGCATAAATGCTTTCTATCTAGTGAAGCTGCTAGCATGATGCAGGTACTATTTTATAAACACACAAATTGGCACATAATAGAAAATTGGTACAACAGTATTCGCCAAACTTTTTTGCTTAAGAGACAGATTTGACAAAATTTGTCTTTAATTTGATTTTAATTTGGATATCCTAGTTAACTGATTAACACCCAAATGAAATCTGCTGAAGAGAATTTAGTAAAGATATATTTATATGATAGATAAAGGGGTCAAATAGGATAGCGCGAAATCAAATTTAAGAAAAGTTTAAAGATGTTCTTGTAAATTGCCAAGGAGCAAAAAGTAAAAAATCTGTCCCCTAATCGAACCGTTTCGAAATTCCGTATTGTAAAATTTGATTCAAGAGATTTAATTAAATAACCCAGTAAAATAGTAAAGTCAACATAACTGGTTGCAGAACAGCTTACACTGTATAATAACAGGTTCTAATTTCTATTCTGCAACTGGATCTTTTTATATGGAGTTTGTCATATTTGCAACAGGTTCATTACCACCAAACTAGAACTGGTTGCTTTGGAACCGGTTCTAGAATCAGTTATAGAACTGGTTCTGGGACAGTGAAACCTCACCTTTTGACTCTTAGGAACCTTTTCTAGAACCGGTTCCATGTAACCGGTGGTAAAAGAAGCTGTTCTAAAACAGATTGCAAGGTAATCTGTTCTAAAAAAATTTGCTGGGAAATATTAATAATACGTATCATATCACTGTTACTAAAAAATTGTAAAACAAAAATTATACTATTCTGGAGGCTGTAGCTTTTCTAAAACGTAGGCTTCTGGTGAGATCTTTAGCCAGATGTATACGGATGTTGAAAGATCGTTACAAATTAAAAATAAAATAAAAATAATCTTGATATATATAAAAACGAAAAACTAATACAACTGTCAAAATATTACTTGAGCTAGGGTAAAAACTAAAAAATTTATATATAAATAAAAAATTGTTGGTCTTCAAAGTTTAGTAAGGACATGATGCTTGTTAGGAAAAGACCATAGCCACGTGTTTGATTACTAAGAAGACAAGAGTAGAGCAAAACTAATGATTAATAAGTTTTTTGTTAAAGCTTTGACTATTCTTGAAGCTCTAGCTTTTCTAAAATTTCTGGTTCTAATGAGAAGCAAGTTGCGAATCACTGTTGTATTTAGCCCAAGTTAGAATTGTAGCAACAATTTGCAATGAAAGCTTTACTAATGTAATTTAACGGTTTGCTTCGATTTGTTTTAAAGTGCGTATGCCGAAATGGGCTGCAAAGATGTCCATAAAAATTAATTTCCTCCATTCACATTTAGAGTTCTTCCCAGACAACCTGGGCTAGTTCAGCGATGAACAAGGCGAACAAATTTACTTTGTTAATAAATGCGTATATATTACGGTTCCTTTACAAAAAACTTTGTAAAAACATCTCCAAAGTTGAAAAATGGCGAGAAAATTAAAAAAAAAAATATGTTTGCTGGACAAATTCACACAGATTTCTCAAGGAAACTTAAATAACATATATACCATTCGAAAGGTCTCACTTTCTTCTTTCTAAAGCCATTCTAAAATCGGATGATATTCAACTAAGTTACAGGCTTAAAAGTACATAAAGGTACGAAACCCCAGTTTTTAACTCGTAAGTCAAGATTTTGAAGGTGTTAGGCAAATATCAAAAACAAATTCTTGTTGTACTCGACAGCATTTACCAGGAAAATAGTACCACTACCCAGGTATTTCAATTTCATTCTCTTTTGTATCACTGTGTAATGCTTAATATAAATAAAATTTAAATATTTGCTGTGATATAAATCAACATTTCTATAAAAATTATGATTGCAACATAAATGCAGTGAAACGTAAAATGAGACGATGTTACGCATCGTTTAAGTTAAAAAGTCCAATAACAAAAAAGCGAAAAAAATAAACTTCATTATGACCACCAGAATATACAAAAGAAGAAAAAACCGAAAAATTCGTTAATAAACTAAATAAAAGTACTTAAGAAATATTGAAAAGAAAAAAAACTATGTAGGTGGAAAAGTTGTGATAAATATTAAAAAAAAAACTCCCTAAAATATCGAGGATTATTAATGCATTATAGACACGTCATATATCAGCTGGACAGAATTCAATCAAACTATGCAGATATTTAGGAAAATGCTTCATTAAGAAGTTTTTGTAATTTTTTTTTGCCATTAAGTGGAAATATTAGCAACGAAAGTTGAAACAGTTGAAACTTCAACAGAATATAAATCCCAGACAGTTAAGGATATTTTAAAAATGTTAATTCTACATGATTTTGTGAATAAATCTTTATTCAAAAATACTTAAAAAATAAAATTTTTTAACGGTTTTTTTTTTAATTCTGTAGGTTTTGACCATTTTTTTAAAATGTCAAATGGCAACACTGACATTTTCTATATATATAAAATTCATTTTCTGTTTGTTTATTTGTTCGCTATACAAATTTTTATTTTTTAACGGATTTCTCTGAAATTTGGCACATTTGATCCGTTTACTCCTAGGACTCCAAGGTCGCCATATACATTTTTACCAGGCACGCCAACTTGTAGGCCCACTTTTTACATAAAAATTTCGAATTTGTTATTTAATAATGAAATTTGTATTTTCCAACGGATTTCATTCAAACTTGGTACACATATTCGCTATACCTCAGCCGAGGCCACCATATACTTTTCGTTGCCCACGCCTATTTTTACGCCCACTTATATTATTACATTATTTTATTTTACATACTGGCACACGTGATCCTCAAATGTCGGCAAGATCGCCACATACTTTTCATCCTACTTGTATGCGTACTTTTGTTTTATTTTTGAATTCATTTTTCATTTCTAATAAAACATTCTGATTTTTTCAAATAATTATTTGGCAACTCTGAATAAAAATTTTAAACTATTTTTTATTTACACTCAAATAAATAAGTTAGTAGATCGATTAGTAAAACGTTTTATATCCCAATTCACAGTTGTTGTACTAATTTTTGTAGGGAGTTTGGGGTAATGTGGTAATAGGGGTGAAGTAGTAAATTCTATTTTTTTCTAATATTAATGCATTTTTAAACATTCTACCTACTGTGTCTTGTTGTTCAAAAATAAATTGTTATTTTTTACTATTTATGACTTAGAAGGCGTATGTTTTTATTGTATTTTGAAAGTTCTTAAAAAAAAATTCATTGAGGAAAGTTTTTCTGAGTTCGTGTTTTGTTTGAAATAACAATTAACAATTTTAATTCATTAAATAAACAAAACTACATTTTATTCGCATATATTTTGAATAACGAACTAATATCAGAATAAGTTATGCAAATTTTTGTTAATAATTTCAATTTGGGGTGAAGTTTTAATAGTATTTTTTAGAGCCAGTAGTAACAGCAATTAAAGCAATATTAAAGCAATGCTACGAAAATACATCGAAATGCAACAAACCCAGATATAGACAAAAAATATTTGGTTGAAGCGATAAAGGATATCAAGATGAGAAAAACGACGGTATATTCCATCGAACGTTATTATAATATCACAATTCAAAATTTATAGCGGCCCACACTGGGGATTTTTGTATGGAGGTGAGGAAAAAAATATATTTTTCAAAAAATATAATGATTTCATCACAAATTTAGTTTTATTTATATAGTAATACACAAAAGTAATCAAAATAAAGAAAGTTAGAGAAATATATATCGTTACCTACAATGTAAAAAGCCCTAACTAACAAAAAAAAAATTTAAATGATTTTTTTAATTCATTATTTATTTTAAATCTATTTTTAATTTCATCACAAACTTAGTTTTATTTATATAGTTATATACAAAAGTAATCAAAATAAAGAAAGCTAGACAAATGTATATCGTTACCTACAATGTAAAAAGCCCTAACTAACAAAAAATTTAAATGATTTTTTTAATTTTTAATTTATTATTTATTTTAAATCTACTTTTTAATTTATTATTCTAAAAGAGCCTTAACTTCGTCGCTTATATCACTATGCTTTTTCTGGATAAATGAAGGAGTTAAGTGTGAGATCATGGGATCTGATGTTACCATCATTCGGTGCATAATATCTTCGTTCGTGGCAATTCGACTGCATTTTCTGGAGTGTCTAAGGCGATATTTTTTATAGTCTTTGTTACGACTTTCCTTATCCTCTTCGGATAATAAGCCTACAGGAAAAATACACTTTTCAATTATATGTTTTCCATGAATCAGAATTTTGTGGAGTGTTGGTGGCATATTGTACCACTCGTACAGTGCAACAAACTTTTTTGCCGGTAGCCAACGAAAAAAAACCCAAATAATTAAAAAAGTGCACTTTCCTTTTTTCCTTTTTTTCCTTTCAATTTTTCACGCACATTTATTACCGCTTATTACTTTGCTACCGCAATCATACAAATCAAATAACCTTTTGTTTATTGCTTTTTTTTTTTTTTTAATTCTGAGAATCATAAAAAAAGTCATAAATGTTTTTGCAAAGAATTTTGTGCATATCTCGAGCAAATTTTTGAAATGCATACCTTCACTTAATTGTGAATAAAAGCGAAACGCGTTCATCGATTTTCATGATTTATGTCTCATTTTTTTCATAGGTTATGCGACTTTACGTGAAAGTAATAGGACTTGAAACTTTTTTGTACTGTTTTGGATTTTTTATGAATTAAAATAAAAAATTAAAATTTTTTGGGCAAAAAATATTTTTTTTCTTCATACATTTATTTATAACTGCGAAACTGTTGCTTATGTAGCAAAACAGATGAAAGTAATTGTAATTCTTGATTTTTCTAAATTTTTTTCAGCAAAATCCGACTAGTGATTCTCGAGTTATGTTAAATAAAAGAGCCTTATCAGAATTGAGTCCCGAATCAATCAGCTGAAAAATGTTGTACTGTGTAATGCAACAAATTGAGAGGTGGCACCTGGTGGCACTTGAAATTGATTAATAATGTTAAAACAGATATAAGACAAACTGAGGAAAAGTAAAGATAAAATTGCAGGTCCAAATGTTTGGAGAAAAATGGGATTTTTGTTATATGTTCATAAAAATACACAAAAAAAAAAAAAAACTTAAGTCTCTACAGATTTTTTTTTTCAATTTTAGTATACTGAAATATACTACTTTTAATAGAAAAAAAAAGAAAAACGTTAGCTCACATAGTAAAATAATATTCGTATTTAAATTCTTAGGTTTAAATTAAGTTGGTTCGGTAAAACACACAAGTTCTGAGTTTGAGACGGATATAAAAAAAACTGGCAGTCAGATCGGAGTAAATCTGTTTGATTTGATTGTACCATTTAGTCTAAAATTGCAACATATCACTGCATATTGCATGAAGACTATGTTGACAATTTGACTTTTTTCCGCGAAATCCCCAGTGTGCGGCCTCTAAAAAAAGACTCAAATCATCCTAATCAATTTCATTAGAAAGAGATTTTTGAACAATTTATTTCAACGCAATGCAACACAAGCAAGAGCTCTGTGCACCTAAATTGTGCAAACGTAACAGCCATCTTCTTCAGCTATGTCCGTTGTGACTAAGGTCACAAAGACTCATTTTTTTAGACGTAAAAACCAAAAATCAAGTTTCAATTAAAATATTTGTTTATTTCATTAAACGTTTAATTGAATTCGATCCTATTACAGAAATTGCAGTATTATTGCAAATAATTTGTAACTATTTAATTGATGTTAGTTTCAATTAAGATTTTAATCATAACTATTACAAATTTAATTTAATATTTTATTTTCATTTTAATTTAATTTTAATATTGTTTTTAATTTCAAGCAAATTTTTAGTAGATGCAATTAAAATTTTAATAAAAAAATGCGATAAATTCGCCAAAATTGAAAATAAAAATAAAAAATTACCCATATTTAAAACAAATTGCAAAAAAAAGTCAAAATTTAAAAAAATTTAAATTGCTTGAGTTTAAAAAAATTGTCAAAAATTGAAAATCGCTGATATTTGCAAAAATCTTTGGCAGTTCATCAATTTGTTTTCGTATGGGTTATAAAAACTGTAAATTTTGTGTGCACTAAATTCATTTTCAATTAAACATTTAATAGATATTATTCTAAAACAGAGGAAAAAGACGCCATTTCTAGTGAAACTTAAATGGCAAAATTTCGAAAAACGTTATAAATTTCAAAATTCAGAATGCCAAAATTAATAAAAAAAACTATGTGTCGCAAGACATATTTTTATTAAAGCAGTTTAAGAAAAATTTTCAAAATTCGAAAACTCTGGTATCGTGGTGCCACGGGTTAAAGATATACAATTTTTCTTAAATTTGCAAGAAACAATTTTTAGACCTAATACTACAATCATCTGAACAATGAATTTAAATTTTCAAAACAAGTTTTTCTTCATACAAAAAAATGAAGCTCTAATTGATTTTAACCGTTATTTTATTAGTTTCATATTTCTTTATAATTCTGCTAATAAACATAAATTGTGATAAAATTCAAATTTTTTTTAATTCTGAATTTTCACCCCGAATTGTCATTTAAAAAATGCATAAAAATGCAACTAACGAATGAGTTAGTTTACAAATAAGTTAGTCCACTAATCCCTTTGTAAGTTGTGTCTATTGAACGACTTACAAAAATCGCTGGTGCAGTCTTTTAAAGAGCTACAAAAAATGTGTTACCATTTTACCCGAAATTCCCCAATAATTTTTTTTTTACGAAAATTGTTTTCATAAATTCTTAATTTTTTTTTTTTTTTTACAAAGTTTTTTTACAACATTGTTGTATAACAATATTTAAAACTTTTTCGTTTTTATTTTTTTGCACAGGAAAAAATATGCTTTAGCCGCAAAGTCAGTAGCAATGGTAGAAGCATCATTAATTTAATGCTGCTTAACATCAATTATACAAACCTTAAAGTAAATTCTTTTCCCTTTTAAATTCTTTTTAACAAAAAAAAAAAGTAAAAGAAAAAAATTTGGCCGAATATAAAATGTTTTTAATTTTGTGTATGCAAATACTTAAAGAAAAATAAAATACTAAATAAAAAACTAAATAAAAAACAGGCCTTCATGGTTCTTTGAATTTTAATTGGTTTGCAAGCACAATCATCATCGTCAGCTGCTGCTGCTGCTGCTGCTGTTGATGGTGATGCTGTTGCACTAGAAGTGTTGCTAAAACTAACATCCAAAAAAGAAAATTATAAAGTGGACTCATGTTTGTTGGAGCCAAGCCACTGCTTCCTTCGCAAACCACCCAAGCAAATATATTAAACATAAAAATTGAATTTTGCCGCCTTTTGCTAGTATGTAGTATTTAGTAGCACTGGTAGTGAATGCACTGAGAGAATTATCAATGCATTCTAGCATTAGATCTATGAAGTGTCATTGTAATTTTCATTAAATTACACACCTATACAAGCTTCCTTGGCTGGAATGCCGATATGTGATTTATATTGTCTCTGATGCCCAGATTCCTAAATGTTTTCCAAATTTTTTCATCCAAATTTTGTCATCACGTAACAGTTTTGAGAAAACCACGGTTAAAGTTGGCATTTTTGGTTATTTTGGAGCTTTTTGCAGACTTGTTTTCCTATAGAGTAAAAAACATATCAACTCAATCGAAAATATGTCATTTACGGATCCACCACGCCCGATTTTAATAAAATTCACCGTAACTGTCATACTCGACAAGAAATCGACGTTAAAAATTTACTAAAGTACAAATTAGACTATAACTAATAAACTGTACAACACGCATTAAAAACCCTGTAAATATAGCAAAACAAAAATTGCGATCCCGAAAACAAGGGAAAAATTCCTTGTTTTCGATTCCAGTAACTTCCAGTAACTAAAAAATAAGATCACCAGGAATTTTGTATCTTGTACAGTTTAAAAGTTATAGTGCAATATTTAAGGATACTTTAGTAAATTTTTAACTTTAAAAAGCTCCGCCGCTGTGGTATGTACACAGCTTGAAAAATGAGTAAAAACGCTATTTTTAGCGTTTTTAATCGCGGTTTACTCAAAATTGTGACGTGCTGGAAAAATCTATTAAGAACATCACGGTTCAAACCGTGTTATATAAGTTTTTCATAGAGTTAACCCTAGATTGAGCCATACAGTTAACCCTATAGTGAGCCTTACAGACACCTAAAGATTAGATTGGTTTCTATGAAAATGCATTAGTGTTAACTACCCGTGTAAAAAAAGGTTTTATATGATCTGAAATTTGAGTCGATTTAATTATATCTGAGTCGATATATATTTATATATAACTCAATATATATTTATATATAACCTTATATAGATATAAATATATCTGAACTCTGATATAATTGGATACTGAAATTTTGGATATAATTATGATCATATCTGGTCATCCCTAAACCTTTTTACTAGGGTAGGACAAGGATTTTCATGCAAATGCAGGTTTGTTGTCAGTAGCACAACCAAAATACTTTTCCGAATCAAAGAATTTTTCAACAAAATGCATCGATTTGTTGTTGCATATTTTTGGATATTTTTTTTTTTTTTATTTAACCAATACTCAGGGGATGCCCCCTACTGTATTGTATTGATAAGGAAAATAGGGTATGGGAAGGAGGAAAGAGAGAGTAGTGTTTGTGAATATTTGATTTTAATTTTTCTAAATTGTAAGTAACAGGGAAGACTTCTGCGGGAAGTTTGTTCCACATACGAATCGTTCGACTAAAAAACGAATATTCTCTGTAATGCGTTGTGCGAGACACAGGACAATCAACTACAAACGGATGTGCTCTACTAGATAAGCGAGTATTACGAATAAAAACTCGGGCTCGTGGAATAAGTTCATTTATCTCACATGAGCATCTCCCATGGTAATATCGATAGAAAAGTGTCACACAACCCACATTCCGACGATGCTCCAATGAATCAATAAAGTTGGATACACTACTGTCATTGATAAGCTTCACCGCCCTCCCCTGAACACGGTCCAGAAGCTTCAGAATAGACAGTGGAGCCCCTGCCCATATATGAGAGTAGTATTCCATTTTCGGCCGGATATAGCTGGTATAAATAGTAAGGAGATCGGATGGAGTGAAGTAAGTCTTGCACCGTTTCAGAAAACCCAGACACTTGAATGCCTCTTTCGACACTTGAAATACGTGCTTATTCCAACGGACATCACACTGTATTCTCATGCCCAGAACATCAAGAGTATCCGATTCCTCAATACCTATACCATCCATCATTTTGCTATAAATGCATATTTCTGTATATTTAGCTATAAATGCATATTTTACAGTAGGAATATTTTCGCATTTTTTGTTGCATATTTTGACTATTTTCAATTTAATAAATTTGAAGTCAGTTTTAATTGAAAATAAAACAAAGAAAACATTTGTAACCCTGAACATAGCATCATCCAGCAAGCTCGAGTAATAAATCGATTTTTAAAAATTCAAAAATTGTACGTGCTTATTTTTTGGATTTTTAGTGCATATTTTTGGATTTTTAGTGCATATTATTTGGTGTTTTGTGTATATTTCGATGCAATGCATATTTTAAGTACATAATTTGAATATTTCACAGCATATTTTAAGCGCATATTTCTCTTTTTTAGTTGCATGCAATTATTTGCCCTGGTTTTAACCATTGGTTCTAGGTAGTTTTTTTAAAAGTTTCCTTAAAAATAGTTTCATAAAAATTATGAAGCTTTTTAATAAAGTTGAAGAAATTTTTCATTAATTTTTTGAAGAACATTTCATAAGTTTAAGGAAAAATTTCATTATAACTCGCCGAAGAAAATTCTCTCTGTGTATTAAACATAAAACAAACAAATCTGGCTTCTTTATGCCTGGCCTGTTGGTCTGACTGTTTGGCTACATGGCTGGCTAACTGACTGGCAATGCAATTGGAACAAGGTATCACAAAATTATTTCAACTGTTGTCATGTCTTTCATGATTTTGTTTGCATTTATTTCTTATACCACAATATTTCTTGAAACAAAATCTTATGCAAATACTTAGTTTTTTGGCGGCACTCTAATGTGGCAACACACATTTTATTTAAAACTTTTTTCATATGACAAAATTATGTGCTCAGGGTAAAATATTAAAGAGTAAAGAAAAAAAATACAAAACGGCAAGAAAATATAATTAATAAATGGCGACACTATATAAGAAAAAGTGTAGAATGCACAATTCACTAAACACCTAACTAACCAAGTAAGAAACCGTTTAAAGAATGCATTCATTAAATAGTTTTTTTTTTTCATTAGGTTTTTCTTACACTCATTGTAATAGTCATGTAAAAATAGCAGAAAAAGCTAAAAAAAAAAAATTGTCAAAAATTACGTTGCAGAAAAAACCACTCAAACTGGCAGAACTTTGCAAACATTTCCAAATTTTTGCTAAATATTAGTAGGATAAGAATAGCAAAAATAAATTTGTTGAATCTATAAAAATTTAGTTAAATTTAAACTAAGTTTTAGTTACTTGAAAATAATAAATGAATCTGCTAAATTAAGCAACAAATTTTGTAAATAATAGTAGACAAAAATGCATACCCAGAACGAATTGTTCCCCCAAATTGTATAGAAAACACACCAAAGTTTAAAAAAATCGAAATTCATGATTCAATTTACTGTATATTTTTGGGGTTTTCGGTATAATGAATTTAAATATAATATTAAAAACCTTATAATTTGGCAAAAAAAATATATATATATATATATATCTAAAGTGCTGTTATCATAATTATTCTTCAAAATTAGTGAAAAGTTTTTTTCAATTTATATCGAGCTTTCAAACTACGTATATTTACAAAAATAAAGCAAATCAAACATATTAGCTAGGTTGATACTAGTATTTCGATCTGGCTAAAGATCTCATCAGAACCCGAAGTTTTAGAAAAGCTAGAGCCTCCATAAAAGGCAGAACTTTAACAAAAAACCTATTAATAATCAATTTTGCTCCATTCTTGTCTTCTTAGTAATCAAGCACGTGGTTAGGTCTTTTCCTAACAAGCATCATGACGTTACTAAACTTTGAAGACCAGTTTGTCTGCTTAATTTATTAAAGTATTTAATGAAACCCGACTTATTATCGTCGGTTTTCTGTTTCGGGTTTGAAGCTTGAAAAGTTGCATTTTCCATTTCACAAAAACACAAAAAATTTGCAAAATTTTTAGATTTTTTTGTGCGAATAAAAATCTGCCATTCTAAAATCAGCCTTTTGCAATTTTTTAGCAAATATTTTCGTTTGGTTTTAGCAAAAAATATACTGTAAACATTAAATTAAAAATTTTTGTTAATATGGCAGTTTTTGTTTGCGGTTTGAATCTGCAAATATTTAGCAAAAGTTTCTGCTGAATTTAGCAGAGTAAACTGCTATTTTTAATAACTTAAAATTTAACTCGAATTTTACTAAAATTCTGCAAATTTAACAGTTTTATTTTTGCTTTTCTTATTTTACTAATAATTAGCAAAAAAATCTGCTAATTTTAGCAGTATTCTCTGTAGTGTAATTTTTAACTAATTTTTAGTAGGTTTTTCTGTTATAGTCTGTTACAGTTGTAAAAAAATTGTAGACTGCTGATTTCAGAAGGGCAAATTTTTTTCGCATAAAAAATATATGTGGGACATTAGGGTCCTTAAAATCAAAACAACGCTAAGGATCTGAGTCTTATTCGATAAGAAATGTTAGTCTTATAAATTTTGTTCATAATATTATTTTTGCTAAGACTGATAGATTTAATAGTATTTAGCATTAATTAGGCCAGGTCGTAAATGCTATTGGGATTAAAATTAATCTTAGCTAAAGGACTTTAAAACTATATTGCATCATGTTTATATCGTACTTTTCAACTAAGGGTAATTTTGATACCAAGAGCATTTAAGTGTAAATTTAGAGCACAACATCATTTTGTGGATTAGAAGAATGTTTTTGAAGAAGGTTTTGTAAAAAAAAAGAATTTAAATATTTTTTGTTTAAATATATATAAAATCCCGCAGTATCTCCCTTAATCCCAATGAGGCACGGCACGGGTTAACGTTGTTCAAGTTGGCCAAAATTTTTAGTACAGCAGCTTCACATTGCATAATAATTACAATCACTTGAAATCAAGTTCCTTAAAATTCAATAGTTGTAAGCAAAGTTTCGACGTTTTTTGTAAAATTAAATAAATAGGTCAGGGGTCATTTTGGACCTCAGGTTCACATGGGTTAATCATTTTCAAAACATTTTTTTATCAATCTTGCATAATGATGATAAAATAAAACAACAAAAGATACAACAGTAGATAATTTTAGATTTTAAATATTTTATGACAACAAATTCTACTTGTTTTTACCAAAAAACACAATTTCCTCGAAATCCACAAAAATCAACTATCCAAGTTACCAGGCAGATATTTTTAAATTTTTTTATTTGTATTCTCTAAGATGTATTTAACAATTCCATGAAGTTCAAATCTCAATTCTTTCAATTTTGTTGAAGAAGTTTTTTTTAAATTTTGTATCCCAAAAATATTGTCTGTTTTTGACATCACCTTAGGCCAGGTTAACGACATCCTAAAAAAAACATTTTCCATATCACACAATTTATGGGTCTATTAAATAAAAAAACTTACGTTAAAGTAATCAGTTTCAAAAACGTTTAAGATTTGTGCTCGAATTTCGTGGTCAAGTGGTATCTGGCACATTAGTGGTCTGGAGCATTTTTTATTACTGGGCTAGTTTTTAACCGATTTTGGATTTTATCATTTGGAATGAAAACTATTACAACATAAAAAATGTTTTCAAAAACTAAAAAAAAATATATATTTGGTTTTAAAGTGGGCACTACGACATGTCCCTATTAATGCTAAATAATACTAAATCATGTGTAGTAGTTCTTTCTTAGACATATATGGACCTTTGGGATTAGTTATTTAATTGAAGAAAAATAAATAAAATAAATAATAAAATTAAAAATAATATCTGTTTTAGCACAAATAATATTATCACCGAAATTTATGAGAATAAAATTTCTTATCGAATAATATTCAAATCAGACTTCTAGGTCAAACTTGATTTCTTATGACCACCCTAGTGGGGCATTCTTTGTAAACGATAAACCCCCTGCTGTTCAAAATTGAGCGTGCAATACATAGTTTAATTTCAAAATTCAAGTGAATATCGCTTCTTTCAAAAGACTAGTGGCGCAATATGGAGGAAATGGTGGTTTAGCCAATCTGGAGGCGTGAGTTGAGATACAATTTTTAGAGACGCTTTAAAAAATGTTAAGTGGTAACGCAATCGGCATGAAAATCATACTCGGGGGCTTTGTCACTTAACTCATTAATGGCACGTCATAGATCCGCCGGACATTTTTCAACCAAACTTTCCAGATACATATATGAAACCATGCTTCATTAAGAAAGTTTAGTATTTTTTTTTTTCTTCAAGCGCCCAAAGTTCAGACTGTGGCAGCATATAAATCCTAGATGATTGAAGATATTTTAACATTTTTAAATTTATATAATTTTGTGAACAAATAGTTATTTAAAAATATATGAATAATTCTTTTTTTTTAAGTTAACCGATTTTAAGATTTTTTGGAAAAATCGTGGCTTTTGACTAATTTTTAAAATTGTCATATGGCAACCCTGATATAATTTTTATGAGTTTAGTTGTATTTTAATAAAAACCGTCCATTATTTATGTGTTGAGTGTTGAGTGTTTTGGAATATTTTAGACTTTGTATATTTGAGAAGTTCATCGTGCGATCGATCAGATCTCCAAAAATTGTATGCAATCGAAGTACTAATTTCTAGCTGAGAAATACATTTTCATATTTTTTCATCAAATCATAGCAATCAAAAATATGAAAGATTATTTTTCAACTAAATAGTTGGCAACTCTGTATAAAAATGTTTCACTTTTTTTGTTCACAATTGAAGTCAAGATATTGAATAATTTTAAGGGTTTTAAATCACTTAATTATTTTTTTCAGTAAAAAAATATAGCAGTTTAAAAGCACTGGTTCGAAAAAGGAATCGCTGAATTTGAAACTGACATTCAATTTTCAAAATTTGAAATGGCGTACTCAATATGGTGGAGGATTTTTTTTTTAAGTGATCGGTTTTGTTGTATAATTAAATATAAATCTGAGATTGAATTTTAAAAATTTTAAATGGCGGATGATTTTTCTTTTTAAGAGCCATAGGATTAGTATCAATTATTTTTTCGGAAAGGGATAGCAAAATACGATTTTGAAATCAGGTTTGAAAACTTAAAATGTCGCAGCCAATATGGAGCATCATTTTTTTTAAAAAGTGATCGGTTTCGTATCATATATTTTCTCCGAAAGTCTTGGAGTCCCCAACCCCCAAAACTTTCGGAGAATCTAAATTAAATTTCAGATATTCAAAATGGTGGATCGACCATGGCGGATAGTTTTTTTTTTTTAAATTATCGGTGTAGTTGTGAATTATTTGATTTATTTAAGAGAATCAACAAAAATCAAATTAATTTCTTGATCAAATAAAGTAGAAAATTATTTAATGAATAGAATTTTTCAAATTAAAAAATTTTAGTAACGAATAATGCTTTTAAAGGTCTGATTATGCAAAGAGAAACAGTTTAGTTGTATAAAAAACGGTAGCAACTATAAATGATGTTGGTATACAAATACCCTCATAATTACTCATACACTTAAATAAAACAACGTTTTAAACGTTTTAAATTCCAATCTACAGTTTTTGTACTAATGTTAACCCTCAAACTGGCCAACGCTTTTTTGTAATGAAATTTATATCAATTGTTCGGCACGAACAATACTTTGCTTGAGTCTCAATATTTGACAATTTAAATATTATCTTTTTGTATTTACAGGGTAACCGAGAAAAAGTTTTAGTTGTCAGTTGAGCACGATTATTTCAGTTAATTTAAAACATTTCAAATTTAACTGAGAAATTCTTTAACTGAACAACCGAAAAAATGTCGGTGTACTTTCACATTATTAATAATTACAGACACGTTTTCTAAAATTAGCTAGACGAGCTGATGGCCAGAAATTGATCTATTTTCCTGCAACAAGAAATTGTATCCTTAACGAAACCAGCGGGAAGTAAAAGTAGACTATTAGTCTATCCCCAAAGAGTTTTGAAAACTTAGCTCGATTTTGTTTTCTATAGCCTTTTGAAGTTTGGATATTTTTTAACATTTTTTCATATGGGCGAAAATTTAAACTTTAAAAGATTATTTAATGCACCCAAAAATATGTTTCTACACGTATATAACAAGCTCAGATATGCCCATATGCGATAAAATTTTTTGCATTGTTTGTGAATAAGCTAAGTTTTCAAAACCTTTTGGTGGTTTTGATCTACTGAGAGTATATTTTCATTTACCGTTGGTTTCATTCAGGATACAATCGGTGATCCCAAATTTGTTTCACAGTGTAACTAAATTTAATAAACTTTTTCTAATTGTATGAACATAACCTAATCATAAATCAGTTATAACGTATCTTAATATGACTATTAATATAAATTGGTTTAAATATTGCTTTTATAAAAGTTTTTAAAATGTGGAACACTCAATTGTGTTAGTGACTGTAGTACAATATAAAAATTGCAACAACATTTTACTGTTAGATTATTTAAATTTAAGCGAATTTGATTTACGCATAAAATGATTGCAGCATTAATTGTAATGTTACACTCAAAAAAAAAGCTAGTAAAGTCATCAAAAAATGTTGCTGAGTCAGCAATATTTTAGTCAGGAGGGTGCTTGTAAAACCAGCGAGCTGTTTTTTAGCAACAAAATTAGTAGATTCAGCAAAAGTTTTGCTAACACTTTGTTGATTAAAAATTAAAAAAAAAATTTGCTAAAAGTTAATAAAATGTTTGCTGAATATTAGTAGACTGCAAAAAATTTGTAGAAAATTTATACTTTAGTTAATTTATTTGCTGAAAATCTTAAAAAAAATATTTCCCATTCTTTTAAAAATAATTTACAATACGTTACGAAATATAAAAGTGTGCATAGTCCCACATTGACGAAATAAATTAATTTAATATCTGAAAATATATAGAAATAATTATATTATTAACATAAACAAAATTATTTTTCAACTACTTACATCGATGGCATCTTTTAAAGGAAGACAAATGCAGTAATTTTAGAAACGAAACAAAAAATAACAAAATATATGACACATACAACCCTTTTTTACAATAAGGAAAAGAAAGAAAACATTAAAAATCACCAAAGATGTATGCCCTTGTCTTTCGCTTTAGTGTGTCTACCTGTAGGTATATTTATTTTAAATTTGACCACACTTTAATTTTATTAATAGACAATTACTTTGACAAGCCGGTGACAACACAAAAGTTAAGTTTTTTTATTCATAATTTATATATATATATACACATTGTTGTCATCCTTTTATTTTATGTATGAGAAACAGATATAAAAATATTCCATGGTTAATATTTTAATATATCTTACAAGTGTTGTACTTTTTAGTATCATTTTCCTCGTCTCTACTACATTTTGACATGCAGCGACATATCCCTGGGGGAAATGGACCAGTCACTGGTATGGTCATGTGACTAGAACTTTGTGTGTATGCACCTGTCCTAGTTTCGGTTCTGTTATATGAAAGTGACCGGTACTTTTAACATGGGCTTGTCATAGGATGAGACAATTTGCTACCTGTGGAGCACTGTGTGACTTATCGAATAACTTGACCAAGGTAACCTATCACCATACAGACTGAAATTAATATACTACGGGACAAGTTAGAAGTAGATAGTGTCAAAGTATGACCATTTTAGTGTTTATGTGATATGCAACACAACCAGTGGGAAAAAAATTATCACGTGACTGGTGTAGGTGTACGTATCTTAGAACTGGAGAACAATTTTTGAAGGAAAAGTAGTCACATATGAAGCGCAATATGTTCTGTAATAGGGGTAGTTTGACGGAAATAGTTTTGAGACGTACCACTGCACTGGTCTAAGGGGTACATGTCGCCAGGGCATGCGAAAAGTAATTAGCAAGTAACCTGTCACTTTTTATTCTGCGCATGTCATATTATGCACGAGTTGCTAAATAGCCCGTCCGGAACCAATCACAGTGTGTCTTACTCCCTGTTCAAAACACCCTTAAAAAGGCACAACAAAAATCAATTTTATAATTAGCTTATTTTGTCTATACTCAACAAAAAACTAAGTTTAAGATCGCGATGTTTGGCGAGAAATCGTCATATCTGGCAACCCTGGTCACAGTTCCGTGTTCAGTTCTTTTAAACCAGTGGAGTGTTACGTCTTCATTTCTACTGTCACATAGTCGGTACAGATAAAATTCCTTCAGTGTTATGTCTGCTGTGTAGCAGTCAAGTGACTGAATCCTTTGGTACTCATTGCCTTGTTTTCATCCACTGCTAATGGTTTTGAACCAGTTCAATGACCAGTAATAACTTCAACTGCAACGGCCATAGTTGCTTCAGTAAACTTTGATGTTATTTTACTTTTTCTCTAGTTACTTGATATATTTGGTAGCAACCAGTGAATGTTTTGTCGCCATAACTATAGTCACGTAATTGGTCATTTCACCAAAATTAACACTTTTTGGTGCACCACAATTTTGGTTCCACCAGTTTCGTGACGTGTCCTCAAATCATATATCACAGATTTGTCAAAATTTGCCGAAATATAGTATACTTGATTTACAATACGTTTTAATAACTTTTCCACTAACTTATTTATTTGAGTGTATATAAATTTTCTATTACATTAAGTGCGAAAAATATGCAGCTGCATTAATCTTTAGATTAAATATAGAATATTTTTTTAATTAAATTTTAGTTTGTTGCGTTTCACTTGAACGTATTCTACAAAGATCTTTGAATAAAGACACTTTGTTGTAGATTTTTATTTTGTTAATTATGGTAAATTTAATAGATTTTTTTTTAATTTCCGTTTACTTTTGATACCATATGTCATCATATTGAAATGAAAATCAAATTAATTACTGCAATTCGTTTTGGTTTCATATCATACTAATCAATTGGGTATAAATATGATAATAGTCGATTGCCCGATTTGCGGATAGAGTATATCGGGGTGGGAAAAATATAGTAACTTTAATTATATCGATTAAAAAACTAAAGATCTTTAAATATTTTAACTAAATTTATTTTATATTTTAAAAATATTTCAAAAAATGTGTGCAAAAATTGCGGATGATATTTTTTTATATCTAACAAGAGCCTTCAGTGTGAATTCGTTCTTCTGAACTTAGCATTCATTATAAGCAGGGCCGAATCAAAGAATTCACAACAAAATGGCATCGATTTGTTATTGCATATTTTTGCATATTTTGATATAAATCCATATTTTTGCATATTTTAATCCATATTTTGACATTTTTGTTTGATATTTATTTAGCATTTATTTTAAATTTAATTGCATATTTTGTAGAAATTAAAATTAAGATTTTATTAATAACACACTGCTACAAAAAAAAACTTTTTGTCAGAACTTGAAAACCGACCTAGTGGGGGTTGTAGGCCTAGGTGAGGACATACAAAAACCGTTTTCAAAAATTTTGAAACACCCTCAAAATTTTGAGTTATTTTCAAAAAACTGTTTTAGGGTAGGTCGTAGCACTTTAGTACCTCTAACTCACACATTTTTTGACCGATTTCAAAATTTTAAACAGTTTTGGAAAGACAAAGAATTAGGCTTTCATGAAATGTATTCATTAAATATATATTCCAAGACATTAGGTAAGTGTTTAGCAAAAGTTTCTCTTTTTTTTATTTTTTTTTTTTTCCAAATTTTTCAAATTCAACAAGAGTTATTTTAATTTTTTTTAAGAAAACCTATCTTTTTTTGCACTGTATTTTAAAGACAATTTTATATAGAAAAAAACGAGATATTATTTGTTAAAATCGGTTTCTATTTGCAAAAGTTACTAAACTTTTTCTAAAGTAAAATGTTAAGATTGCAGACTTTTCTTCTGGTAAACCACTTGACTTACAAAAACGCTTGTTTAATTTTTTTTTTTTTTATTCATATGGTTTGCGCTGGGGGAGAAAATGCTAAAAACAGGTGTTAATGAAAAGTTGAATAACTTTTACAATTTTCATCCGATTTGAAAAATTAAAACCATGTTTTGTTAAGAACTAAATTTTCTTTATACGTTGGTATAAATTTTTATAAGCTTTCATATAAAAATAAGCAATGAAAAGCTACTGAAATCAAAAAAGTTTATAATTTTGGTTTTTTTTTGTAGATATTCTTAACAAAAAGAATACTTATAACTTACAAATGTATAAGAAATGCACGTCATTTTAAAGCCTAATCAGTTTTCTTTCCAAACCCGTTAAAAAAATGTAAATCGGACAAAAACTGACTGAGTAACAGGTCGATAAGTTGACGAACATCACTTGAAACGGTTTTTTAGAATAACTTCTGAATTTGAGGGTGTTTCTGAAATTTTTTGACACAATTTGTAATGTACTCAACAACACCTATAACCCACGCTAGGTCGTTTTCCAAGTTTTTTTTCATTGTAGCACCGTGTAATCAACGAAAGAAAACATTTGTAAACCTTAATATAGCATTGAGTTGTAATTTCGTAGGCTAGCCTGCAAGTAGTGCCATGTGTAATTTTGATATTTTTTTTTATTGTACCATTGAGAAGACAGCAAAAGGTGCTATGGGTAGCTCACATAGAAAAAAAAACACTAAACTTTTTTTCTATCAACAAAAAGGGTTATGTGTAACTCATAAAAAAAAATAAAATTTTTTTCGATTAACAAAAAGTGTTTTGTGTACAAACTGGTATGAACACATTTTGAAAAATGGATGGGTAGTTTTTCTTAAAAACCACCATTCGCTCTGTAACAAAGACTAAAACCGGATTTCTTTTAATGTAGTATTTTAATAAATGAAGTCTCGAATCATTAAGGCATATGATGTCAATAAAATATCTGAAAAGGATAATATGAATCAGTTTTTCCCTCTCGTGAAACCCTGTTGAAAAACACATAGCACTACTTGCTGGCAAGCCGAAGATTTGTTAGATATTTGTATTGGATTTCATTTTGACACCAATACTCTTCAGTTACAAATCGATCTTTAAAAACCGAAAAATTTGAATTGCATTTTTTTTTATTTTTAGTGAATATTTTTGTATTTTTAGTGCATATTTAAGTGCTTATTATAAGCGCATATTTTGGATTTTTACTGCATACTTTAAGCTCGAGTAACTTTTCTAAAAATAATAATCAGAGTTTAACTTTAACCACAGAAATTTTCAAACGAATGTGGACATTCATAACTATCCAGTAAAATAGTAAAGTCAATACAATAGGTTCTAATATCTGTTCAACAACCGATTCTTTTTGTATGGAGTTTGTCCTATTTACAACAGGTTCTTTACCTCCAAACAAGAACAGGTTGCTTTAGAAGCGGTTCTAGAACCTGTTATAGAACTCGTTCTGGGACAGTGAAGCCTTACATTTTGACTACCAGGAACCTGAACTAGTTCTAAGCTTCGTTTGAAGAACAGGTACTAGTTCTATAGAACGGTCCTAGAACCCATTATTGAATTCGTTCTATGGAACGGTTCTAGGACTTATTCTTACATCAATTATATAATGCTTCAACATTTTAATAATTTTATATTTGCAAAAATTGTGCTGAAATGAAAGGAAATTACAGAAATGGAAAAAAGAAAGTTCTGCCTGTTGTTTAGTTTAATAATATGATGTAAAAGAAACAAAAGGGATCCAGTTTTAATTGAAATCCGGCAGAATTCCCCAAATAAGTTTTGTTCGTGGACGTCAACTTCTGTGATATATGTTGAAAATTTATATATTTTTTTAAATATTAATTGCGTCGCAAGCGAAAATCTTGCGATTTTTTTTAATAAATATTTATCGCGCCGTTAGCAAAATTTTTGTCGGAAACTAAAAGCCTCTACTTTATACCGCTATGCCCATAACTTCAGCGCCATTTTGGCTGATAAAAAAGTTGACTGGACCCTCTCTAATGATGTGGTTTTTATTCTCATCTTAGTGTTATACATTGGCGACATTTTTCTTCTAAGATTTTTTTTAATAAAAGCTCAGAAATTGTGTAAAAAAATCTAATTTTTTTTTACTTTTTTGCAGTTGTTTTGGAACTAGTTTAAGATTATTTGCAGCGTTTTAGAAGTAATGTTCAACCAGTTCATAAGCACTAGTTCTCAAAACTTTCCAAATGTGTAAAATGCTCAATAACTATCTAGTGCATGAGTTCTAGAACTAGTTTTACCATCACTAGTTCTACGAATGCTATAAAAGAACCTGATATAACTTACCTAGAAGTAGTTCTGGAACTAGTTATTTTAGAAGGGCTTCTAAATATTTTTCTTGGAATATTATCTTCTGATTATAAATCTGGTCTTTAGATTCTCTCAAAACTTCTTCACAAACCGATTTTAAAGATTTCAGATTTTCGTTACTTTTTTTAAAGTAAAATTCTTATTTTTTTTTTTTTCCTTTTTAATTCTTTTAATTTTAATTTTTTTCTTCTCTGAGATTTTGTTTTTCTTATTCAACACTGTTTACAACAAATTTATTTTAAATTTAGACAACCGAACACGACTGATAAAAATGGTAATAATATTGGTCAATTACGCTCTAATTAAAAAACGGACGGCGCAACTAAAAAATCGGCGGCTGATGTTTTAGCCGGAAAAGAAAAAAAGGAAAATAAATCGGCACGCAGCCGATTTTGCGCCGGTCTGCTTGCTCCTCTGCTCGTCAGTGGTTATTTTATGTGTCAATTTATCAAAGTATTTTATATTACTGAATTGATCTACATGAAAAACTTTTTACTTTATGTCGTGCTGAGTATTAAACCCAGCGCCATACATCAGTCTATGATAAATTGAGCATCAGCTCTTAGCGAAGCAGATTTTCCTTAATTTAGTAGCTTTAACAACAGATTTTTTCTATTAATGTATTAAATTTAAGCTTCTGATTTTTTTTAATTTAAATTCTAATTAAATTGATAATTCCTTTTAATTTATAATATTATAAAGCAATTGTATTTAATCAAAATTATAAAAATTTTCTTTCGTTTAAGGTTAAAATATGGTTTCAAAATCGTCGTACAAAATGGAAAAGACAGGATAATGTAACCAACTCTGAGGCAGCCGAGGTTAAATCGGCAAATCATGGTAAAACATCGTCATCATCTACAACATCGACATCCTCAACAACCGATAATTTAAATTTAAATGGAAATGGTAAAACATCATCAGCAACAACAGCAACAACAGCAGCAGCAGCACCAATAAATGTTTCAGTGACCACAACAACAGCAAGCGCTGAAACAGTGGTAACAACAGCAGCTGCAGCAGCAGCAACAACAAAAAAGAATTCACATAATACTAGCAGCAGCAACAGCAACACAAATCATAGTATCAACAGTAGTAATACGGAGAGTAAACGTAATATTGCAAGTGAATTAAGTGCAAAATTAACCGCTAAACAAGCGACAAAAATCAAAAAACAATTGAATGCAATTCTAGAAAAAACCACAAAAAATGCTACAGGTACAAAGAATGAAAGTAGTGTAACAGCAGGAGGAGGAGCAGGACATGCATCAAATGTTTCTGCCACAGGCAAATCATCAAATACAAATACATTGGATAATAGCACTCATACTAAACAGGCAACACAACACCAACACAGCCATCAACAGCGGATACATCATCATCCGCATCACCATCATCGTCATCATATACCACATCATCATCATGCTATTCCATTAACGGTAGAGCCTGCAGCACCATTGGAACAGACTGAAAAATTAGAAATCAAACTAGAAGAGTCGCCACAACATCGTGAGCTGCAATTAACATTGCTTAGAGCAGCACATGCTCAAAGTCCACATTATGGTGAAATGGATTTTGAAAGTAAATTGGCAGCCTCGAAAATTTCAAATGCTTTAGCTATGGCCAAACTAAATACAAACGAATCAACAGTGGTTAATAAATCTAAATCTATTAAAGGACGAGAAGACAAACTTATGGAAAAGGATCAAAAAGGTTGCCATGAACTACAAAGAAAGTTAGAACAAACGAAAATCGTTAGTAAAAAATCGAATATAATCAATGGCAAAGTTGGTGATGATGATGGCGATGCTGATAATAAAATGGAATATGATTTTCCTGAGGATCATGTTAAACATCGTGCCGACGATAAAGATCATCAGATGGAATTTAAAGATTTTATTGAGAATAAAAATGGATTGAATAAAAATGAAACAGCCGTTGAGGATAATGATAGTGAAATGAAAGAAATTTAAAATTTACTTAAATTTAAAAATATTATATTGAAAAAAATCTTCCAGTCAAAAAATAAAGGAAAATATGTGCCAAAAAATATGAGGGAAATTATGTAGAAAATTCGTAATGGAGAAAATAATATATGAGAAAGAAATATATATATATGGGAAATATTTTGAAAACGGAAGACCCCCTGCTGTCCATAATTAATCTTGGCGTACAGAGTTGTATCATGCCTAGGGTGACCATTTTTTTCTGGCATGAAATTAGTACAACATTTTTAAGAAATATAAATCTTGTGATAAATTCTAGAAAACACATTCCACGTTCAGATTAAGTGCAAATTCGCCCATAAAATTATGAAATTTACTAAAATGCATAAAATCAATTTAAGACTCACAAGGGAACTCGCAGATTATAATGAACTTTGGATACGTTGTAAAGGAGCAAAAAAAAACAAGTTTTTTTTAACCGAAAACTATATTTATTTGTACTCAGAGTAAATGTACTCAGAAAAACAAAAATTTTGATACCCATATTGCCTATATAGATACATATATTTGCAGTATAGGGGGAAAAGAGTCTTCGGGAAAATTCGCATAAAAACCGAACTGTTAAAAATATCGGAAAAAGTTTAGACACGCCCTCGATTAAGTTAAATAGGCATTGCTATGCATAATTTTTGGCTTAATACAACTAAAATTGTATTAAGCCAGTGAACGAACGTGTCTTCAAAAAATACCAAATTTGTCTATAGTTACTTTAAATAGAACGAAATTTACTTAAAAACCCGTAAAATGGGGTAATTTTTTACCCCATTTAGCAACATCTCAACATTAGATTAATCAGCTAAAAAAACTCCGTTCCCATAAATTTTTATTTCCTACAACATATCCGAAGTTCATTAAGATCTGCTGCTCCGGGACGGGATATCTCCATTGTCAGCGAGTTTTTATAAATTAAATTATACACTGAGAAAATTATTCGAATTATATTAACTCATTTTTGACACAGTGTTTCTTTTTCGACCCAGTACATTTAAACGACTTTATTTTTTAATTGGAAAAAGACTTTTAAGTATTTTAAAAACCTTAAAACTACTTAACATCTTGATTACAATCGTGAATAAAAAAATTGTGATAAATTGCTAACCAGAGTTGCCAAATAATTGCTTGAAAAAATCAATTTTTGACCTTTTTTAATTGAACTTTTTTCAAACATTATTTAAAAAAAACCTAATCTTTTATATTTTTGATTGTTGTGTTGATGAAAAACTATAAGAATGTATTTCTATGCTAAAAATAAGTTCATCGATTGTATATAATTTTTGACAATCTGACCGATCGAAAGATGAACTTTTCAAATACACGAACTCTAAAATATTCCAAAATATATTCCGTTTTCACTCAAAACATAAACAATGAATAGTTTTTATTAAAATACTACTAAATCTACAGAAGTTATATCAGGGTTGCCACATAGCAATTTTGAAAAATTGTCAAAAACCACGATCTTTTTCCAAAAAATTTAAAAATCGGTTGAATTAAGAAAAAAAATATTTTTTATATATTTGTGAATAAAGCTTTGTCCACAAAATTATAAAAAATTTACATTTTCAAAATATCTTCAACCGCCTAGGATTTCAAAGTCAAAGCTTCAACTTTGGCTGCCAATATTTCCACTCAAGGGCGCTTTAAGGCAAAAAAATACAAAAATTTCTTAATGAAGCATGGTTTTATATATCTGGAAAGTTTGGTCGAAAATTTTTCAGCGGAACTATGACGTGGCATTAATGAGTTAATGGATTTTTGCATTAAATTTAATTTTATTAGATTAATGCCGTTTTTAACAAAATTTTATGAAAATTTTTTTTTATTTATTTCCATTAAAATTAGCCAATCATAAAAAGACAAACGGACCACTGCTGGCGAGGTACTTTAACATATTGTACAAGTGCTGGGAACAAGCGCTTTCGCAATCCCAAAATGATAACATCATTAGAAAAATGTCCGTCCGTTCAAAAAGTGTCGGAAAAGCACTGGGCAAACAAAATTGTAGGAAAACAAAAAAGTTCTTCCAGAAAGAAAAAAATCTATTTTATATAAAAAAAAGTATAAAAAAGCACAAAAAATTAATGCCTGGAACCGGGATCGAACTCGGACTACAAACTTTTTTAAACGAAGCATCATAATTTTTATAACATTAATGCTCTACCAGTTGTTAGACTTTTAAGCCATTGGCACTTTTTGATAGCTCTGGGAAAACACTCTATGCCAACGTTGGCATAATGGTTTCAGACAATTCTTTACCAATGTTTTTTTTTTTGGAACACTGAAATTATTGTAAAAATACTGGCAAAATGCTTTTTGGAACCGCTGGTAAAATGTTTTGAACAAGTGGTCTGCCAGTAATATTTTTACAATTCCTCGGTTAGCCAGTGGCTTGATTTTTTGTACCACTAGCAGTTTCTGACTGGGTAGTTTCATAAATATTAAAAAGCTTTTTCACTTTGTGAAAACTTCATTTGATTAAAGAAATTTTTCCGTCCTAAATTTAACTTTAGTTGCCATTAACCTAATTTTATTGTGAAAACCAATATTTAGTTTCTGTGTGTGCAACTGACGACTTTTTCATTTTTGGTCCTGAATATTTATTTCATAAAACACCCAAGATTTTAGAATATTGAATCTCTCGGATTCTAAGGACTGTCTTTCGAACTAATCTTGGATTTAAAAAGAGTCTCCCACATAAATACTTTTAGTTTTAAAGATTTGTTTACAGTGTGTTAATGAAGAAAACACGTCTGCTTCTGAATGCTTTCTGTTTTGGAATATTGTAAATTCTGAAAAGCTTATTCTAAATGGATCAAAATATTAGTTTTGCTATAGAAAAAAATAAAATTTTCTAAACACGATTTTTTCATCAGCACACGTGACCAAAAATCAGTACATGTACTGATCAAATCAGTACGAATGGTCAGCATAATCATAACTTAAAATTTAGTTGAATATTTCGTCTTTCAAAATGCGAGTTGCACAGTATGGAGGCGAGAGTTGGGTTACTACTATCAGAAACGCTTTAAACATGTTAAGAAGTGACGGAATCAGCTTGAAAATTGTTACTCGGGTGGTTCCGGGGTCGATAAACTCAAATCTGACATCAGATTTTTAAAATTCAAAATGGCGGATTATTTCAAAAAGTCTCGGAATTTGATTTAAATTGTCAGTTAATAGTTTTTGGGATCCCTGAATACAGATCTGACATTAGACTTTTAAAATTTAAAATAGTAGATCCATTATGGCGGATTTTTTTTTTTTTAAGTGATGGATATTATTAGAGTGTATTATTTGGGTAGCTGAATACGAATCAGAGATTAGATTTTCACAATTCAAAACAGCGACGGATTTTTTTAAAAGGTCGACGTATTCGTATCAAATATTTTTATATGTATTAGTGATAGCTGAATTTGAATCTGAAATCAGATTTAAAAAAAAATTCAAAATGGCGGATATTTTTTTGGAAAAGTGATCGGTTTTGTATTCAATATTTTCCCGAAAAGTTTTGGAAGTAGCTGAATTCGAATTTGAAATCAGGTTTTAAATATTGAAAATGGCAGATCCAATATGACGAATAATTTTTTTGAAAAATTGTCGGTTGTTTGTAAATAATTTGTTGGAATGTTTTGGAAGTAGCTGAATTCGAATTTGAAATCAGGTTTTAAATATTGAAAATGGCAGATCCAATATGACGAATAATTTTTTTGAAAAATTGTCGGTTGTTTGTAAATAATTTGTTGGAATGTTTTGAGGGTCGCTACATACGAATCTGGCATTTGATATTTGAAATTAAAGATGGCGGATCTACTAACATGCTTAAAAGAGTAAATATCCAATTACTTTCAATAAATTTATCAGAAATGTTGGATTTGACATCTTCAATTTCGACAAATTATATATCCGATTCGTATTTAGCGACCCTCAAAATATTCCGATAAATAATTTTCAACGGAACCGATCACTTTTTAAAAAGTTACCCGCCAAATTGGATCTGTCATTTTGAATTATTAAAATCTGATTTCTAATTCGGATTCAGCGGAACGATCCTTTTTTAAAAAAAAGTTAAATGTGATTTCTTCATTATTAATTCCTAAAATCCGATGATGACCTTTTAAAAAAAATTATTCGCCATATTGGATCAGCATTTTGAATTTATTGGATGAATTTCAAAAAAAACATTCGCCAAATTGAAAATCCAATCTCAAATTCGTATTAAGCTACCCCTAAAATGTTCCCTTTAATAATATACCGCCATTTTGAATTTCGAAAATCTAATGGCAGATTCGTACTCAGCGATCAAAAAAAAAAACAATTGAGTGATAATTTTAAAGCAAATTTCGAAACTTTTTTTAATGATCCGTCATATTGAATCTTCCATTTTGAATTTTAAAAATCTGATGCCACTTCTCAACATGTTTTAAGCATCTCTGAAAGTAGTATCTCAAATCGCACCTCAGTATTGGCTAAACCTTTTGAAAGTAGAGATATTCATCTAAATTTTAAACCATACCATAAGTATGTACGTCAAGCTCAATTTTAGACATCATAGGGTTTCCCTTGCCCATATATTGGAATTAGAAACACACATAAAAAAATAAGTCTGTAAAAATAACAGAAAAAGCTACACAGAATTAGTGAAAAGGGGCTTAAGGAAAAACTCTGACATATTCAATCTCTGTTTGCTAAATATTGTTTTTTGTTAGATTTGAGTGAAATTTCACTTCATTTTAAATAACATTTGTAAAAAAAATGTAACGCATTTTAGTAGACTTAAAACTGCAAGAATAGAAAAGTTTTTTTTTTTTGTTTGAGCGAAATTTCAGTTCATTTTAAATAACATTTAAAAAAAATTAACGTATTTTAGTAGACTTAAAACTGCAAAAAATATAAGTTTTTTTGGTGTTTCAGTCCACTTAAAACTACAAAAATTAAAAAGTTTTTTTTTCTGTTTTTAGTGTACTAATACTTGGTAAAAATTGTTGCTGATTTCAGCACGACTATTGTAATTTGAATTAAATAAACTAATATGTAACTTAAACTTTGCAGTATATTTGTTATTTTTACCTTACAAATATTTAGCCACCAGATTCTGCTGATTTTGCAGTTTTTACCGTTGGGTTCTTTTTAACTAATTTTAAATACATTCTTAGAAATAAAAAAAATAGCAGAAAAAGTTCCAAAAAATTTGTTCAAAATGACGTTGCAGAAAAAACTGCTAAAATTAGCAGATAAGAACAGTAAAAATAAAACCTATGAATTTACAAAATTTAAGCTATTGTTTAATTTTAGTTTATTGAAAATAGCAATTTCTTCAAATAAATTCAAATTAAATTCAAATTAACAAAATATATTGTTAAATATTTGTAGACAAACAACTGTTAAACTAAAAAAAAATTGTTGTATTCACGTTAAATTTAGTTGAATGCACATAATATAGGGTCCGCCATCTAACGTTTTTTTTTCGATGCCGATTTTGCCAAAAAAATCATCTTTTCAGATGAAGCTCATACTGCATGGCCAGCCGAGGCAGCCATTTGAATAAAATTATTTTCCATTATTAACCGGAAGGATTGTACTTTCAAATAAAAAACAAATTTGAGAAAATATTCAGTAGTTTTTTTTATAGCATTTTCAAAAAAAAAAAAAGTTATTTGGCGGACCCTTTAGTATGTCGTGCTAAAATCAATAGAAATATTTGTTTAGCATAATAATAATAATACATTATCTTTATTTTTAAGTAAAAAAACAGTCATTTGTAGAAGAAATTTTATTTTTGACTACATTTGTAGTTTATTTAAAAAAACAAACCACATCAAATTACTGTATTATGATATTACATTCATTTTATACAGTAGTTTTTTTTTTTATTTAAAAAAATAAAACAAATAAATGATTGTTTATTTTTTACAGCAATTGTGGTTAATTTTTTGAACAGTAAAAAACAAATGACAATGCTAGTTGAACTTCGTACTTTTTTTAAGTGAAATTTCATTTGTTTTGGTCTTTACGTACATAGTATTCTAAGTGGAGGTATGCTTTTTTTAACTTGAAGTTATGCTAAAAAGTATTTAAGTTGAAAATTTAAATTGCTAGAAATCAACAATTTTAAAGATTCAATTTTTTTTTAAATGAAACAACAAAATTTTGTAAAATGATCTACAATAAATTTAGTGTTTCAAAAACGTACCAATTTTTTTATTTGAAATTATGTACAAGAAATCACCTGAAAAAGATTTCGTTATGAAATTAATATGGTTATACGTGAAGCCATATGTCTTAACTTGCAGATAACTTAATTTGATATTGAACATTACCAAAATATGTATGGAATTATATATAATGCTATATAAAATTATATGGAAAATATGATCAGTATGATGTCACATATAGTTTAATAAGAGTTATATATATATAATCATATCATATTTGGATAATTAGTATATGGATTATGTAGTGAAATATGGAGTAAGATTTTTAGTCATATAATTATATCAAGCACCATATAAAAATTTCTCTGAATAAAAATGATCAGATGTATTTGTATATAATGATACAAACCGTAATGTGACTCCATTCAAAGTCAGATATGACTTAAGCATATTATATATGACTAGATAGATATAACTATTTTCACCCAGGTTTTTTTCTATTTTTTAATTCGCACAAAATTTATGATTTTGAAATCATCGACTATTTTTTAGCTAAAGTTTTTGTTGATTTTAACAGGATAGCTCTTATTTGTATTTGACTAAATTTTATTTAAATTTAGCAAAAGTTGTTGCTAATTTTGGCAAAAAAAAAAAAAAAAAATTTTATCAAAATAAAATGTTGCTCAAATATAAATAAAACTTTGTATATTTAACAGATTTAATTTTGGTGTTCTTAATTTACAAAAAAAATCTGCTTATTTCAGCAATTTTTTTCTGCAACGTCATTATTCACTAATTTTTAGAATCTTTTTTTTTTTGTTTGTTACTTTTATGTTTACTTTTATGTTGAACATGCAGTTTATGTAAATAAAAATTTTATGTTCACATTTTTAACTGAAAATGCAGTTATTTTAACTGACATTTGCAGTTGATTTTACCTACATAATTCCCTGATTATATTATAACAATATGTTTGTTTTCTCTAGCTCGAATTTCTCTCTCGTTTCAAGAAAAATTACTAAATAAAACTTAAACAAAAATAAAAATATAAATAAAATTATATATTAAATTAAACTGTATTTAAATTATAACAAGTATATTTTGAGGCCATAAGAGCAAAAACATAATATCTTAAAAAAATAAAACTCTTTAAAATTTCATGTGATAATTTAAAAAATCTTATAAGAATCCGAAACTAAAAGTATACGATATACTATAACTTTCTTACAAAATACATAATTAAACTAAGATTTTAAATCTCTTAAAAAAAGCTCAATTCAATGTAAACGAAAATTACTAATAAATATTCTTAAAATTAACACAAATCTGTAGTTATTAATAAGTCTTACTTGTATTCATTTTTTCTCCTAATTTAAAAATAATCTTATATATAATATATGCTAATCCTTAATTTAAAACAAAAAAAAATAAAAATACATAATAATTTATTAAATGTACAAAAAACTATGTTTAGCTTTAACATTATAAAACAGTCATACATAAACAAAAAAAAAAAAAAAATATATATATGCCAAAATTTATTTGAAAAAAAAATGATTTATTGGTTTACTTTACATAAATTGGTTGTTTATTGCAACATTTTTACTAAAGCTGTAGTTGCTTAAAATTTAATGATAATGATCATTTATAATACCGTTAAGCTATTTACTAAGAACTTAATTACACTGCGCTACAAAATTGACCCCTAAGATCGAAAACAAGAGTATAGACCAATGATGCTTAATATTTGAGCAACGCTGATTTTAATGGCGTACTCAGTTATTTCACTTATGGGTAGGGTTTTTGTCCCAGAAATCCCGCTGTTTTTCAATCCCGCAATCACGGGAATTTTGTACGGGATTTGCCGGGATTTTTTTCTATGTTTCATTTGAATTTGAAACAGTATCAATTGATTTTTTAAAATTATTCTAAATAAAAATTATTTTAAATTAAAAAAAAAAATTTAAATCTAATTAAAATTTAAATTATATTACTTTTGTAATATTAATTTTTATGTATTTAGTTTTTGACTTTTCGTTATTTAAATTTAAAATTAAGAAAAATTAATAAAAAAAAAAAAATACCAATGAAAATGAAAATTCTAAGCAAGTAGTGCCTGTTTTTATTAAAAAAAAGATACAAATTCGCCTAAGAGCAATTTTTTTAAATTTTAAATTTTTCTGCGCTTTTGTAGAGAACAAGTGGGACAAGAAACAGAAATTTTTGGATTTCACATTTTCAATTCACATTTCGACTAGAAAATGGAAATATGGGTTTTCCAATTATCTTTTTTATGTATGTTTTAAGTACAATTTATAAATGAAAATGATTATTATTTAAGTTCGAGGCCATACTCAATATTTTTGTTTATTAGGATATTGTAATAACAAATAATCTATAGCGTTTTTTGTTTCCAAATTTATTATTTGACCCTTTCAGAAATGTGTTGATAGATCTATTTCGGGAATTTTCTAGGTTCCCATCATCAACACGTTTTGAAAGCGGTAACAATCCCATGCTAAACATCAAACATTCATATGAACTAGTTTACTCACTACATGAGAACTAATATATGAGCTTGAAGTTAAAGATTATAACTATTGATCAAAAACTAAATTGAAAACTTGTTTGTTATGAGCAAGGTCCACCTCTGGTGGATATTCAATACACGTTTTTTCCTCCTTTGTATTTTTTTTTTTTTTGTTTCATTTATAAAAACAAAACAGGGGAAGTAAAATAGACTGTACTTTGTCTTTTATACAAGTTTGATATAATTTTTATTAAAAAATAAAAACTATTATTTTTAAATCATACCCGACAGAGCGATTTTCCCTACACTCAGGAAATTAGGAAGGTAGAAATTACTAAAAATTACAGTTAAAATGATTACAAATGTAGTCAAAAAGTCGATGAATGTAATTGTCATAAAAATTACTAAACATGTAGTCATCAACAAACTAACCCAGCAAAACTTTGGTAATGGGTGCGATAAAGTAATGCATTACCTTGTAATGTGTACTCCTTACCTGTATCATTATTTTCCAACAAGAAGTAATGAGTTACCGATAATTGAACACTCATGGATTACCTTGTAATGAGACCTCATTACATTTTACATTACTTCAAAACATAAAATAATGACTTACCGATCATCAATTACATACGGCATGAATTATAAACGTAAAGTAATTATTAATATATATTTTTGAAAATCTATTTATAGACACATTACTTTGTGATTTTTTGTAAGCATAATGGTAAGTTGTATATTTTTGATATCACGAACGAAAACACGAAGCACAACAATTCATCTACATGTTAAGCAATAAAATATTTTATGTATCGATAGCTCAGTTGGTAGAGTTCTCGCCTAACTAATTGTTAAATACCAGAGACCCCAGGTTCAAATCCCATCATGAACAAGTTATTTATTTAATAAAAAAAAAGTTATTTATTTAATTAAAAAAAAAATCTGTAAAAAAAAAATTTTATGCATTTTTTTTATGAAAATCTATTTATAGACACATTACTTTTTCCCACCATGTAACCATATAAGTAACCAGTTACTTTACCCACTACAAGGTAACAAGTTACTTTGAGGCTCATCGCCTGTAAAATTCATCAATGAAGTAACGTGTAAAGTAATGCATGAAGCCCTATGGCGATACATTACTTTACCCATGATTTGGTAATGTGTGGTTTTGCTGGGAACCTTAAATAAAGCATAAAACATAAAAACGAGCAACAAAAAAAAATTAACATAAAACGATAACATAAGTTGTAACAACTAATGTTGTTAACAGTTATTTATTCGTTATTTTAAATTTTTTTTAATACAAAAAATATAATTCTTTTCTTTTAATCACAATAAAAAATTGTATTTCCTACATCCAATTAAAAATTCAGAGTGAAAATTCCAAATGGTATGCTAGTTATGATGTTTTTATGCATTAGAGATACAATGAAATTTTCTAATTATTATTTGCAAACTATGAACATGTCAATTATAACAAATATAAACTAAAATTATAACAAATTTAAACTATAAACGAGAATTTTTAAAAACTCGACATAATCGTGTATTTTTAAATAACTAACAAAAAATAACTGATTACTGCAAAATTACTGTTTTGGTAGCTGTTTATTAAAATACTAAAATAACTGTTCAAAACAACTGTTACAGTATTTTTGCTTAGTTATTTTTTAAATTAGTTACTGTATAAAACAGTCGTTTTCTATGCTCTCATAGAAAAAAGTCTACAATAACAGTTAACACAACTACTACTGTTTACTACCCGAATGACCTGCATGTGCCCAGGTCTAAATTGTCAACTGTACAAAAAAAAAGTACTGGCAAACCACTGCTATTTTTGTAAAACCCACCGTGTTAAAAATTACTAAAAGTAGTTACCCAGGAAGAAAAATACAATCGATACAGTACTGGCAAAGCGTCGGCGACGGTCGGTTAAGCGTTGGCATGGGATTAACAAATATTAACCGTTGTATGTAACGAACTTGCCACCGTTGGGACAACGTTGGAAATTAAAAAAATTTGGTGCTTTCCAAATATCTTAAACTCAATTAATTTTGTGATATATTTAGTCTTTTACATAAAAAATACATGAGTAATAAAAAGAGAATGCCACTGAATTGTTTTAATATTGGTAAAAACAATACAGCATCCCGGGAAATTCGAAAAAATTTCCCACTGTCTCGGAAAATGAAAAAGTTCGGGAAATAAAAAATCTACTTTTAAGCAGTTTTTTTTATATATAAAATTTTAAATATCAAATATTTTAGTGTGTTTGGGTTTGTTAAAATAACTTTCGCAAATATTAACTTTTTTGACTGAATTTTGGTACACATAATTTTTTTTATACTAAAAGATGAACTAATAGGTTAACCTTTCCACTATGGTATTATTATTCATTTTAGGCACATTTCGAGTTCTTCCCATGAACCGCACCTTCGTTTTTTACACAAAATAATTGGTTTAGCACCCCGGATCGAAAAAGTTTCGCTAAAACAGGTTAAATACAACCTTGCTCTGGTTTACATAGGGTAAGTCACAGATAAAAAATATGAAGTAAAACAAAAAGGCTAATCAAACTTCACGTTATTTTATTTCCTATTACGTACAAAAATTTATTTGTGCACAAGTTTAAAAGTTACAAGATCTGCAAGAATTAGCACTAACAATGAAGACAAATAACTACCAGCTTAGATCTCTGGTATGCACAGAATTGTATAATAATAATACATAAGCAAAATAAAAAGTCGAAAAAGCTTCCCCCCAAAAAAGAATTCCTAGCTACGTGCCTGGATTCAGATGTTATGTTCATTCAACATTTTACTAATTGAATTAAGAAGTTTTAGTATCATTAATTTAGTTAAGCTTAATGATGAAAAATTTTGTATATCATTTGACTAAATAAATGACAATCAATCTTTCATGATTCGCCTTTTAAATAAATGAATTGAGAATTTGTATCATTCCATTAGAATCAATTTGAATCATTTAAAATAGAATTCATTCAAATAATTTAAAGCTTATCGAGAATTAGACTTATGAATTAATTTCATAAGAAGGAATAAAATTTAAGTCAAATTTAATTGATTTCAAAAGTGTGAGAAAATAATGGCTTACCCAGCAAAAACTTTAAGTAATTATATAATGAAAATAAATATCTCAACACATAATTCGGCATCAGCTCTAGTTATTTTTGTTTGACGAAGACATTATATTTGTTTGTTAAAACTACTTATTTTATTTAGCACAGTGTTATTTTAACGTCATATAGACAGTCGCAATTAATTAATTAATTAATATGCATTTGACAAATTTAATTTAGAAATGTTGAGTTTAAGAAGAAGAATAAACGTTTTTCTCTAAAAATGATAAACACTATTAATTTTTTTAATCAGACTAGACTAGTTTCTGCCTTTTTTATGGACAGGTGTCATCAGTGATTTTCCATTTAAATTGAATTATAATTTGAGTCTTATAATTGTCAGATTGTCTCTATATGATAAATTTTTTTAACAACCTGTTGCTGTAAGAATCAAAAATGCGCTTCTTCTTACATTACAAATGTAACAATACAAAGTCATGACCGTTTAACGATCACACCCAAGTATGGACTCGAATGTAATGCAGCTAAATTGCAGTTTTCTTTCCTATTAGCTATTCCGTTATTGTATATTATACTCAGAAATTACCAACACTAACAAACACAAATATTCTATTTTTAGATATTTTTGTTTTTGTTTATTTTTCTTTAATTACTGATAAGTACAAGGGTAACCCTTATTATTTACACACTTGTAACCACATATTTTCTAGTTGTTTATAAGCAAACAAATAACTAATTATTTTGTTAACCACTTATTTTTTTTTTGTAATGTAGCGGTTAAGCGAGGGTACAAATATTGTGCGTTTTTTCATGAAGCCAATATGTAAAACTCTTTACAAAAACGACCTCGTCGAACAAAAGTAATGAGTTTTGTATCCAAATTATATGTAGTTGAAGTTAGCTCTACTGCTTATTATTTAGATCCTGGTAATAAGAACAAATTACTGAGATTTTTCTGGGTATCTATGAGCTGCTCGTAATAGATAATACAAGTATATTTTACAATATGTGCTAGATTCGTGAACTGTTTCATATATATTATAATGTATTGAAATTATAGATTTTTGATGTGTAAAAATATTTTTTTTAATTTTTAAAGATTTCTTTTTTTTAATCACAACATAACAAATTTGAAATTGTTATAAATATATTTTAACTTAAGGTACATCAATAACTCCCTCCTCTGTTATTAGAAATTCGGCATATTCTATGGGCGTTTCTGGCGAATACATAATTTCTAATTTACGTACCGTTAATAGTTTATCATCGTATTTTATTTGTTTGGGAATTTTAGTGACACGCATACGTGTTCTACCCAAATGAGCCCATGATAGACCCAAACATGGTACTTCGGGTTCTTTGTCACTGACTGTGGCAACCTAATATGAAGAGATATTGGAAAATAATTTAGCGTTTTTGTTTTTCTGGTGTGTATGGAATTATTGTTAGTGCCAGATATGAACTGATGATGATTGTGTTAAAGAAAGCGGTAAAAATTATAATAATAATAATACTAATAATAATAAAAACAAAAAAGAATAACTTTTGACGCATCATATTCGATTTTGCATAATCAAAATGAGGGTCTCAGGAAATTAAGAAGGTTGATATAACTAAAAAAATACAGTTGAAATGATTACAAATGTAGTAAAAACGACGATGATAATATTTGTCATAAAAATGACTAACCATGCAGTCATTTTTAACTATTGATAAAACAACTACAATAAATGTAAAAACGAACGACTAACGAAGCGGTCAAAAACAGTTAACTTTAAATAAATGCATAAACCATAAAATCGAGACACAAAACAATAAAAACAATGAACATAAAACGACTACATACAGTGCCGGTCAAAAAAATAGCACCAATGACAAAGTCTTTATTCATGCAAGTGAACAAAAAAAAAATTATGCGTATTATTCTAAAGTAAATATGCGATACTGTTATACTACGTATATTCTCTATGAGCTCATAACAAACAAGTTTTCCAATGATCGATATTATAAAAAAAATTGTCTCAATGCAGTCATTAAAATAGCATCGAATAACAAAAATTCTTTAAAACAAATTAATAAGCATTAAATAGTTGAAATAAAAGTATCAAAAACTCAAGGTAAGAAATTTTTTTATTAAAAATAATATAATTCCTTGCATATTTTTTTATTTATTTTCATAGAAATGGGACGTGGAAAGCATTGCACACCTGAAAAACGTGCTATTATAAAAAATTTGGATTCTAATCATAAACCATATTCTGAAATAAGAAAATTGTTTGGATGCTCTAATAAAATGATTATAAATGCAATAAAATTTACTGAAAAATCTGAAAAACGTTCCGAACCACGCGAGTTTTGTCACCATTATTGGTTAAGCGTTTGGTCAGACAATGGAAGAAGACCCCAATTATGCCAGCTACAGAGCTTCAAAAAGAGCTTAATGTGACAGCAAGTGTCGAAACGATTCGTCGGAGATTGAAAGACAACAACTTAAACGCCTGCAGTCCCAGAAAAGTGTCCCTGCTCTCACGTAAGCATGTTGCAAAGCGTTTGGAGTTGTTTTATTTGGAGGCAAAGGATATTTGGAGGCAAAGGATAGCGGTCTTACGTCAGAAGACCCCCTAACGCTAAATTCAATCCAAAATTCACAACAAAAACCATTAAACATGGTGGTTCTAGCATTATGGTATGGGGGTGCTTTTCCTACTATGGCGTAGGACCAATATATGGGATCAGAACAAACATGGATAAGACGGTATACGTTAATATCCTCCGGGAAGTAATGCTACCATATGTTTCTGAGGAAATGCCGCTGATTTGGGTCTTTCAACAAGACAACGACCCAAAGCATACCAGCAAACTTGCAAAAAAGTGGTTTCAGGACAATAAAGTAAGTGTGATGGAATGGCCTGCTCAGTCCCCAGATCTAAATCCAATCGAGAATTTATAGACAGATATAAAAAAAGGAGTGTCACAAATGCAACCAACCAGTAATGAAGCCCAATTTCGAAGGAGAGATGCCAAAATCTGGGGAATTCGATGCAAAAACGTTGTGCAGAGGTTATTGCCAATAATGTCCAATAATTAATTTTAATATGTGAAGGCACCATAAAAATACTATTTTCAAAATTTTTAATCAATTTTTATTTATTCTTAGTTTAAGTATTTAATTTAAATACGAAAAAAAACTGTAGTGCTATTGTTTTGACTGAGTGTTTTTTAAGTTGTTTTAAAAAAGTTGAAAATTTATAATAATATAAAAAACCAAATCAACATTTTTTATTTAAAATTGTTTTACAGCCTTGTAAGTATTTTATGACACGTTTTTAGTGAAATCAATTTAACCTTTTTAAAAATATCTAACGAAGAAATTTTTTTTTTATCCTGGTGCTATTTTTTTTGACCGCAGCTGTAAGTTGTAAAAACTACTATTTTTAATAGTTATTTTTTCGGTATTTTAAAATATTATATATTTTTCTTTTAATTACAATAAAAATTTGTATTTCCTACATCATATTTCAAAGGAAAATTCAAATTTTCAAACGATATTCCAGTTATGACGTTTTTATGCATTGAAATTTTCCAATGAAATTTTGTAATTATTATTTGCAAACTATGAACATATCAATAATAACAAATACAAACAAAACGTTAATTTTTAAAATCTCGACATAATCTTCTATTTTTAAATAACTAACAAAAAAATTAACTGTTTACTGCCCAATTACTGTTTTGGTAGTTGTTTATTAAAATACTAAAATAACTACTCAAAACAACTTTTACAGGAATATAGTCTTTTTGGATAGTTATTTTTTAAATGACTGTCTTTGATTTTTTTCATAGAAAAATGACGTCAATAACAGTTAAAACAACTTCTACTACAGTTTACTAACCGATTAACCTACATGTAGCTACTGTAAGAATATTCTGAGTGCATTATTATAGACTCGTAGCTATGCCCAAAGTGGGAAAATTTGCGGTTTTTAGAAAAAATACAAAAAATGAATTTTAAATTTGTATTATGTAAGACGATAAATACTCAAATAATAAATTTTAAATTAAAAATACGTGCGAGTTTTGTGTGAATTTTAAGCATGCAATTTTTTTTTTTTTTATGCAATTAAAATTAAAAATTTTAACTTACCTGATTTACGCAGATCACAGCACAATTGTATTTATCAGCTAAATGTAATAAATTATTTGCCAATTTACGCATATCTTTTGCACGTTCTATATAATTGGAATAAGTACGAAAAACAGCTGCCACCGAGTCTATTATAATCAAACCAATACGCATCGAAGACATTAGGGGCGGCAAACGTTCGGAAACACATTTTAAAAGTTGTTCCTGGATATAAAACAAAAAAGAAATTTAAGAAAATTACTACTGATTTAGGTATAAATTTAAATATATCAAATAAAAGGCAACCCTGTCCCTACAATATGGGCATCAAAATTTTTGTTTTCTCGAGTAATTTACACAAAAATCTGAATTTCTTAAATTTTAATGATGTTTTCATACTAAAATGTTCTAATTTTTGATGCTCCTTTTTAACCCCTAAACGTGCGAGCTCGAACCTAAAGAAAAGAACGTGTCTAGTAATTGTTTGTCCTCAACAATATATCAAAGATTCATTAAAATCTGCGGATTCACCACTGTGTAGTTTCTTTGTGAGTAAGATTTTCTTGAGTTTTATTATTTTTCTAAAATTTCTTAATATTAGATGTTTTTTAGAAACTAATGCTGGAAGAGTTCAAATTATAATAATAAATAATTTTGTTGAAATTCGAAATATTTCCTTAAGTGAAAAAGTGCATTTGAGAAATGCAATTGCATTAAAAATGCATTCATACACGAAACAAATATATTAAGGGAACATGAGAAAAAACTTAACACTAGTACAAACAAATTCAGCATTGGATCGTTCAGATGCGACAAGAAAAGGTTGTTTGATATATAGCTGATCAAAGTTGGACTAGTAAAGAAGTTGTCTTAATTGGCTTGTAACATAATTTAGAAAAATGTAACATAATTTTTTGAGTAAATTTTTTTTTATGTTTTGACATTTTTCTTTAATTTCTCAAAATTAGCTGTTTTTGGAAACTAAAAAGCAAATATTGGAAGTTGTAAGCAAAGTTTTCAAATTATAATAATAAAAAAGTTTTTAAAGTTTTCAAAATATTCAAGTTCGAGACCATACTCTATATGTCTTTATTACGATATTGTCCTACCAAATAATGTATAGTTTTTGTTTTCAAATTTATTAATTGATCACTTTCAGTAATGTGTTAATAGATCTATTTCGGGAATTTTCTAGTTTCCCATCATCAGAACACGTTTTGGAAAAAGTGACAATCCCATGCAAAACATCAAGCATTCTTATAACCTAGTTTGCTCACTAAATGAGAGCTAATATATGAGTTTGAAGTTAAAGATTATCACCATTGATCAAAAATAAATTGAAAACTTGTTCGTTATGTGCAAGCTCTACCTTTATGTTATGTTCAAGCTCTACAATACACGCTTTTTCATTTCATTCTCATTTTTACTTTACACGCCATCTATCGAATATACAAAGAATATATCATAGATGTGGAATCACTTACGACAAATGGGAAAACAGTGGACATTAGATTGAGGTAAGTTTCTAAAAATAGAACTGTTGTGTTGTTGGAGTTGTACTTCTGAGATTATGTATGCAAGAACAAAAACACCGTGTATTGAATAAAACTAGTTTTAATCACAACAAAACTCGACCTGACGATAGATCAGTAAGCTAAAGCGCTCTGTCTAACGTGTAGTGCGAGTGCATGTGTCATTAGAAATTAGTTTATGTATACCACGGTCAGTGATTGCACAGAAAATTTCATACAGACGCAATCGAACAAATAAAAACATAACTAATATTACATTATTTAAAAAAAAACAGGGTCACAGTCTGATTCAGAAAATTGAAAATTTACAATGTAGTTATGATTTTTAGAGAATACACTCATTCTTCTCTACCACGCGTTTCACACTTGCTTTTTTTTATTTAAAAACAAGATGTAAAGGGGAAGTAAACAAGACCGTACTTTGTATTTTTGTGATGATGGGAACCTAGAAAATTCCCGAATTAGATCTATCAACACATTCCTGAAAGTGGTCAATTAATAAATTTGAAAACAAAAACTCTATAGATTGTTTGTTAGGACAATATCCTAATAAAGAAATATATAGTATGGCCTCGAACTTGAATAATTTTCATATTCATGAATAAAATTTTTTATTACAGAGTTAAAATTTAAATATTCACCTCTGTCTAAGTGGAATCAATACGACTTATTGGTGCTTTGACTTTCACATACCCATTTTTATTTTCGATTTACTTCCCTGTAGAAAGTAAACCGAAAGCACTTGTTTCCTTACAAAATTTTTTAAAAATCATTATGTGTTTAAAGAAAGTAGTACTTTGACAGAAAACATATGTTATCGACATTTTTCGAATATTATTTTGAATTTTATACATTTATAGGGGTTTAGAAAGCACCAAATTTTAATTGTATTTGTTTTCCAAATTCATTCGTATTCAAAAATAAAGGAAACGCATAACATGGGCGATTGTTCATCTATTAGGAAACATGTGTAAAAAAAAAAGTATTTTTATTTTACTTTTTTAATTTTTATTCTGAGAAATTCTATTGGATTTACTAAAATTTTGCAATTTGTTTTATTGATTTTAGCAAATTTATTTTAAATTGCAGTTTACTGAAATTTTACCAACACTTGTAGATTCTTACACTAAGAAAAAAATCTGTAATTTCTACTGAAAATGTTGCTGTAATTACGGAAAATTTAACTATGTTGAGCCATGCGGTATTTTTCGCTAAATTAAGCAACACATGTCTGCTGAACTGCAGTAAAATTAAAGTAGCAGAAAAAATTAGTAGCCGCTACTAAATTTTAGTAAAATTTCATTAAACTGCAAGTTGAAATTAATTTTCTAAAATCAGCAAAAAAAAATTTGGTAAGTTTTAGTACATAAAATAGAATTTCACAAAATAAAAATTAAAAAAAGTAAAATAAAATTACTTTGTTTTTCATTCCTTTACACTTTTTTTCTAACATTATTTTAAGTTTAACTTCGTAATAAAAAATGTTATTTGTTTAAAATATACATATTTTTTTGTGATTACCAAAATGTATGCTAAGTTTAGCAGCTGGTTTTTAAAAATTAGTAAAATATTTTGCTAAAATCAGCAACAAAAATTAGTACAAAATTCAGTAATTTGTAAATTGAGAAAAGCAAAATATGTTACTGAGATAAAAATTGTACTAAAAATTAGTACAAAAATAGTAAAGTGCGATTGAAATTTTTTTTACAAACTTTGCTATCTGAGTATAGGTATTTTTAAAAGAAAAACTGTGTAACTCAAAAGATTTATTTCTACTAAATATATCTGATAACCAGGGTAAAGTCTGTATGACACCTGTTTTTTTGAAGTTTTCTATCAAAAACTTCAAGTTTTTTGAAATTCCATTTTTTTGTTAAACATTTTATAGAAAAATCGTGCTAAAAGCGCTGCTCAACAGGAGTCCTACAGGCTTAAGTTTAAAATGAAAAAAAAAAAAAAATTAAAAATGGTACAACAATCAAAATTGGTACAAAAAAAGCAAAAATGTCATGACAATTCCAAAAGTTGCTTAATATAACAGCGGATTTAAGGTTTTTTTGTATAATGTTTTGAATAAAAAAGAATAAAGAAGAAATGTACAGTTAAAGTGTTAAATTGTTATCGTTGTAAATTTGTATGAACTTCATAGTTTAAAAATGGCATAGACTTAAAAAAAAAATGCTCCGAAATTTAACATCTGAACAATATAATAAAAATTTTAAACTTTTTTTATGTACAAAATTTTACTGAATTTTTAGCGAAAAGCCTAAAAAATTTGCAAAAATGGCTTTTTGTGATCCAAAAAATGTAAGGGGTGATTTTTTAGCAACTTTCTTTTTGGCAACACTGTTTTTGGCAGCTCAGCTGTTTTCATGTAAAATGTTACTGTTAAACATCAAGATATATTTATAAGGTAGTTTTAGTAGCCCAGCTGTTTATCTTCCTCTTACCTGGTTTTGACATTTCTTACATGGTTTTGACAGTACAAAGACTGTATCTTGAGTATTTTGAAATGTCAAAACCCTGTTGTTTTTGTATTGTTTGTAGTTGTTTGTTGTAGTTGTTGTTCTAGTAAGACTACCCAAGATATATTGATATAGGTAGTCTTACTAGAACAACAACTACAACAAACAACTACAAACAATACAAAAACAACAGGGTTTTGACATTTCAAAATACTCAAGATACAGTCTTTGTACTGTCAAAACCATGTAAGAAATGTCAAAACCAGGTAAGAGCAAGATAAACAGCTGGGCTACTAAAACTACCTTTTAAATATATCTTGAGACTACCTATATGAATATATCTTGTTAAACATGTTCATCGTCAGTACGCCGTTAGTTGCCGAAGAGATAAGTTATCTCGTCACTCGCATTAATTATTAATGGAGAATAACGGTTAATTCTATTCTTTTTTGTAATACTATGCCGTTAGACTGTTGAGTCTAGCTTTGGAGACATCGTTTACTCCTCCATGGCAATGGTTGTTTTGTGCGCGTGTTGGTCTGATGGAATTCGTTCTTTTTATGGCGAATTGGGACCTCATCTCGCTGAGAATCCATTGCGAAGACAATGGTTGTGTATGTGTTGCTGATGTTCCGGTTCGTCTGATTTTAATCATCTTATATATATCATGAGTTTCGGGTTAAACGCTTACTATAACTTGGCAATTTGTGTATTGATTATACCGCCATTAACATTTAATAACTCAAAAAAACATGTTCAGTTTGGTCTATAATTTAACCATGAATCGACTTACAAACGAACAACGCTTGCAGATTATTGAATTTTATTATCTAAATTCATGCTCGAATAAGAAAGTGCATCGTGCACTTCTTCCAATTTATGGTCAGTTTGGGCGACCTTCTTAATCTTGTGACTACATTTCGCACCAAATTTACATTATTGAAAATTAAACCACGAACACGCATACGTAGTTCGGACAGAGGAAAATATTGCAGCTTTATCCGCCAGTGATGTTGATGAACGTGAATTATCGATTCGGCGCCGTTCGCAGCAATTGGGCCTCTGTTACTCCACGTAGTGTAAAACCTTTTAAAACACAGCTGGTGCAAGAATTTAAGCCACACGACCTACCACAACGGCTAAATTTTGGTGAGAGCTGGCAAAATGGAAGAGCTGGACTTGGTTGAAATGTGATTTCAACAAGATGGTACCACATGAAACACAGCACGCTAATCAATGGCCCAATTAAGAGGCGAGTTCGGTGAACAGTTTGTTTAACGTTTGGGGCCGGTCAATTGACCGGATAGATCGTGAGATTTAACGCCTTTGGATTATTTTTTGTGGGGCTATGTTAAGTTTCATGTATATAGGGACAGGCCCGCAACGGAATCCAATATTGAAGAATTTATTCGTGAGATGCCGGCCGATATGTTAGAGAGAGTATGCCAAAATTAAACCCAGCCTGTGAACCATTTGAGGCGTAGCCGCGGTCAACAAAATCATCTTTAAAAATTGAATTATATAGATCGTTTTATCGACTCAAATAAAGATTTCATACATTTCTCTAAATTTTATGTGTTTTTTTAATCAAATCCGATAGGTCTTAAAAAAATCACCCTTTACTAAAAAAATAATTGCAAAATTGCTATTAAATGGCAAATGCCAAAAAATAAACTTTCTTTGCCCATATCATTTTGTTTTTCGGAGAGCCCTTAGAATCCAATATAAAACCCCAAGATTCTAAGGCATGTTTCATTAAAATATCGAAGGATAATTTTAATCATCTTCAATAAAACACTTTTAAAAACCAATCAAGTCAACTTTACTTGATATTTAAGAAAAAAAAAATACATTCTAAAGGATTAATTGATTAACCGCTTAATCCATTTTAGCGATTTTTCGACTAATGCCCTAATCGGTTAACCGCCTAGGTCGAATAATTGGAAACACTACTAAAAAGGACTCAATATTTAAAAGTCGAATTAAACTTACACTTTGTAAGACATGTTCTACATGAACATTAGCCAAATAGTTGATATCTAGTGCTGGAAATTTTGTAGCAAAAGTTTTGGACATTTCAAATAGACGTTTAGATGGAAAGGCATCTTCGGTACAAATAAATGCAACACCAGCATTCAAACCACCCAGTGCTGAAGGTAATTGTACCGTTAAAGATAATTGCAAGAGTAGTTGGGTCTTGCCAGCACCAGAAATGCCACAAATTTCAGTAATGCCACGAGTAACAATACCACCACGCGTACATTTGTCCAATGCGTTGCAGCCAAAACTTAAACGTGACCATTTCATACAATAGGGAAGTTCTAAAAGATCTGAAACTAAAGATAATACTTTAAAATAATTTCAATTAGTTTATTTGTGTATTTATGTATACCTTTAATTTGGTCTTTTGCTACAACTTTGGCTGCAGAAGACTTTAGCACATAAATATCGTGTGGTGTACTCTCTTGTAGTAATAAATGGGCGATGGGTGTCAAAATGGCTTGTTCGGCATTTTTGATTTTGGCTAAAAATTAAAGGGAAAATTTCATGAAATATTTTGATTTTCGTTTAATTTACATGTAACACTACCTTTATCAGCTAAATCTTTAGCTCCGGCTGATAAATTTTCGAGAAAATTTGCCATTTTTCAAAAGGTTGTCTTCAAGACACTTATTGCATGGTTTGCATGTGTTGTATAATTAAGACTCCAGTGGCAGACTACTTTGCGTGCTTATTCCAATATTGCATGTCAATTAGCGCACACTTTATACTATTATATTAACACAAATATATCACACACACTTATATTTTCATAATACTATTACTTTATTATCGATTTAACAGAATAAACTTTTACAATATAAAAATTGCATTTGCTAAACTTTGTACGCGTTTTATTTGTTATACGAACCGATATCTTATACAAACCGATTTAAATGCAAGTTATTGTACGAATTGTGTAATAAATTTTAATTTAATTATTTTCACTTTTTATTTATTTAGATAATACAATTGAAAACTAAAACTTTTCAACAAATTCTTTAAACTTTTCACAAGATTTCGTCAATTTTGTGTTTATTTTTTGCGCGGGACTACTGTTAGTGTTTCAACTCTAGTAAAAAAAAAAAGTTGAGTTTAAAGTCGCTTTTAAAGTTAAGCGTTTTTTTTTATTATATTAAAAACACTAAGCCCCGTATTCATTACAATATTAAACTATAGTTTCATACATACATCATAGTATACATTTCAAATATATTTTATGTTACGTTTCCACTGAAGGTAAAACAAAACATGTTTCGTACATCTTTTTCCATACAGTTTTTCTAACCAAAACACATGTTATGCTCAAAACATTTAAGTGGAAACACAGTATTAGTAAAACACAAATTTTAGTATTATAACTGTATTAATAAATGAATATTAGCTTTACACAAGGTTTAAAATCGGTAATTGAAACTAATATTCGTTTATTAATACAGTTTTAAAGGTACCCATACACTAGCCATATTATTGCACAACTTCTCGTTTTGGTTCATTCTTCAATTGCCTTATGTAATAATAGATTCAATAACAAATTCTGAAAATTGCGCATTAATATTGCTAGTGTATGGGTACCTTAAGGCTTAAATTTTTTTTTTAACTTAAATGTATTTGAAATCTGTATTTAGATTTATTATGAATACGGGAGTAGCAGTGGTAAATTAAAACAACACAAATTGATTGTGAAAAATATAAATAAAAAAAAAACAACTCAAATTGAACGTTGAAAGGTGTATCAAAGAAAATGTTGTGAAAAGTTTAAGTTGTATTTAAGAAAAAACGCTAACTTTGCCTTTTTCCTTAAATTTTTCAAGTGTTGCCAGACTGATAAGTAGTATGCGGTATTTCAACAATTCATCAATAACGATTCATAAATAAAATTGGTTGTAACATTAGCTAAATTTTTAGTGGTGAGAAAACAGAGGGTAACACAAACTATATTGTGGCTCAAATTATATTGCGAGTAGTGCTGCCAGAAATATTTCAGCTCATGTTTCTATTTTACAAGATAAAATTACTTTTTGGAATTTTTGCCAGTACCGAAGAAAATGAGAAATCAAAAACTGGGATCTACCACCGTAACGGCCAGCCCAAACCTGTGTAGTAAGAAACTTGAAATTGAATAAGTGGGTTCGTTCTCCCAAGTAGACATTCGCTAAGATGGAATTTTTAGGAATTTCTATGGTATCAGCCAAAAGTGCAAAAGTCTCGCCTTAAATATACCCTCTTTTTATTTAGAAACCTCAAATTTAAAATATGTGCACTCAGGAAATTAAGGAGGTAGAAACGATTAAAAATTGCAGTTAAAATTACTACAAATGTTACCCCTAACTGACTTTGTCATAAAAATAACTAAAATTTAAGTAATTTTTAACTAAAGGGTGTTTTTATAGATGTATAGAACTTTAAATGGAAAAAAGCAAAGATGAAATTTACTTTATTCGAAAGATAATATTCTGGCATTATAATTCAAATATGACTTCTGACATATGACCGCCACGACTGAATCGGACGTAGTCTAATCTGGAGGTCTAATTTTGGATGACTTTGTGGCCGTATATTGGCAATAACGCGGCGAATGTTGTCCTCCAAGTGGTCAAACGTTTCAGGCTTATCGGCGTAGACTAGCGACTTCACATATCCCGTCAGAAAATAGTTCAGCGGCGTTAAATCACACTATCTTGGAGGTCACTTCACGGGTCCGAACATGAAACTATGCGGTGACCAACGTTTCCTTCAATAAATCAATTGTGGCACGAGCTGTGTGACATGTTGCGCCGTGTTGTCGAAACCACAGCTCCTGCACATCATGGTTGTTCAATTGATGAACGAAAAAGTCAGTAATCATGGCTCTATAGCGATCACCATTGACTGTAACGTTCTGAACAGCATCGTTTTTAAAAATGTACGGACCAATGATTCCACCAGCCCATTAAGCACTCCAAACAGTCAGTTTTTCTGGATGTAACGGTATCTCAACGTACACTTGAAGATTATCATCACTCCAAATACGGCAGTTTTGTTTATTGACGTTTCCATTTAACCAAAAGTGAGCTTCATCACTAAACAAAATGTATAAATAAATACAAATGCTATTTTTTTTAAGAACAAATGTAATTTTTGAATTTCAAATGAGGTTTTTGATTTTCGATTGCTATTTTTTTTAATTACAACTAGAATCATTTGAATTTGCAAATCGTTTGCAAATTTTTAATTACAATTGTAATTTTTTGAAAATCAAATACAATTTTAATATTACTTGGTGGAAATGGTGTAGAAGAGCGAACTAGATCGTTATCCATCTTGAACTAAAAACAATGCTCACTAAAATGAACTATAATGACAGGCATCTGCAAAATATTTACTTGCAGACAAAATGTAAGCAAGCCACAGATGGTAACCGATATCGTTAAAATAAAGCACCCAAATAAATTGTGAGCTTAGTAATAAAGGCTCTATATAACCTTTAACTATATAGAGTTAAATGTTTAGAATAGAGGTAGAAAAATTATTTTTTCAACTGAATTTTTTACAACAGTTTCAATGCATAGAAAACATGCCTTAAAGATGGATAGGCATCGTTATAGTCTTAATTACTATAAAATTGTAGCAAAATATTGATTTTTTGTTAATTTAAACAAAAAAATGTATCAACCTTCAAAAAGGTTTTTTTCGAAAACCATGAAAAAATAAAAATGCGTTTGTTTACATTTTTCATGGACTACACGCCTAGATCGATAAACTTTGATAATTGCAAAATAAGTCAGAAGTTATAACCCTAAAAGGCATACATATAGTCTTTATTTAAAATAGATTAACATTAAAAAATTTCTATGTTTTAAAATTGATTAAGGCCCAATTATGTCCAGCTAAAATTGAACAAAACGTTAAATTGAAAATTTTATGGGAAACAACAGCTGTTAGGTAAAGTCACAGTTAGTAGCTAACGTTCTGTGACGTTTCTGTAACGTGCCGTTACGGATGTCTGTTTTGTGTGGTTAGTCTATTCCGTAACAACATAACCGTTGTTTTGGCTAAACGGCTATAGTTATTCTTTTACTAATTGCAAATATGGCCATTTGATTATCAAAATGTGTCACAAAATCTTTTTTTATATTAATTTGTATAATTTAGCCTTAAAAAATTAAAAAAAAAAAATGTTCTTGTGTTGGTTGTTTAGTATTTTTTGCTGTGACAGCAATCAGCTGTTTTTAGCTGTCACTTAACCTAGTACAGAAATTCTGTTTTTTTACAGGTTCTTCCCGCACACAACGTTGCATTATAGACAAACTAATCATACACACACTAATTTTCGTACATCAGAAACAAATCAGCTGATTCGTCAAGTAATGTTACGTACAAACTAATTCAGCCTTAAGGCTAAATTAGTATATGCGTTCCATAACGTTTCTGTAACGTACCGCTCCGGATAGCTGTTTTGTGTGGTTAGTCTACTTCGTAACAGCATAGCCGCTGCTTTGGCTAATCGACTGTAGTCATTGTTTTACTAATTACAAATATGGTCATTTCGTTATCAGAATGTGTCAAAAAATCTTTTTTTTTTATTTTAATTTGTATAATTTAGCCTAAAAAATTACAAAACACAATTTTATTGTGTTCGTTGTTTAGTTTTTTTTTTTATGTGAGAATAATCAGCTGTTTTTATCTGTCAACTTAAGGCTCAGTTAGTCTTGCCGTTCCGTGCCGTAACGAATCAGCTGGTTTGTTTTTGGTTTATGGATAGTGCCTTTTTAAAAAAAGCACATCACATAAACCAATAACGAAACAGCTGGTTCGTCACGGCACGGAACGGCAAGACTAATGGAGCCTTTAGTACACAAATTATGTCCGCCCGGCACTGAACTTTACATTACAGACAAGCTAACCACACACATACTTATTTTCATACATCAAAAACAAATCAGCTGATTCGTCACGGAACGTTATGTAGAAAATAATTCAGCCTTTATACCGATTCAATGGAAAAGCCCTTACCGACATTCGTTGCGGTAACCAACCTTGAAACAAACAAACAAATTATTTGTATACATACAAGACCAGCGCAATTTTGTTAAAAAAAAAAACTCCGCAGCAAAAATCTACTAAAACACGAACAAATAATGGAAACTATTTTCACAAATTCCAATTTACTCCATCACATTTTTCAATATTTAAATTTTGAAGAACAATTAAATGTCACAAAAGTTTGTACACAATTTCGCAATGTTATCCGGGACTTTATATACAAAACAAAATACGAACAATTGGAAGTCTTTAAAACATCCCAAGGCTATATCATCTGCAATAGTATAGGAAACGGCATAAAAGTGGAAACACGGGGCTTTGAAATGGTCCAAGATGATAGAACACTATTAAACAATAAAGACTTCAGGGAATTTCTAAACTTAATAAATAATCGTATTAAAATACTTGTATTATACTCGTCCATAACAAATTCCAAACGTTTCCATGATGGTGATAAGAAACAACATAATTTTAGTACTCCCGAAGAATTTGGCATAACATTTGATAATTCTAATCGATATCAAAATCTAAACGCAATTACTTACAAACATTTACGCATAAGTGAAGAGGACTTACAGGATTTAACCACAAATTGTCCCAAGCTGGAATCATTATGCTTGGATAATTGTTTTAATATTAATGAAGATACACTGGTTGTGGGCGATGATATCGAAATGGCCATAATACAAAATATGCCTGCATTAAAGTCGTTAGAAATTAAAGAATCCAATCATTATAATGAACCAAAGTTATTATATGAAATGTACGAAATATTAACAAAACTAAATATGGAACGACTAACTATTAATGTTCTGCCATTTTCCTTAATTCAAGGAAATAAAGAAGCTAATTCAGATGTATATGATCGGAACAAAGATAAACAACGCAGCAAGCGTACTAAAAATGGATGTCTCGCTGAAAATCATTGTGTGAATTTAGCAATTGGACAATTCCCCAGTCAACAAACTTTTGATAAATTCAATAATACAATTTTAAATCATTTGGAAAATCTTCAAAGTCTTGCCATGACTACAACCGTAAAATCTATCATTTTAATAAATGAGTATTTTTTCAATACCCTTGCTAAGACATGTCAGCAGTTGAAAATTTTGAAATTAACAAATTTCGAAATCACCCACTTTATACCATTGTATAATTTAGTTGAGTTAGTATTGGATAATTGCATGGGTCTGACTTGGCAAGATTTAAAACAAATACTAGGCAATATGAAATTGAAATCTTTCTCTTGTTTGAGTATTAAATACATGGGAAATTTTGAATATTTTAATGTGTTCGCAGCATTAGAATACTTTCAGGCAAGTCATTGCTTAGGTCATCAATTAACAAAACTTTTTGAAATGGATGATGGTAAAAATTTTCAAAATTTATCAACATTAATTTGGTATGATAATTGTACGAAAATACCCATAAGTATTGCTATAAATTGTTTAAAATTGAAAACCTTAATTATCGAACCCTGTCATTTGTCTACCAATAATCTATACCAGTTGCAATATTTAGAAACACTTACATTTAAGGCCTATCGCAATATAAAGTTTTCAAATATTTTGGAAATTTTAAAACATCCTACTTTAAAATATATGACTTTAATACAATTAAAAAAGGATGATGATTTGTGCAATTTTGACGATGATTTTATAGATTATGATATCAATGATCGGGCTCTTAAAGAATTTGAAGATATGAAAACAGATTTATTATTTGTTAACATACCGTTTAACAAGGATTTTGTAAAAATTCAAGATTTATGGTTTACCTTATTGAGTCATAATCCAAAATTATTACTAATGTTACGCTACGATAGAAACATTTACAATAATTATGGTTTTTTAAAAGATATAATATATGATTTAAAATTTCCCAGCCGTTTGCAATCAATCAAAATATGCGGCTATAATATTGGTAATAAATTTTCTTTCATCCTCATTATTTGTATATTTTGCATTGATATTTGTTTTCTTTGTCTTTTTAGAACTAAAAGATTTGAGAGAACATTTTGATACTACCATCGATAAGCTAAATTCATTTTCAAATCATTATTTATTTAAAAAACAGGAGGGATATATTTTATTTTAAATTAAATGCTAACAAAAAGACTGCAACATATAAGCTAAAATATTTATATTAAATATGACTTATTAAAATAAACATTTTTTACCAACTTACACTAAAAAATTAATAATTTAAATAAGGATTGAAGAAATTTGTAAAGCACAATCTGTAACATAATTACTAGAGCGGGTCGATTTAAAAATCGCTCAATGTTCAAGGAAAATCGTATTCTAGGGATCAAAATAAGAAACTTTGCCGAAGGAACCATACCTCTAAAACGAATTCTGATGTCCCGACTTTTGACCCGTAGGGTGAAATTTTGAAAAATCCGACTTTGACCCATTTAGAGTGCCCCAATCGAATATATTTATACACTATTTCTTCCGGAGAAGAAATAGAGACCCTAATCTTGAAAAGACTCCTCCTACTTTCTGAAATAACTATCCCGAGATTTGTACATTTTGCTAAAAAAACACGGCTGAAAAGGTCCTCTTTTAACTTGAATTTTAACCCCTAGAATGATAATTTATGCATTAATCTGCTAGCGCGTCTCCCGGAGAAGAAGTATCTCCCATAATCTTGGAGAGATTCCTCCTACTTTCTGAAATATCAAAGTGGGCTTTTTCAAAATTTGACCCTATGGGTCAAAAGTCAGGACATTAGAATTCGTTTTAGAGGTATGGCTCCTTCGGCAAAGTTTCTTATTTTGATCCCTAGAATACGATTTTCCTTGAATGTTGAGCGATTTTTTTGCCTCCATACAAATCGACCCGGCCTAATAATTACATATAACTAGGGCAACATAAAATTAGCCGTAAAATTTTTTTTTTTAGCTATATAAGTTAGCCTTTAAAACAATCACAATTCAAAAATTTACCCACAAACACTTAATTATTTCTGTAAAATATTAAGTTTTGATATTCTTCACATGTAATGTTATGTAATTCGATTCGAAAATTTTTCTTCCAATTCGGAAATTTTAAAACTCTTGTAAAATGATATCCGTACTTAAAAGACAAACTTTTTTTTTACTTTTCGCATTTACTAGATCATTGTTTACACGTTTTCAACATTTTTAAACATTAAAAAGTACTATTAATTACTTCATTTTCAATGTGAAAATTCTGTTCGAATACATAATAACCCCCTGATTAAACCTTTTTTTAATTAGCAGTCAATCTAACTTTGTATCCTAGTTCTAAGCGACTCTGTATTATACTACTAATTGTGTGCAACTCTGTGTTTTTCGGTTCGGTTGGCAACGCTAACAAAACACACATAAGAGGCTGGCGCATATTTCGAAACGTTTCAAAACATGAGCACTCATAAATGTGGGTGCAATTTCTGTAAAAAAATCATACAGGTAACTACCGGAAAACCCCAAATAATTAAAAAAGTGCACATTCCTTTTTTTCCTTTTAATTGTCCACGTACATTTATTAGCGCTTATTACTATGCTACCGCAATCATAAAAATCAAATAACCTTTTGTTTATCACTTTTTTTTTAATTCTGAGAATCATAAAAAAGTCAATGTTTTTCCCAAAGAATTTTGTGCATACCTAGCAAATTTTTGAAATTCATACCTTCACTTAATTGTGAATAAAAGCGAAACGCGTTTATCGATTTTCATGATTTATGTGTCATTTTGTTCATAGGTTATGTGAGTTTACGTGAAAGTAATAGGACGACACTTTTTACCGTTTTAGATTTTTTATGAATTAAAAAAAAAAAAAATTAAAATATTTTAAGCAAAAAATATTTTTTTTCCTTCATACATTTATTTACAACTGCGAAACTGTTGCTTATGTAGCGAAACGTTATATGAACAGATGAAAGTAATTGTAATTCTTGATTTTTCTAAATTTGTTTCAGCAAAATCCGACTAGTGGTTCTCGAGTTATGTCAAACAAAAGAGCCTAAAACGTGACAAATTCCCCTATACAATACTTACTAACTTCAAAAAATTATTCAAATTTTATTTGATGTAACTTGACCAAACGAATGATGCAGAAGTTCTTATTTTTGGGGCTACTTTCACAAAAAAATATCAGAATTGAGTCCCGAAATCATGTGTTGTACTGTGTTATGCTACTAATTGTGTGCAACTCTGTGTTTTTCGATTCGGTTGGCAACGCTAACAAAACACATAAGAGGTTGCCGCAAAAATGGCGCTGTCGACAAACAATTTTTTCTAACGTCGGCATATTCCTTGTTCCTCATATGCCGGATCACTGTCGGCGCCACCTTGGTATTTTAAACTGACAAAGTTAATCTTTTAGCTGTCAAGTTAATCATAGAATCCATACATATGTAAACGAGAAAGATTAAAAAAGTGGATTTAACATTGGGTCACAGACTAAACAAACCCGACACAAGTGATAGTTGCCAAAATTGTTTATAAAACCCGTATTTTTTTAAAATAATTTTTTCAGAGTGCCGTGTGTGTAAGAACAGGTAAAAAAAATCGAATTACCTATTCGTTATTATAGACACTATTTTGTGTATATATTTGTTTCATTCTTACACGATATTTAAAAGAATTGCCATCGACAGTATTTTTGAGAAAAATTGTCAGTGCTGCCAGACTTTAAATTTTCGTGGCCGGTTAGTCTCTTGGGCAATTGATTCGATTGATCTCAAGCAGAGCTTTGAAGAATTCATTCTATACACATAAAATCGTTGCGAAGTAATTAGGAGCATTTCAACTAATAAAATTTATTCACAAAAGTTATGCGAAAACTTGTAAGATTTTACTAAGTTTTTACTTGATTCTACTTAATTATTGAATAATTTACGTGAAAAAACTTTGTTAGTTGAAATGCGCAAAGTTACTCGGCAACGATTTTTTTTGAAGCGCACTTCTGTAGTGCAATTCAGTAATTTTTAACTATCCGACAATCGCAAAATATATCGACATTTTTTTGTTGTTTGCACTAACGATTAAGTAATTTACTAAGTTCATCTTAACTTTTTCTCGATTGAATAAACAACACAAAAATTGTTGTCGCTTAGATAACAACAACAGCTGCATTTAACAATCGAATATCGTTCAAAAATGTTAATGAAAACATAATCGTTAATTTTGTTGTTTACTTTTTTAAACAATTTTATTATCATTAAAATAAATTACTGAATCGCACTACTGGTAGACTTATTAGAAAAATTTTCTCTAGTTTTCAAAAAATACAAAAAGTAAACAGAAAACCATATACAGTCAAATGAAAACCCCCAATTCTCCCTAATGCCTTTTCCTTGTATTGCTATATCATGATTTTTTCATTTTAATTTTTTTATAGCTGGACCATGGCATAACAATATAAGGTAAAAAAGGCATTCGGGAGAAATAGGGTTTTTATTTGACTTTCAATGGTTTTCTGTTTATTGTAAGAATTTTTGTCATTTTCTTTTTGGAAACGAGAGAACATTTTTCTAATAGTATAGGTATTGTTTTGCCATGAGCTGGACAAGGAAGTGGTCTAATTTGAAAAACAGTTTGGAAGTAGTATCTGTTCGATTACTTTTCCAGTAAAAATTACTCAGTAACAAAATTACAGAGAGTAAGACAAATTTTGAAATAAAAGTAAACGAACGGAAAATTTGTAAAAATTGGTAAAATAGATAAAAAAAAACAGCTGATTTTAAATACCAAATATTAAAATCAACTTTATGATGATAAAAGTTAATTTAAATTGTACACCAGAAATAATTTAAAATGTTTTTTAACTTCTTCCATAGTTATTTCTTTAATATTTTCACTTTATATAAATAAACATATATAATTTAATATTTGTTTTCGTTTACTAAAAATGCAAGAATATTTCTTCAATTACACTGCAGCCACACGATCAAGATTTTCTTGGTAGTCTTTTACATATCGCATACCTAGTACAAAAGTGACTCAACTCAAAATGTTTAATTTTCCAGAAATCAAAAAAAAAATATTTGCAACTTTGTACCAATTGAAACATAAAGAAAGACATAACTATTTTTTAGCAACATTTAACAACAACAAAATACACTGATATTTTTTTTATAGATAAACAAGTATATTGTGCATAGTTTAAGCATATAAAACCGAAACATTTAAATTTTGAGTTGAGTCACTTTTGAACTGGGTGTGCGATATACTTTGTCAAAATATGTAAAAATTGACAGCTGTGACGTAGGCTGCACGCAAGTTGAAAGCAATTTAAGAACTACAGCAAGGAACAACACAACAACTTCAAAAGAATTGTAATCAGCTGTTTTCTTGAACGTAAATTGATACACTCCACTTACAAGAGAAATCTGAAGCAAGTTCGTTTCAATTTTAGAAAGTGTGTGTATTGGTAAAAAAGTGAGTGTATTAAAACTTGATAGGCAAAACTGGATCGTGTAACCCTTAAGTTGTGTTTTTTTGTTACAAATTTTTACTGTCAAAAATGTATGCAGTAAAAACTTGTAAGTTCTTTGTCACTTTACTCTCTCTTTTTACTAGTTTTTACTTAGTATTTGTGTAAACGAAGACCTTCCAGTAAAAATTTGTACAAATTTTGCGTTTTCGAACAAACTAATTGAAAAATCTTACACTATTAAGTCATGTTTATTTTGTGGTCATTTTGAAACTACATTTTCGATATTTATTTTAAGCGATGTTTTAACTCGTTCACAATTTTCTTTATTCTTACAATCAATAGTGGATGCACAATATTCAATTTTTATTTAAATTATCACTTTAAGCAAAAATCTGTAGAAAGTAAAAACACTTTAAGAACCACTGATTTTTTTTTTGCCAAAATACACACCGTCACACGAAAACACCATATTTTGTATAGATTATAAATCTTGATGTTATTTTAATGATTTTAATTATATAAAGTTAACTAAATTTCAAGTGCAGCACATCTAAGCCTTTTTGGTAGGTTTCGATAAATCTTCCAAGGCTTTCATTTCAGCAGCTGCACTACGTTTCTTTTCCTCAGCCAATTTTGCATCACGTACGATCTTTTGTTGGGCTTCAATTGCGCGTATTTTTTCTTCCTTATTGGACAAACGGTTTTGATGGAATGCACCGTAGCCAATGCCAACGGACAACAAGGACCATCTGGCGAATTTGATCAAAGGAGATACACGTACAGGAGCTTGAGACATTTTTATTCTGTTTGAATGTTATGTAATGCGGCTAACGAGGAATCGAGAGAAAATCTAAAATAAAATCCAAAAGTAATCAAATATTCATAGAAACGTTTTAATAGGAATATATGTAGTATCAAACTATACATTTTATTAGTGTTGTCTTTACTAATTTTAAAAATTATTTAATAAAATTTACCTTTTATCTCAAATTTGCGAACAAACCCCAAACTGACAAGAGATGATGAAAAAAATTTCTAACCTCAATATATATATAAAAAGAGAACTGTCAAAGTGACATTTGATAGAAGAAGTCATTTAAAAGGGAGAAAGAAGAAAACTTGAATTTAAAAATTTGGCATCTGTTTGGGGCTGTGATGCTAAGTTAGTGGTTTTAGTAAAAACAAAAGTTTGGAAATGTTTAATGTGCTATTCACACGTTGTTATGTAGAGGCAATTCACACATTTTGTGTTAATATTTTAATCAAGCATTACTTGGTGAAATGTAACAAAATAAATTTGGACGAACAGAACTGATAATATTTCTTTTAATGTTAATGAAAAGCTAGAAACGTTTTTTCATAAATAAAAAATTCAACTTAAAGTCAAAATGGTGCAATATAAATTGAATTTAATATTTGTAAAGTAAACTTAAATAAATATAGATTAAAAAAAATCGAACTGCCATTAAAATTATTGTGCGTTTTTTAAAAGTAGCTCATAATAAAAAGCTATGAATATAAGTAAGTATATTTATTAGTTATTAAATAAAAAAGACAAATTGTAACCCCAATTTCATAGGAAGGAACACGAAATGTAGGAACAGAAGAAGAATTAATACATTTATGTATGCTAAAGAAAGGAAGATCAAATTTGACAAATTGATGATGTGTATTCAAGCCTAGATCTATTAAATGAAGCAAATGTAAAATTTTTGTTGAATAATCAAACAGATTACAAGAATTTCGTTGTAATTGCTAAAATGGAATAAGCATTGGGTATAATATAGTTCAGATGACCACAAAAGCATAAGATTACAGCGAAACCCATTATTTCATCTACAGACAACAAAATACAAACTGTCATTATATATTGAGAAAGTAAAACATGAAGGCATCTATGATACATCATACAACTCTACGCTACATATTGCATTCAAGAACACGAACAAAAATCAATCTGTAGCTCGGAGTACTCCAGTATTTTAATTCTACCTTGACACAAAAAAAAAATGTGAAAATATGTTATGTGATATATAACTTAAAATGTGATAAATACAATGAGATCTAAAAATTGATGAAGCTTTATATAAATTCAAGCAAAAACTAAAATTGTAATACTTTTAATTTGCTTAAAACATAAAATCACAATAAAAGATAAATGATTAACGAGAATGGATTTAGCATACTGAAACATTGGCTAACATATACGAGAGCGGTCCCAAAGCTAGCCGACCTAACAGACAAAACAACAAATTTGGGAAAAATGTTTTATATTTCTCAAAATAATCTCCTTTAAGCTCGATACACTTTTCCCTGAGATATTCAATAACTTATATACCCTGTTTATAGTAAGAGTTGTCTAGCTCTTTAAAATAGCCATCAACCGCAAACTCTACCTCTTCATTGTTGGCAAATCTTTCGGTCAATACGCGATGTGTAGCACTTTTTGAAATGCCTATCATTTCAGAAAGCTCACGCACTTTCAGCCGGCGATCATCCAATACAATTTTGTGGATTTTCTCAACAGTTTGTGTTGTGGACACATTTGGTAGACCACTACGGTGGTCGTTTTCGCAGCTCGTACGGCCTCGTTTAAACTCCCATTATTTTATAGTCGTAAACGACTCCTCCAGAGTATAATCTAGATCGGTTTAAATATTGATTGGACTGAGACCTTTCAATGAAAGTTTTAAATTACATAACAGTGACCATTTTCCTTATGTTTACAAATTCATTGAGATCGTTTATTTTTAATGGCTCAAAAAAATAAACAACTTGGCACCTTTAAACACATGTTTTATAGGGTTGTCACTTTTCATCAAAGTAACTTTTTCAAAGCTACTGCCGCCATATATACGGCATGTCAGCACCGCCCTAGTAAACAAAGGGTTATTTATGTACTAAAAATTATTTTGTTTAAATATTTTACCTCAGTGTCGAAAAATTAGAAATTTGTGCTATATAATCTAACTAAAGGTACATATACATTAACCTAGTAATCAAGTTTAAACTAGATTTCTAAATCTAGTTCGTGTATCATATGATACACTACCATATTATCGAAATCTAGTTTAAACTGGATTTTGACGGTAAATGTAAATGCAGCTTCAAAATTTATATATAACTTAATTTTTTATAAATTGTCAGAGCGTCCGACCAATAGTAAGCTGATTATTTGTGCATGCTCAAGATATATTTATATAGGTAGTCTTAGTAGCCCAGCTGTTTATCTTCCTCTTCCCTGGTTTTGACACTGTACTATACTCAACAACAAAATGCCTGTTGTTTTTGTATTGTTTGTAGTTGTTGTTCTAGTAAGACTACCTATATAAATACATCTTGGTGCATGCTCATACACATTATGTATTTATGCAAGGCGTTTCATGAATCCCCTATTTATTTATAATTAGCTGTAATTTTATCGCCCAATGTTTAGAGTTAAATTTCATAAGTTAGCAACACTGTTTGGGGGGTTTGTTTATGAAAATGTTGACATTTGCTAAGAAATTAACCTCAAACATAAACAGCTGCCGTGCATTATTTGCCACGGCTTTTTTTGTAAAATTCTTTACTTATTTTGTGTTTTTATAAATTATACAAAAAATTAAAGTAGATTTCAATAAACAACATGAGTAGAAACTACCAGGAAGATCAAAATAATGAAATTGAGGCATTGGATTCCATATATTGTGGCGATATGGAAAGTAAGCCTTTTTTTTTATTGAAATTTCAGAATTTTCAACACTAAATTTGTTTTTTTGTTATAGTTCTCGAAAAGGAGCCGTTGCACAAATTTAAAATACCCATAGCCACAGAAGAATATGATAAAGATCAAGAAGAAAATGGTTTAGCTTGTCACTTAGTGTTTACCTACACACACACCTATCCTGATGAAGCTCCGCTGGTGGAAATTGATGAAGCTGTAAATTTTGAAGATGGCTATGAAAAAAGACTCTTGGAACACATTGGAAAATCTATAGAGGAATATATTGGCATGGAAATGATATTCAGTTTAGTGAGTACAGCCCAAGAATGGTTAAATGAACGTTGGGATGAATTTAAAAAGGCCAAAGAAGAGGAAACTGAACGTAAACTAATGGAAGTTGAAGAAGCAGAACGCAAGAAATTCGAGGGTACACGTGTAACCGTCGAATCCTTTATGAAATGGAAATTGGAATTTGAAGAGAGTACGGGTATAGCAGCAAAGCGCGAAAAGTCTTCAGAATGCAAAAAACTTACCGGTCGGGAACTGTTTATGCGTGATAATACGCTCAATGAATCTGATATTAAATATCTTCTGGAAGCAGGTGATAGTATTGAAAATGTTAAAATTGATGAAAGTCTATTTCAAGGAATTGGTGACATTGAATTGGATGATGAGGAGGATGAAGATTGGCAACCTGGAAATAGTGATGATGATGATTGAATTAAAACACTTCATTTTCGATGCAATTTGAGTTTTAAGCATTTTTGTCTATATTTTACAAAAAAAATAATGTTTCGATTTTTTTTTTTTTTTTGGTAATATGTATCTAAGAAAATTATGTAAAACATTAAAATCGCTTTAAATTAAAAAAAATAAACATTTTTGTTGTTTTTTTTTAGTTAATCAATCTAGATCAAGTTTTGTAGAGGCAATTTCCGACAGTTGTACACCAGCATTTACTGTCTCAATATCATCTAAATCGAAACCATCATCATCGGAATCATTAACCGATTGTGTTTTTGTTCTTGTTGGTTGTTGTCCGGCCTTGAGGGGCGGTGGCAATTTTTCTCGACCAAAATCTAATTTAGGCCATGAACCTGGTTCTGCTTTTGGCATTGTAATCTCTACTTTTGTTGCATACATTTCAGCTGTAGTCTTTTCTACATTTATTATCTAGAAGGGAAAAATTAATGCTGTTTAAATTGTGAAAAACCTAATAGAAAACTTAAAGAGGTGGAAGAAAACAAAAATTATCTTTTTAAACGAAGGACTATTCATTAACCAATTCGAGATATTTATATATAATGTAAACTACTTCCGGAGTTTCTTGCAGTGTTTTTAAAATAATCTCTTATATTCAATAAATCAGACTTAGATTTCCTGTAAAAACGTTTAAAATTTGTTTGAAAATAATTTTTTTTATTAAATTTAACAAAAATTTAAAACAAAAAGTTACCGAAATAGAAAACAAACAACAGCATACACGTAAAAAGTCCTAATTAACAAAAAATATGTTCATACTTACACCTCTCAATTCCAAATCAATTTCAAATTTGGCATTATCTTGATCCGGAAACACTAAAGCACAATGCAAACGTACAGGATTTACTTCTATTAAACTCTCTGCATAGTGATATTTTTTAGCATATATCGAAACAATAACATTCGTAGGCGTTTGATGCCAATCATAACGACATTGCACCACCTTTTTATCATCATTATCTTTAATATATTTATGTTGACCATAAACACAACCTTTTTGTGCCATAAATTCAGAAAAATCTGTAGTTTTCTTTTGGCAACAAGACCAATATTTCATACCCTCATGAAAAATGGGAACACCAGAATGATACTGACATTCACCATTATCTGAGGCAGTGTCAGTATAAGCATAAGTACAACCGGAATTTTTGCACGAAGTGCCAACAGGGATATTACTAAAAAAAAAAAATATATTTTATAATTATAATATTGCAGTTTTCTTTTGATTTTACTATAGTGAACAATATTCCTGTGGGTGCAGCAATATTTTTGAATTTTATCTAACAAAAATAATGACTATTTAATTAGTTATCAACAGGGCAACCAAAAAACAAATCTAAACGCAATGGTTTTTTAAACGCTTAAAAAAGCTAGAAGATTAAAATATAAAATAAGCTGTTTAATTAAAAAAACAAAAAATCTTTAAATTTTATACCTTTTTATTAAAATCGTTACTACAAATAAAATTTGTGTAAAATTTGGTCTTTGGAACTTCGTCAGTCAAAAAAAGGGGCAAAGAGAAATTGTTTCAAATTGGTTTAACAAAATATTTTTGATGAACTAACAACATGTAAATTACATGCTATTGGTATTGAATGCCAACCCTGCATGTAATATTAAATTTTCAAGTTTCAGTTAACAAAATTTAATAAGAAATTTTTAATCGATGTAATTTATAAAATCGTAAGTTTTAAATAATCTGTGATCCTAATATTAGAAAGAATAAACTTTATTTTATAAAATTTAAATTAATTATTTGCCATTTTTTAACCTATTTGCCAGAATTTAATAAACATAAACTCCTGATGAAGTTGGAAAAAACAACCAACGAAACGTTGAGTGAAATATGATGTAAATTGTTTTTATTTATATCGATTTATTAAAAGACTGACCATCAACAGCCCGTAAAGAAATCTAAAATACATAAATATTAATTTGAAACTGGTCAATAAACAAATAAAAAATTAATTATTCAAAATACTGATCATAGATTACATAGAGCTCAACCTCTTTGACATTTGCTGTCAGTGCACGTAACTCCGCAGAATGTGTTCGACATACTTTGTATACATATACAAAAAATACTTGAATATGTATGAAAAAATGTGTTTGTTGTTAAAAGAAGAAATGTTAGGGTTCTATGTAATCTATGATACTGATTGTTAAAAAATATCATAAGAATAAGCTTAATTTTTAAAGAAAAATCTCAAAAGTAGCTATTTTTATGGTACGGATTCAAAATTTGTAATTTTTAAAAAATAATTGGAAAAGTTACATTTAATGACATTCACACTGAACCCCAAAATACGTTTATTCGTTTTTTTCAAGTTTTCTATTCAAATTCCATATAAATTTTAAATCGAAAACATGAAAAAAAGTAAATACGTTTTTTTTGTTAAATATGAATGTAGTGTTAGACTCCTTCAATATAAAATCCCAAGATTCTAAGGCTTGTTTCATTAAAACATCACAGGAGGCTTTGAATCATCCTCAACAAGTACTTTTTAAACCAACTCGGTCAACTTGATATTTAACAAAAAAATAAGCAGTTCTTTGTATTTTTATTGATAAAAACCTAAAGAAATACATTTTAAACGATTAATCGTTAATTTTGTCGATTAACCAATAGGATTAACCGGTTAATCCATTTAAGCGTTTTTTTCCAATAATGCCTTAAGAGGTTAACTGCCTAGATCGAATAATTGGAAACACTAGTAATACCCAAAAGCATAGCTGAAGTACCATAGCCATTCCTATAAACATACTGAACATTCTTTACAAGATTATGCTGTGGTAACATAATCAAGTATTTGGAGCTTCAAAACGAAGACAAAATACTAATTTATAAGAATACAATAAAATATGCAAAATTTTCAACGTCCTTGCAATACCGGTAAGATATCACGAAACAAACACCGACCTGATTATACACAAATTAAATATAATTCTGTGTAGATTTATATTTTGAAATAAAAAAAATCATAATTTTGCGGTTAAATTTGAATGATGGGGTGAATGATGTAAATATAAAAACCGCAATATTTTACAAACTAAAGATGAGAAAAACATTTTTTTTTACAGATTTGGATTCAGCGTAGGAACCTAAGTCTATAAAAATATGCGTATTTCAAAAGACAGATTCTGCAAACCATTGTAATTTGTTGAGTAGTGTTTTTAATGTTCTTTAAAATTTGTATTAAAGAAATCAGTTTATTAATTGGAAATTTATCGAATTAGGGGTAATTTTGTCGCTTTTAGATTTTTTCTGGCTTTTCGCGTTTTTGTTTAAATCCAAAAATACTGTTGAGCCCAAATGAATTTCGCCTACTGTATAATGCAATTTAAAAGCTCTACAAAATGATGGATACAGTTCTCAAAAATATTAAAACTTACTTTGGATTTATGACAGTTGTTTGTGCCGGACCCTTTGTAACCATATTATCGATAAGGTCCTTTAAAGCTGGTGCTACGACCGCCTTAACTTCTGTTATAGCTGTATCAACAGGTGGTCTTTCCATTGCCTCTTTAATGGGAGCTCTAACTTCAATCACTTCATCTGTATTATCATCTTTAGGTCTCTTTTCAGGTTCTGGTGGTTTGACATTTGAATGTTTTGATAATGTACAGCCCTTTATGCTCAGAAATTCAGTAAAATCAACAGATTTCTTTTTACAACAAGCCCATCCTTTATAGGCATCATGAAAGAATGGCTCGCCCGGATGATGCCGACAAGAATCTTAAAAAAAAAACAAATATATGTATAAACAAATGAGTCGTGTTAAGTTCTAGATAATTTTTGCAAGAAATATTCGAAATCGTATATGAAATCAATACAATATTGAAATAACATTGTGAGCTATGCCCTTGATATATTTGCATGGCATACAAAAAAAAAAAAAACAAATTAATAAAATCTTAGTTTTATTAGCTAACTACTCGTTGGTTTTATTAACAAAAAACTAAAAATACATAAATCTATTGTTTATTAATTCATTCAGGGCTTTGTTCCAATAAGAATATACAATTTTTATTGAAGATTTCGAATCATTCTTCGAATATTACCCAAAATTTCTTGGTTAGGTTTTGTTTACAATTTTTATCTTTTTACTTACCATCATTGTTCTTTTCTGGATCAAATTCTTGACCACAACCTCTATTATAACATCGCAACATTTTTATATTAATTTCACTATTTATTTTATTTATATTAACAAACAAATGTTATAAGTTCTTAATGCACTTTTTTTCTAGAAAAGACAAAATACAAATTGCAAATGTTTATCATATGTTTAAAAAAAATCTGATTTCACGAATAAGAAAACAAAAGGTAATCGCAAAACCCCGTCAGAGTTGTTATTTTACGGAGCAGCATGGTTGAAGTTTTAAAAAAGGCCAATTTCACAATACAAGCTAAACCTAAAAGCGAAATAAAATATTCCCATACATTTTGAATGAAACGCTGAATTTTGTCAGTACGTCGGCTTATTATTGGTTTGACCCACCGACCATTTTTGAAAAAAATGAGTTAGGAATGCATTGTATATAATGTAAATATCCTCTTTTTGATTTCGAAAACCGTTTCGCGTTATTTCGTATCATATCAGAGATATCAAGTAACAAATTTGACCTACCTGCAGATTTTGCATATAAAAATTGAAATAACTGCACCTTCTTTATCGTTTTTTTCGATAACAACTTTTTGGCGTATGGGTCAAACCAATAATAAGCCGACGAGTAGCCCTTTATACAAAAAAAGTTATGGGAAAATATTTTCGCCTTTAGTTTTATCTTCAATTGTGAACAAACTCTAAAGATTTTGGTTACATGACAAAATTAAACATTTTAATATGGCTTTCACACCTAAATGATAAACACACGATTTGCCTAAACAAATATTAAATAATAAATAACTTTTGTAATGAAATGAAGAGCTTAAGAGTTTGTTCACAATCAGAATATGTTCACAATAAAAGTAAAAACTCATAAATTTTGTATGAAACGACATCGAATTTTCTCATCACTTGACAGATTCTATAAAAAAAATCTAAAACCAATGTAGTCTGAATGCTGTATAACAGAAAGAGGACTCAAATAATTTTACATAATTTTACATTTCACATAGGAAAATAAAAATTTATTGAATATCTTATACGTCATTCACACTAGATAGCAAAGCATGTGTTTTTCCAAAAGCTCTTTATTATATTTCAACAGTTCTTTGTTCTTTTCCACTCGTTTTTGCGAAACACGTGTTTTTTAAACTAGTGTGAATGTCGTATTAAATACATACAAATATACTCCCAGCAGCGCACGGTGTAAGATTTGGCCAATCTAGCTGGACAGAAGTCCATTTTTTTACTTTCAATTTTAATAAATATTTTAATCAATAATGAAAGAGGACTTCTTACTGAGTAGGAAAATGAAAGTTTGACGTATTTGTCAACAGTAACAAAATAGCGGCACTTTGAACTTGAACATCTATGAGTAAATTTAAAATGCAAATAACACTTGTTTAAAGTTGAGCATCTTTAAATAAGTATAACTTTTTTTATCGGTAAACTTATTTTTTAATTTTTTTTTTCTCCTCTTCATAAATCGTGTAAATACGTTTCTAAAACTTGAAAGTATTTTTAGTGTTTTATTAATTTTAGAAACAACTTTTTTCGGTGATTTTCAAAAAAAAAAAAAGTTCTCTAAGCTGGGAACACAACGGATCAGCACAAAATTTGTATTATACAAATAGCTAAAGTGTCTACTTGAAGCAACAAGCTAAATTGTCTGCCGAAATTTGCCGAACTTATAAATAATCTACTATGAGTGACAACATCTCATACCATGAAATGTTTTATATATGGCTAACAAAACCCGAAATTACAAGAATTGGCCGTTCTTTTAACTATGTTTGTGGAAAAATAATAACTTTATTTGAAAGAATATTCGTAGTACTGTATGTCTGTGACTGTCCATAAAGTTTTATGGCATTCAAACCAAATGTATTCTTTCTATTGAACAATTGTCGGAGGAGCAAGAAATAAACATCAAGAAAAATATCGAGAATACTTCAGGCGAAAAACTTCTAGAATTAACACTAATACAGATTTAATGAATAGACTTTTAATATCATCAGATCCATATATCAACAGTTTGCGCAGACCTCCAGTTTATACAAAATCCGCATTGACCCCTGAAATACTTGAATTATTAGAGAAGCCAGAAGAACCTGATGACAACCATGAAATTTAATAAATTATTTTAATTTGTGTGTACATTGTAGTATATTTTTTATTTTAAATATAATAAAATTTTAAATAGTGTTTCAGTAAAGAAAAATTAAGCATTCGTTGTTATTTCTAACTCGTAAGTATTTACTTTAAATATTCCAATGCATATTTAAGTTTTCAAACGAAATATTTTTAAAGGCAGCAGACACGCCCCTTTTTGTACAAATTAATGGTTTTTAATTCCTATTTAATCCTCCAGTGTTTTTCAACATTAATCGTATCATACGCACATTTTTTTTTAATTATATGGGTGGTGGGCGTAGCATTTGTCCAATTCCGCCCATTTTTTTACCAAAGCTGCACCATGGTCCTAGAACAATGTCCATCAATTTTTATAACTCTAGCTTTATTATTTTCTAAGATATAGAATTTTGTCTCCCTAAAATCGTAAAATCTTCCACTGTGGAGCGCCTGTACCAGGGCCAATTGAAAATCAGATTTTCCATTTGAAATTCAGAATATATTAATAGAAACTCAGAATATTCATTTGAAATTCAGAAAATATCAATTCAAATTTAGGAACTCACCAATTGTAATTCAGAAAATATAAATTAAAATTCAGAAAATATCAATTTAAATTCAGAATACATTAATTGAAATGTAGAAAACATTTCATATCAATTTCATTCAGTATTTTCTGAATTTCAAATGATATTTTCTGAATTTAAATTGACATTTTCTAAATTTCAATTGATATTTTCTACATATCTATTGATGCATTCTGAATTTCATTTGATGTGTTTTGAATTTCAACTCGTATATTCTGGATTTCAATTGATATTGAACTGATATTGATTGATATTTTCTAAATTTCAAATGGAAAATCCCAAATTTCAATTGATGTTTCCTAAATTTCAAATGGAAATTCTAAAATTTAATTTATGTATGTTTTCAAAATTTCAAATGGAATTTCTGAGTTTTGATTAATATTTTCTGAATTAGAGTTGAAAAAGGTGTAGGGTAAAATAAAAATTTGTTTAGGAACTCTATAATTTTAATAAATTATCAAATTTAAGCGACACATGTTTAAAAGTTACAGTTTATACTGCGAAAGTCCAAAGTAGATCATGCATTTATAAATTTAAAACAGTTGACATTTAAATGGACGCGTTTGATGAAAAGTATTTGAAAATTTACATTTTAACAAAACTTGAAATTTTTACCTTCCTATAAGAATTACCCAAGTTTTTGTTCTACCAATAGTTCTAAATAGGTATCTTTTTAAAAATGTCGTAGTCTGCAGGTAATTTCCTTTCCAACGATACCAAACACTTATATGATATGTTTATAACTCCTTAACAGAAAATCTTCAAATGTTACTTCTTATGCAAATATTTCTTATTATGAGTCTTTGCTTTCACATCTCGCATCATTGAAGTCAGGTTAAAAATGAATACAAACACTCATAATAAGAAATATAAGAAATATTTGCTTAAGGGATAACTTTTGAAGATTTCCTGTTAAGGAGTTATATCATACTAGCGGGGATTGGAAGAGACTTAGCCAAAAAATTGGAGGCGTGCACAATAACGGTGGGTTAAAGTTGATATTTGCCTTAAAAATCCGGAAAATAAAGAAGCGGCTGGGGAGAAAAGGTTATAAAAATTTAGAATAGTATGCAGACTTTATATTTTTGTTCAGAAAGAAAATATATATCTGGAGGGAAAAGAATGGTGGTGCTTTTTAAGGGAAAAATTTTAATTTTTTTTAAATTTCTATTTTAAACGAATGTAATTTTTGAGTGAAGCAAGTTATAGCATTAATTTGTTTTATTTAATCAAGAATTTATTAAGTTAAATAATCAATATATTAAAAAAAGATATTGGCCCCGACTTTGTTCCGCTATTCGCAAAAAACTGGACTTGAGTAGGACCAGATTTGGAATTTCACATTTTAAAATGGGAATATCTCGGGTACACAGAAAAAACTAAAAACGGGTTTTAATTCAATATTTTACTGAATCAATTAATATTTTAATTGATTTTGCACCTACGACTGAAATGATAGTATTAACTAAAAAAATTAAATTGATTAAAACTTTAATTGAAACTTGAGAACTCGTATTTTATTATTTGTATTATATGCCCCCCCCGCCCCCCATTAAATAAAAAAAGAAAAATGTATGTAGGTTTGTAAATTAAATTGACATTTTATTTATAATAAAATTAAAGCTTTTTAATTTAAAAATGTATTATAAGAAAGCAAATAAAAGTAAAGACAAAATTTTTGTTTTGCTTGTCTTGAACTTTTTCTTGTAATTGAATTGCTTTCTTAAAAAAATCACACACAACTTTAAAATGATAGTTTAATGACACTTATACTTATTGAAAATTTAATTATATACAAAAATAATAGTTTAATTGTCCTTTTTCGATTGGATTTATTTATACCTAAGAAACATTTTTACGGACTCTCCGGCATGTACGGATTCTTGAATCCGGGGTTTACGGTACGTTTTCGGACCGTTTAATCGGATTTTCGAAAACACGTTTTTAGTCCGTTTGGGGATATCAGTTTTCGTGCCGTTTAATACGGACTTCACCGATTTTCATCCGTTTCAAGTCAGTCACAATCGGTAACAATTTTTTTTCAATTTGTTTTATTAAAATAAAATTAATTAAAATAATATAAAAGATCGGGGCGCCAAATAAATTCAGATAGCATGCATAATATGCATTGCATACGTTAGATGGTAAGTATTTATATAATTTAAAACGCTCAAATGAGATTGCAAACAAAAATATATTTGTTCATAGAATCCATCGTTTTTAAACCCCACTTAATATTTTTTACATGTAGATATCTGATTCAATAATGGGCCACAAACTAACAATGATGCTCTTGGTGGAAACAAAAAACTGCATCGAAAAAGTAAGTATCAATTTTTTTTTTTAAATAAAAAAAATATATTCCAAGAAAACTCTTACTATCTCTTGAAACTAAAATAATAAATTCTTTTTTCCTTTTAGATTTTGAATATTATCGACCACAAATGTTCCGTGATGCTGCTAAGCTGGATACAAAAAGTAGCTGTGGCGAATTTCGTATTTAATTAAAGTTAAATGAAGTATATTTTAATATTTTTTCAAATAAATTAATAAATGTATAAAAAAAATAAAATCCATTGAGTTTTTTGTAAAAAAATGGTTGGAATACGGACCAAATAAGTATTTTCAACGATCCGTTTATTGTCCGTTTTATATCCGTAAAAAACGGAATCATCCGTTTTCAGCACGACAAAACGGTCCGGAAACGGTCCGTATTTGACGGACTTTAAACGGATTTGAGTCAGTTTTTAACACGACCCAACGGTCCGTAAACGGTCCGTCATTGACGGACTTGCAACGGATTCGAATCCGTATTCGATGTTCCTTTTAATCCGTTTTCTGGTCCGTATACTGATCCGGAAAACGGTACGGAAACGGACTCCGGATCCGACTATGCTGTACCGAAAACGGCACATAAACGGACCGGATTGTTTGCTGGGTATCCACATGTGCACTTTTATTACCACAGATAAAACACGAAACTAAATTAAGTTTTCGTGCGTACACGAATATCTCAACAAAAAGAGTGTTGCAAACTCTAGTGAAATAACTACGATTTTGCGTGTATTTGAAATCGGTAAACTATTCAACTTATTAAAAGTTAATCATTTGGGATTTTTTTTCTTTTTATTTACAAATTAAATAATATATTGATATAATTAAACCTTTGTTTGATTATTTAATCTAAATAAAATAAAAAAAATAGTTTGCCAAATTTTTAAAAATTTTTTACAGTTATATTAGTTTTTTGTTTTTATATACATCGAGATTATTTTTATGTTATTTTCAATTTATAACGAGCTTTCAACCTCCGTATATTTACAAAAATAAAGCAAATCAAACATATTAGCTAGGTTGATACTAGTATTTCGATCTGGCTAAAGATCTCATCAGAACCCGAAGTTTTAGAAAAGCTAGAGCCTATATAATAGGCAGAACTTTAACAAAAAACCTATTAATAATCAATTTTGCTCCATTCTTGTCTTCTTAGTAATCAACCACGTGGTTGTTTGTTTACATGTTGTCAACACTGTATGGATATATTAGAAAATTCAATAAATTTTTTAATTGAATCAATTAAAAAACTGTTTAAATTGCCATTGATATTCAAACAAGCGATTAATTAGATATTTTTGGCCCATAATTTTTTCTGTGTATAGGGAAAATGTAGCTGTATGCAAAATTTCATAAAAATCTGAGAGGGTCGAGTTCAAAGGCTCTATGAAACAAGACCCCAATGAAATAAGTCCCCAAACCAAAAATGAAATAACGCCCCATTTTTTGGGGCTTTATTTCATTATGAAGCAATACCCCAAAAAAAAATGAAATAAACCCCCAACCAAATGAAACGAAACCCCCAAATAAAATGAAATAACACCGCAATTTTGAGGCTTTATTTCATAATGCAGTAAAGCCCCATTTCGAATATGAAATAAGGCCCCAATTAAAAAAAAAAAAAACAAAATTATATATTACTTTAAAATATTTCTTTATTCCTAATTAATACATAGTAAAAAGGCTGAAAAAAAATTGAGCGATTTTTTTTTCAGCTTTTTTAAAATAAAAAGATGAATAATATTTAGTATATCAATACAGATTTCTTTAATATTTTTTAGTAGTATATCACAAAATAAAACTAAATTTATAAATCGTATAATCGCACGCAGAAAAAACTTTATTTCGCGAAGCCGCTTGCCGCGTTCTACGGAGGAAAAAAACCCTTAAGAGCGGCAGAAGGCCGCCACACAGAAAAACTTGTTTTTACAAATTACTTGATGTCTTAAAAATATAAGATTTAAACGGATTCGAAATCTGATTTGAAAAACAAGTTCTTCAGGGTGGCGGCCTTCGGCCGCTCTTAGGGGTTTTTTTCCTCCGTAGAACGCGGCAGGCGGCTTCGCGAAATAAAGTTTTTTTCTGCATGCGACATAAAAGAAACTTCAAAATTACTACACGGTATAATCTCACTTACTAATAGCAAATAACTATTTACATTAATAACTTGATAATTCATGCAGTAATTATAACGGTTATTTGCTTATATTACTTAAAAATTTTGATTTTTAAGAAAATGAAATAACACCCCAAAAATATTATTTGGGGACTTATTTCATTTCTCATATTGGGGCCTTATTTCATTATGAAATAAAGTCCCAAAAAAAAATGAAGTAAAACCCCAAAAAATAAAATAAGACCCCAATTTTTTTTATTAGAAATTTTTGGGGCCTTATTTCACAGAAAAAAATATTTTTTCATTAAATCGATTTGTTAAAAATTATAAAAACTGTCAATTAAAAGCTTATTTGAAATTTTTATACTATCGCTTAAAAACATTTTATAAAAAAAAACAAGATGACATCAAGATACACTTGTTATTTTTGTAATATTTATGCAGTGTTTTATTTTATAAATGTTTATATGATTAGTAGTATATATATTTTTTTATTTTAAATTCATTTCAATAATATTTTTGAAATTCCCATTATGTTCATTACTGTATTAAGTTAAACAATTTAATTTCAGCAAGATAAAGCTGAATATTTATTTATTCTAGAACATTGTCATTAAATTTATAATATAATTTTAAAAGTTAAATTTTGTTTTATAACAAAGTAAACATTTAATTACTCAAAAAAAAAAATGCTAAAAAAAAAAAAAATAATGTTATAATTTTAGCAAAAGTGTCAATTGTTGCAAAAAAAAAATATTTTTTTTCAGAAAGACAAACTAATTTCTGTGAGAATTTGATCACATAAGTGTAACTAAATCTATTAACTAAATAAGAATTGCATGCCTTAAATTTAATATTATAAAATTTAAGCTATAAAAAATACATTTGATATGGCAACAACACCCTTTCAAGGCTTTTTGAGAAGGTATACAACAATGATCAATTTGTAATCCAATCAATTGATTTTTAATCAAATCTGTATACATATGAAATATAAAGGTACATTCAAAAAAATAAGTTAGTACAAAAGTTAGTAAAACGTCTTGTAAATCAGGTATACTATTTTTTAGCAAATTTTTTTTTTGCTAAAATCGTGTTTTCAGCTAAAATTTTTGTTATACTTATTCAGCACTTAACTGTTTTATACTAATGCTTTACTAATATTATACTAATGTTTTACTAATTAATTTTGCTAAAAAAAATTGTGCTGATAAACACATTAATATTGTGGACGACAACCAGATTAAAAGATATACGCAGAATGAAGCAGATGTCGCGGCATGTCAAGATGTAGTAGAGAAGAGGAAAATGACACTAATAAGTACAACTCTAATAAGACATATAAAAAAATCAACCATGGAAGTTTTTGTATCTGTTTTTCATACATAAAACAAAATTGTGGATTAAAACAGCTTAAATTTTGCGTTGTTATCGGCTTGTGATAATAATTGTCTATTAATTAAATAAAAGACAAAATAAAATATTTAAATTTAATATGTATTTCTAAACTAAATGTTTATAGATTAATAATCTAGTGTGGTCAAATTGCAAACAAACATATACAGACATGTAGACAGAGTAAAGCAAAAGACAAAGACACACATCGTAGGTAGATTTTTATGGTTCCCCTTTCGTATTGCAAAAAAAGGGTTGTTTTTTTCGTTTCGTTTCGTTTCGTTTCGTTTGTTTTTGTTTTTGTTTATTTTTTCGTTTCGTTTCTATAATTATCTTCGTCAGTTGCGTCCTTTAAAAGATAACATCATTTAGACAACCATTGATGTAAGTAGTTGAAATAAATTTTTGTTATGTTATATATATTTATTTCTATATATTTTCAGATATTAAATTAATTCATGTCGTCAATGTAGGAAAATGAAAATTTTTATATTCCGTAATTATTGTAAGTTATTTTTAAAAGAATCACAAAAATATGTTTTACGATTTTCAGCAAATAAATTAACTAAATTACAATTTTTCTACAAATTTTTTGCGTTTTTTTCAGTCTACTAAAATTCAGCAAAAAATTTATTAATTTTTAGCAAGGCTTTTGTATTTCTAATCCACTAAGTGTTAGCAAAACTTTTGCTGAATATACTAATTTTGTTGCTAAAAATCAGCTCGCTGATTTTCAGCAAAAGATTTTGCTGACATTAGCAATTTTTTTGCAAGCACCCTCCTGACTAAAATTTTGCTGACTCAGCAAAATTTTTTGCTGGCTTTACAAACTTTTTTTGGTGAGTGTATACAATCAATATTGTTCCCTTTTTAATCCAATCAAGTGAATTTTAATTAAATTTATATACAAATGAAAAAAAAAAATCCTACACTCAAATAAAAAAGTTAGTAAAGTCAGTCAAAAAAATTTCCTGAGTCAGCAAAATTTTCGTCAGTAGGGTGCTTGCAAAAAAATTGCTAATGTCAGCAAAATCTTTTGCTTAAAATCAGCGAGCTAATTTTTAGCAACAAAATTAGTAGATTTAGCAAGTTTTGCTAAAACTTAGTGGATTAGAAATTAAAAAAACCTTGCTAAAAATTAATAGAATGTTTGCTGAATATTAGTAGACCGAAAACAACTCAAAAAATTTGTAGAAAATTTTTACTTTAGTTAATTTATTTGCTGAAAATCATAAAACATATTTTTGTGATTCTTTTTAAAATAATTTACAATACGTTACAAAATATAAAAATTTTCATACTCCCACATTGACGACATGAATTAATGTAATATCTGCAAATATATAGAAATAATTATATATAACATAAACAAAATTATCTTTCAACTACTTACATCAATGGTTGTCTCAATGATGTTATCTTTTAAAGGAACGCAGAGAATTATAGAAACGAAACGAAAAAATACCAAAATGTAACATATACAACCCGTTTTTTTGCAATAAGAAAAAGGAAACATAAAAATTTACCTAATTTCGCTTTAGTCTGTCTACCTGATGTATATTTGTTATAAACTTGACCACTCAATTTGACTACAAATACACATTTAATCTCTTTTAAATTTAAATATTTTATTTTGTCTTTTATTTAATTAATAGACAACTAATTTCACAAGCCGGTGAAAACGCAAAATTTAAGTTGTTTCAATTCACAATTTTGTTTTATGTACAAAAAACATATATGGGAGAGGGGGGCTAGTGTGAACTAGGGGCTAGTGTGGACAAATTCAAATTCTCCGGTCGTTTTGAATTGATATTTATCAATAATATTTTTTTAAGTTGATAATTGCACTCTAAATCATCAAAAAAATTTCACGTGTTGACAGTTGACCGGTACATGGTAAAGTCGGCGGACGTGCTTTTTGCAGTAAAAAGTAAATTGTTTGATTTTTCGTAATTTTAGTGTTACTTTTGAAATAATTATTTTTTTGCTGCAGTGTCAATGTATTTTAAAACTATGACTAGTGTTTGTTCAAAAAAATAAAATTATTTTTAATAAACTTAATAGTGGGATATTCCAAATTATTGTTACATAAAAAAAACGCGAAGGGGGCTAATGTGGACAACTGAATTTGGGCTAGTATGGACATGTCCACTTGGGATATAACTTTATAAAAAGTTGTTTAAATATGAAAATTGGCATGCGTTTTTACTTTTTCGCTGTAGTTAAAAAAGTTTACGCTCTAACAGCGATAAAGTTTTAAGAATGTATTTTTTATTTTTTTTTGTTAATTTTTAAATAAAAATATCACTAATAATTTAATAAGATAGTAAATTTTGTAAATAATAAATAAATAAATTTTTTATATGTGCAAAATGTTGAACCGTAATTAAAAATTAGAGGAGGAAGAAAAGTTTCCTGCCAACCGCGAAATATATTTCTTTTAATTTCAGTAACAAAAATTAAAAATTTTATATTGTTTTATTGATTAAGAAAAGGAATTTGGTGCTTGAAGTTTTTTTTTTTTGGCAAAATGAGGTGAAAATATATTTTTCTTTAATATATAACACAACATGCCAAACCCAGAGGTACTATGACAAAAATTTGGTTATAGCCCCAATGTTCACACTAGCCCCACTTGCATTTATTTTGACGAGTCGGTGGGTAATATTATTAGAAGTTAATTATTTTAAAAATATGTTTATATTATTTTGTTAATAAAAACACATATTTTAAGGGTTTATGTATCAATTGTCAAAATTTTAATCCACATTAGCCCCTAGTAAAATCAATGGTTGTCAACAATAGCCCCGTGTAAGGGGCTAGTGTGGACAAATATAATCTTTTTTTAAAAATAATTTAATGTGCATTTAATAAAATAAAAAGTTATAACTATTGGTGGAAATATGATGGCAAGAGGTATAACTTACCACAAAATATGACTTTATTACAAAAAGTATTTATTAACATACATAATTTTGTAATAAAGTAAAAAATGTCCACACTAGCCCCCCTCTCCCCTACTAAACCTTCCATGGTTGATTTTTTTTTATGTTTCTTGCTAGAGTTGTACTTTTTAGTATAATTTTCCTCGTCACTACTACATCTTGACATTTATTAATTCTGCGTATAACTTTTAATCTGGTTGTCGTCCACACTATTGATGTGCTAATCAGCACAATTTTTTTAGCAAAATAAATTAGTAAAACATTAGTAAAATATTAGTAAAACATTAGTTCAAAACAGTTAAGTGCTGACTAAGTATAACTAAAATTTTAGTTTAAAACATAATTTTAGCAAAAAATTTGCTGGAAAATAGTATACCTGATTTACAAGATGTTTTACTAACTTTTTTACTAACTTATTTTTTTGAGTGTAATTAAATACTTTAAAATTTAATTGAAAAATAATTTAATAAAAGGGCTATTAACGTCACTTTTCGTTGCTGATGCAATAATTGAATCAGCTGTTTTCGTGATTGAAATGAGTTTTTATTTTTTTGTGTGCTCATGAATAAATAAGCTTGAAATCACATTGATTATGTCTATGTGAAGTTTCATGGCAATTAGATCAGCCAGTAAGACCCCACTGTGCATTTTTTTGTATGTAAAAATTACTACATTATTAGTCATTCTTAAGACAAATACAGTCATCGCCTTTTTAATTACATTTGTAGTTATTTTCACTATTTATTAATAGATTTAAAATATTTCAATTATAATATTATTTTTTGCATGAAATATGCATAAATCACAATTTACTTGTTTTTAAAGACATTTTTTAATTTACTCTTTAAGCAAAAAACATACATTTTTCGCTTTTTATTTAAAAATATTGTGTTTTTAAGTCAACTCGTTTCTGTGTTTTTTGTTTTTGTGTGATTAACAATTTGTCACAATTTATATTTTAGCCTTGAAACACCTTGACCTGATTATAAATTCTTAAATGTGAACTATTTATTTGTTTTAAACTTTAATGATTTTTATGTAAAAATATAAGTTTGAGTGTTTTACAAAAATGACGTTTAACATGAATGACTTTTAATGGACAACAATTATAAGGTAATAAACAATTAATTAAATTTTTAACAGACAAACAGTTTATATTTTGTTTTATTAAACATATTCAAGAACTATTTATTGTAGTAGAACTAAAATCATACTACTTAACTAATTTCAATATCAAGACAAGTGCTTTGGCGTACGTGACCGACCGACCACCTTTGAAAAGCAAATACAATTTAATATTTTTTTTAATTGTATTAGTAGTTAAAACATACATACATAGATAGTTAAATGTTAACATTGATAAAAATTTAACTGCCTTGATGCTGTTTAATTTTCTATAATAAAAAAAAAAAATCCAAATGACGTTAATGTGGTTTAAATATGAAAATTGTTTTATTATGTCTTGATTATTATGCTTTTTAATTTATAATGGTGGTTTTTTATCAGGGCCCCCCGTTTTCGGGTAGCTCGAGTTACTCTAATACCTCGAACAACTCAACCCTATTGTGTAGCTAAAGTAAACTCAAAAAAAAGTTAGTGAAGTCAGCAAAATTTTAGTCAGGAGGGTGCTTGCAAAAAAATTGCTAATATCAGGAAAATCTTTTGCTGAAAATCAACTAGTTGATTTTTAGCAACAAAATTAGTAGATTCAGCAAAAGTCTTGCTAACACTTAATGGATTAGCAATTAAAAAACCCTTGCCAAAAATTAATAAAGTTTTTGCTGAATATTAGTAGACTGAAAAAAAGAAACTCAAAAAATTTGTAGAAAAATTATACTTTAGTTAATTTATTTGCTGAAAATCATAAAACATATTTTTGTGATTCTTTTAAAAATAATTTACAATAAAAATGTTGATACTCCCACATTGACGACATGAGTTAATGTAATATCTAAAAAATAGAAATAATTCTATATAACATAAACATCACTACTTATATCAATGGTTGTCTAAATGATGATATCTTTTAAAGAAACGCAAATGCCGCAGATAATTATAGAAACGAAAAGAAAAAAAAAAAAAAAAATACAAAATATAACATATAACATATACAATAGGGGTACAACCAAAATAATTCCCTATCACCACGCTGTAGCCGATGTTGTGCTGAAACCGAAAAATGTTTCCTCAGGTCATTTCGGAACAAAAACGTTCCGCGTCGAAGCCGATTTCTGAAAGTCCTTTAAGATTTATTTTTTTAATTTTTTCAAAATTATTTATTTTATAATTATTTAACTATTTACATTTCTTAATGTAATTATATGATTATAATCAAAATCACAATCTAAAAACTATCTTTGTTAAGTGAAACTAACTTATTATTATTATTATTATTAACTTATTATTATTATTTTTAACAAATTTTTTCGTCTCTAGATTTTTGCTATTGTTAAAAAGTTTTCGTGCCATGTTTAATAAAGTTTGAAATCAATAGGTCTCAAAAATAAATAAAAGTTAGTTAAAAAAAAAATTTATATGTTTTTATACTTTTAGCAATAAATTATAATATTTCGCAAATTTGCATAAGACAGCGTAGGTAAGTCGCAATATTTTATCACAATTAATTGAATTTATACAGAATATTATTCAATATTTAATGGAAAAACTTATAATTTATTTATCATTAAATGAAATTATAAAGAAAATATTTTTATTTTTTTAGAACTTACTGATCCCAAACTTAATTGCATTTGACGCGGAACCTTTTTTAACGATATCGAAAATCTAAAGATGCAGTTCTTATTGTTTTTTTATGTACTACATGGTATGGATAGGGCCATTTTGATGTTTTCAAAAATTGTAAAAAAGTTGTATCCCTAATATACACCCTTTTTTGCAATAAGAAAAAGGAAACATAAAAATCTACCTGAGATGTGTATCTTTGTCTATCGCTTTAGTCAGTCCACCTGTCTGTATATTTGTTTTCAATTTGAACACACTAGATTATTAATCGCTATAAACATTTAGTTTAGAGTATTTATAATCTTTATTAAATTTAAATATTTTATTTTGTCTTTTATCTAATTAATAGACAATTACTCTCACTAGTCGGTGACAACGCAAAATTTAAGTTGTTTTAATCCACAATTTTGTTTTATATATGAAAAATACATGCACAAATCTTCCATGGTTGATTTTTTTATATGCCTTACAAGAGTTGTACTTTTTAGTATCATTTTCCTACTCTCTACTACATATTGACATGCCGCGATTTCTACTTCAATCTGCGTATATCTTTAAATCTGGTTGTCATCCACACTATTAATCTGCATATCAGCAAAATTTTTTTTTAGCAAAATAAATTAGTAAAACATTAGTATAATATTAGTAAAACATTAGTTCAAAACAGTTAAGTGCTGTATAACTAAAATTTTAGCTGAAAACATAATTTTAGCAAAAAAATTTGTTGAAAAATAGTATACCTGATTTACAAGACGTTTTACTAACTTTTCTACTTACTTATTTTTCTGAGTGTAGGCCACTTTTTGTTAGTTTGAACTCATGTCAAAATGTATATATTACATATAGTAAGTGTAACAAATGTATACATTTTGGAAATATAGATTCTTTAAGAATATTCCTGAAATTTTTCATCTCAATCGGATAAACATTGTGTCCTCGGATAACTGCTATTCTGAACTATTATGCAAGGTTGGCAACCGTTTTATTCGGTTGTCGGTGTTGGATAACAGTATTTTGTGTATATTTTGTTAGGGAATTTTAAGGTTAATGCTGTTTTAAGTTATATCGTTAAGTTATTTTAGGGTTAATGCTATTTAACGATTTTTAGTATATTTTACAGATACTCGGGATTTTTCATTTTCATTAAAATTTGATTAACCTTACTTGCTGGCATTGCAAAAAAATAAATTTTTTTAATTGGCATTGATTTGACCAATGGTAATGAAAATGGCGCCAATGCCTTTTAAATACCAGTTGTAATTGATGAAAAATATTTGTTATAAAGGGTAAAAATATAAAAAAAAATTAAATTTAAGTCCTAACTTTAAGTGTATTCGCTATATTTTTCTAATTGTATCATGTAAACACTAGTTATTCAGTCTTAGTTGGTAACTGAATAGTCATGATTGATCAGATTTTTATAATATATACCTGATAAAATACCGAATATTTATAAAATAAGTACGCAATTATAGGATTTGTATCTAAATTTGCAAATAGTTTTTTTTGTAGGCAATTGTAAGAAACAATTATAACAATCAATTATAACAGTTTGTTAAAGAAATTGGCAGTCATCAATGCCAATTGAAACAAAGCTCTGCCAATTCTGGAGGCTCTAGCTTTTCTAAAACTTCGGGTTCTGATGAGATCTTCAGCCAGATCGAAATACTAGTATCAACCCATCTAATATGTTTGATTTGCTTTATTTTTGCAAGTAAACGGAGGTTGAAAGTAGATATGGGCAAATGAGTGAACTTTGACTCACACTCACTCACGTTCACGAGAGAAAAACTAAACTCACTCACACTCACGACATTTTTTTTCTATTTGCCAACAATGCTTTTATTAATTAACTATATGCATTAGGGTGTCACTAAAAAATCAACTTTGGAAGTTTGATTAAACCCATGCGGATTATTGTGACACTTGATATAAAACATACATGGTAAAAATTTAAAAAAATCGGATCACTCTAAGCCGTGCACCTTTGAGGTCAAAATTACAATTTTTAGAAATTCAGTATATTGAACTATAATTGACTTAAAACAGCAGCAATTAAATTTCATACGCCATGATGTACAATTGCATGTGCTTGTTGTCTTTTGCATGTACACTGAGACGTATAAAATTTTACCTTGTATTAATTGCTGGAGTCGTGCATGACTTAAAATGATCGAATCTTCTTACAAAGGTTGGCCAAATCGTTTCTAGCTTGATATTGCATGTATCCTTAATTTTTTCCCCAATTTTTTAATTACCCTTTTCTGCTACGGGGTCAAAATTACCCATTCATTAAAAATTAATTTTAAATCTAAAATTTTTTAAAAAAAGTAAACAAAGTTGATGTTAATGGTATATTAAATTGTTTTCTGAAATATGTTCATTACAATTAACACTTTTATGCTACAGGGGTTAAAATTACCAATGTATTTTGAAAAACAATGTAATCAAACATTAATAAAAAACGTAAAATATTAATTCTTAAAAACGAAAAGTTTTTTTTTTAATAGAAACATTAACCCTTTTCTAATTCCGTTACATATTTTCTCAAAATAAGTTTTAAGCCAATATTGTACAACAAATTAATGCTTAAGTAAATAATAACATTTATATTCTAATTATAAGTTTCGTTTAATAAAATTAAATAAAGTTAAGCCCATTTTAAAGTTCTTTCAAAAATACCGGCATTACGAGTATCCCATTACCATATGACTTACAAAAATGCACACAATAAGGATACACATTAATAATAGGTACCTATTACTTTGGGACATCACGAACAAAAGTAATACTGCTCGTAAAGTCTGATAATGAGTTAAAGTCCTGTTTTTGCTATGTGATAACGAAATCAAATCTCAATAACATTTTTCTATATAACAGTCACTAAACAATTATTTTTCATTATAATATTTTTGTATAACGGTAAAAATAGCTGTATCAATGATTGTGGACCATCTTTGGTTTTAATTGAAACAAAAAGTTGTATGTGCCATTATGACCCTCATAGCATAAAAGGTAAATGATTATAAATCACAAAATGTTTTACGTAGTTCACTGTAAATAATTAATGTTTTTTTTTGGAAAGTTTTGGGTGTAAAATGCATTTATTGCAATGGATCATATTTTTTCTCAGAGCACAAATGGGTTAATTGTAATACAAAATTTTCAGAAATTATTTAGGATACTTGAAACATCCATTTTATAAACTTTAATCAACGCACGTAAAAAAATTTTTTTGTTTTTTTTTTAAATTTGAACTTTGAACTCAAAGGTGCGCGAATTAACGTTATCCGATTTGGCTAACATTTTCACCTTGTAAGTCTTAGACCAAATGGCAAAAGAATACGCTCGGGTTCCGTTGGAATTCCAAAAAAAAAAAAATTCCCCCTACATTTCATTGCCATCCTAATATACATAGATATCTCATTTTAAATTTTAAAGTGTTCCGATGAAAAAATGTGTAGTTGGCGAACAACTACTCAAAAAAAAAAAAACTAGTGAAAACTGGACAACTTCCACACAAATTTGTAAAAATATGGGGTTTTTTTAGAAATTCGAGGTTTTTTCAGAGTAGTTGTTTGACAAAAACACAATCATCATCAAATTCCTTTAAATGTTTGAATATGGAATCTTTTAAAGTAGAAGAATTTAAAAAATAAACGTCTGTACCAAGATTTTCTAAAAAATTACATAAAATTTTTAAAATCTGCATATTTTCACTCATTTGTATGGAAGTTTTCTACACCTTTTGCAATTGTAATTCCGAAAATATCAATTGAAATTCAGAATTTCCATTTGAAATTCAGAAAATATCAATTGAAATTTATTTTCCACTTGAAATTCAGAAAATATTAATTAAAAATCATATTTTCCGTTTAAAATTCAGAAAATATTACTTGAAATTTAGAAAATACCAATTGAAATTCAGCAAACATCACTTGGCATTCAGTAAATATTAATTGCAATTCAGAGATTCATCAATTGTAATTCATAAAATATCAATAGAAATTCAGAAAATATCAATTGAAATTCAGAAAACATTTCCAATAAATTTTCTTTATTATATTTTCTTATTTTATTGACTTTTTCCAAGTTTCAGTCTTTTTTAAATGGTTTATGCATCACTTTAACTGTTATTGCCTATTTTGGACAAATTTTTAATTTGTCGTTTGTTTACTGCAATTAAAAAATTTAGCATTACATATGTTAACCCCTTAAGCAGCTTTAAACGACACATAAAGCTAGTTAATAAACAAAATTGAAATATTGTCTTTTTCAGACAATTGCAATTAATACTATAATTAGTATGCAATTTTATATTAATTTTAATTGTGAAAGGCGTGGTAGAGAAGAATGAGTGTATTTTCTAAAAATCATAATTACATTCTAAATTTTCAATTTTCTGAATCAGACTGCGCAGTTTCTGGTATTGAACCTTCGTCAGTGACCCTGTTTTTTTCTTTGAATAAAGTAATATTTGTTATTTTTTTCTTTGTTCGATTGCGTCTATATGAAATTTTCCGTGCAATCACTGACCGTGGTATAGATAAACTGATTTCTAGTGCCACATGCACTCGCACTACATGTAAGACAGATCGCTTTAGCGCACTGATCTATCGTCAGGTCGAGTTTTGTTTTGATTAAAACTAGTTTTATTCAACACACGGTGTTTTGGTTCTTGCATAAATAATCTCAGAAGTACAACTCCAACAACACAACAGTTCTATTTTTAGAAACTTACCTCACTCTAATGTCCACTGTTTTCCCATATGTTGTAAGTGATGCCACATCTATGATATATTTAAATAGAAATTTTTGGTTCATTTTTTTAAAAATTTGATATGCTTTTAGAGAGTTTTTAAAATAAGCCCACTGATTTTAACAGATTCATTTGTTACTTTAAATTAACTAAAATTTTGCAAAAATATACACTAAGGAAAAAAGACGACAGCAATTGTAGTCAGAGTCGAATGAAAGTTCACTTGAAGAAAGGACGACTAACATTTTTTAAATTCAACTAAAATTTTTTATTTGTTTTTACTGTCCAAAAAATGACTAACAATTGTAGAAAAAATTAACCACATTTATTACTAAAAAACAAACAAACATTTATTTTTTTTATTTTCTTAAATAACAAAAAACTACTCTAAAAAATGAATGTAAAATCATAAAACATTCATTTGATGTGGTTTGTTTTTTTGAATGAACTACAAGGTAAGTAAAAAAATAAATTTGTTCTATCGTAAAGAAACTGTATTACAACCCAAACAACTATAAATGCATTATTTCCCTGAGTGTAACTAAAAATTTGTAGTTTCAACAGATTTATTTTTGCTATTCTTATCTTACTGATATTTGTCTTACTGCAACGAAACTTTTAACTAATTTTTATTGGTTTTAGCAAAACATTTTTACAAATTATATATATTATAGTATATTCGGATACTTTTAACGGATTTTTAAATTAAAATTCACTTTAACTTTTTACAAAAATTATATTAATAATTTTTATTTAAAATTTAAGTTTTAAAAATATATTTTTAAGCTTTTCTATAAACTATTTATTATTTTTATAGGGTTTTTTTAAACGTTTCACCTTTGATATTTTCGTCTAGCAGAGTTGTATTTTAATGCTAAGTATTAGCGGAGGCGCATTTTTGTATTGTTTTCTAAACAAAATACAACTCTGAAAATATCGAGTAGTTACTATTAAGCATCGAAAGACAAATAATCGATACTCGTTACCTACTCATTACTTTACCAGTAAAAGTTCAAACTAAAGGGACTCATAAATGTTTTGCGAAATATTCTATTGTGTGCTTTGATGTCAGTTTCGACGATTAAAATAGCATAAACCAGAATATTGAACTTAAAATTTTTTTTATTTTTTTCATGGGATACTTTCATTTTGCTCCTTTTTTTATAGTGTTCAAGATTTTGTATTATTAGAGCAAAAAAATAAATTGTTGTTGTATAAAAAATGTCTTACGAATGTTTTGTAAGACATTCATCCTCCCCTTTAGTACAAACTAACAAAAAGGTATCTTTCGCTTCTCGATGTGCTCGACGAATAGTTAGTTCGCACTCCCGAACTACTTGAGTATGGAGTTCCTTGGTGTACTCGAGCTACCCGGGTTTGATCGCAGGCACTGGTTTTTATGTAAATACCCAAGTAGAAACTGCCAACCGTAACAAAAAAAAATAGTACTGGCAAACCAGTGCTATTTTTGTAAAACCCACTGTGTTTAAAATTACCGGAGGTACAAATAATATTGTACTCCTAGTATAATTTTGTTTGCAAAGTGTGTGTTTTGTCAGTACCACCTGCAAAATTCTTTGAAAATATAGTTTTTACCAATCAGACATGGGCGGCGTCAATTACATTTCACAATCATTCACTAATGAAATTTGTCATATAAGTAATAATTTCAGACCTAAGCTCACACTTGTTAGCTTAAACGCTTCCTAGGAAAGAGGCCATTTAAACGACGCAATTTTTGCATGCAACGTTGCCTGCAATTATTGTTTGTAGGCAAACGGGGTAGAGAAGCAAGCGGGGTAGCAAAAATTGCACGGTTTTCGTTTTTAAAGATATTTTTTGACATTTCTTTTTGCTATCGTTCGTAGTCTTGTTAATTTGCTTTATTCGTATTCGGCTTCTCAAGTGTTGTGTATCGAAAATATTTCGTAAAATAAGAAATAAATAATGTGGAATAAAGAACTACAGTGCACTCGCGATAATGTGAACACTGCATTACGTGAACACCGCTTAATGTGAACACATTTTATTTTACATTGACTACTCTAAAAGGTGAACAAAGTACGAAAGCCCTATAATGTGAACAGAAAAAAAAGTCAATGTGTTAGTTGGAAATGCGTAAATACGTTAAGAATTAAATTTTTTCTAAGTTTTGGGATTCCCCTATTTTAACTGTTTTACTGCATTAAGGACAGAAGATACATAGAAACTATTTTAGTTGCTATTTTTATTTATTTTTATTTTATTTATATATACATATGTAGTATTTTTACATAAATCTTCATACAAATTTATGTAAATAATTTTCTTAATAAATCATTTACTTCTTTCATTCTAATAAAATGTCAATTGTTATTTGAATACGTATAATTAGTCTAAACTTATGGCATTATTGATACATTTTGCCTTAAATTTTTGGCATTCGGAAAGGTGAACAGCTCACAAACGTGAACACTCCCGGTTTTAATTAGTTCACGTTATCGCGAGTACACTGTATTTATATATTATTTTAATTTATATTATTTTATTTTATATTATATATATTATTAAATTATATTGCTTTAAATTATTACGAATAAATTAAATTTCAACGAATGAACAATTAAAGAAGATTGACAAAATAAACGTCAAAAAAATTGCATGCAAAAACTCCTCGTGTAAATGTTAATGATTTTTAGAAGCAACTTTAAAAGAGAATTCAAAAATTGCCTGCAATTAATTTCTTCGTTTAAATTGCCTCAAAGTATTCAATTTATCCAATACCAGACATGGGACATAATACCAATATATGTTTATTTAATTACAGATCAATTACATTTTTACGTCTAATTACATGTAATTGGGTGTAATTGAGTAATTGTCCTGTAAATACCCAGATGTTGTTACTAATCCCAATGTTTGGTATTTAAAATTTTACAAATTTCATAAGGAGCGTGTGAGCGTTTGTCTGAAATTATTAATGATATTGAAAAATCTCACATGGCGATGAGTGTGAAATGTAATTGACGCCGGCCATGTCTGTTACCAATATTACAACCAAGCATTTTTTTATATTCTATTATTATATATTATTTTTTATTATACAAATTTCTCAAAATTAATTTAATTTACGGTATTTTTTAATTACCAATTTTTTTAATTACAAACGTTATGCCAACGGTGTTAAGTTTGCTCAAACCAACAGTTGGCCACTGTTATCAATCGGGTAACAGGACAATACTGTCATGATTGTTAATATCACGTACTGCCAACGCATAACCCACCGTCACCGACGCTTTGCCAACCCTGTTCCGATTGCGTTCTTCTGCCTGGGTATATAAAAAAACTGGACAAAGGAGTATTTTTAAAGCTACTGTTAACATTTATAATTTTATTATAAATTTTTAATATCTAAAGATATTTTTTTAGTAAAATATTTCACGCCTTTTAAAAGAATGCAATTGTCTTTTTTTTTGTTGATTTGTCTAGAAAAATGAATATAAAATCTGTACAGTTACCAGTTGTTATAATATTGAAATACGTGTTGGCATTTCATAGCATTTTGGCACTTAGTTAAGTTGTTGATATTGTTATAGTATTTCAAACATACATACATTTTCATATTCATATTCTCATGGCAAATGCTTAAGGCTTCAAATAATTAGTGCCACAAAATACAAAAAAAAAACTACATGGCGTGTCAAATCTTATTTTTTTTCATTCACCACACAATATGTGGACTTTTCTGTTACAGATTCTATAGTTCTTGTGGTTGTCGTTGGAATATACATATATATATTTTAGTGCTAACCAAGTAAAAGATTGACAGAAAACCTACATTGGCATTGAAATTAAAAAAATGTATGAATTGTTGAAATAATTACATAATATTCATATTAAATAATTGTTCGTACAAATCAAAATAAAAATTACATAAATATAAAAATATGTACTACTTGCATGCATGTAATTAGAAATATAATAGATTCTTGTTGCTGCAACAAGATTGCCGCAAATATTAATGAAATCACCATATGTATGATAATTATATTGTTACTACCTGCTATACTAATAGTAGTGTCAGATCGAAGTGACTTTATCGGGCCGAAGTTGATGCCGGACATAGGCCAAATTTACAGTAGTCGGCGTAAGCCGATGCCGAAGGCGATTATACCCAAATCAGCCCAAACAACAATTTACACACATTTTTGAGTACGAAAACGCTTTTAGGACAATGCGGTTAAGTCCACTCTAATAAATTTCTGATGAAATTTACCCAACTTATAGTAGGAAACTGTACTCCTGCTATAAGTTGTGTAAATTTACTTTATGTGTGGAAATGGAAACAATACACACATTATGAGTAATTTGGTGAACAAAAAGTGAGTAAATTTACTACGCAAGTGCGTACAAATGTAATTAAATTTAAAAATAAATGAATAATTTTACCGAATTTTCTCATAAAAAAAATATTTTTCGTGTAATTATATGGATACAATGCGTAAAAATACATTTTTATATGCGTAAAAACACCCAAAAATGCGTAAGACGAAAGAAAGCCCAAATAGATTATTGCCCAAAAAATGAATTTTTAGAATTAGTTTTATTAATGCGTTGTATAATAAAAATTTAACAATCAAGATTACTACATATACAGAACTTCGAATAGTGAATTCTTTTTTTTATTGAGTTCTTTAAAAAATCAAACCTGAATTTTCTTAAATCGAATGAATTTTTTCTTAACTAATCGCAGAGAATTTATTCTTTGGGAATTCAATCAATGGGAATTTAATCAGACTGAATTCAATCGATTTTTTACTCAATCGATTTACAATTTGGGAATTGCCAAAATCGCTGAAACTTAAAAAATCTATAAAACTGAAAAAAAAAACGCAAAAAAAAAAAATCGCTAAATTCAAAAAAATCCCGTAATTGAAAAAATCTTCAAAATTAAAAAAAAAAGTGCAAAGATTTAAAAAAATCGCCAAAAATACTAAAATTTTAAAATGCTAAAATTGATAAAATTTATAAAAATCAGACTTGGGCGATGTCACAATCTTTCACTTGTTAAATTTTTTATATCAATAATAATATCAGACCTACGGTCACACTTGTAAGCTTAAACGGTTGCTGGGAAAATTTTCTATTTTGCTAATATCAGACATGGGACATAATACCAATAATTGTGTCATTACTTTTTGACGACTAATTACATATAATTGGGTGTATTTGAGTAATTGCTCTGTAATTAAATACCCAGATGTTGTTACTAATCCCCATATTTGGTATTAAAATTTTTACAAATTTTCCAAGGAAGCGTTTAAGCTCACAAGTATGAGCGTAGCTCTGAAATTATTAATGATATAGACAAATTTCACAAGTGACGTCGCCCAAATCTGATAAAAATCCATAAAAAATGTAATAAAGCCAAAATTTCACAAATTTGAAAAAATCTTTAAAACTGAAAACTGAAAAAAGAAAAAATTGAAAATATTGAAAAAATCACCATAATTGAAAAAAAATTTTTTTTTGATTTCACATATTGAAAAAACTTGTCCATGTACATTTAAATACAGGCGATGTCCAAAGAATTCACTTTTTTGGCTGTAGAACTTTCATCGGAACTTTCAATCGGAAAAAGTTTTGCATTCAGTTTGCTTTATGGCTTTCTTCTTTTTCCTTAAATCTGACATTCATAGTCGCAAAATCGATTTAACAAACATTTTTCCATACGGATAAAATTTTGTTGGGCGAAAAAAAGATATTTTTCAATAAATCAATGAAACCTTTCTTTACAAAATAAACGAAAATTTTCTTTATATTAATGGAAATGTTTATATTTTTTATGAAACTAGTTTTTTAATGAAACTTTTTCATTGAGTGTGAGAAAATTTACATAAATATTTATTTATTTATTTACATGATATTAAACTTATATAAATATAAGACTAATAATAAACAATAATAGCACTGGCTTCCAGGACCATCAGCTATATGCATGAATAAAATTATATTTCTTCATACAATTTTATGCAAATTTGCATTAACTTAATAAAAAGTTTCAATAGACTAATTTCAGTGCAATTTCATTGATTTAATGCAAAAGTTCTTAAATATCATGCGAATAATTCTCTCAGTACAATATCGAAACTTGGCTATAATGCCTCCAAATGCCAACAAAAAAAAAATATATTCCTTGTCCAAACTTGTCGAGAGAGAGTTCTCTGCGTGATATTAATGAATTTAGAAGCAACTTTAACTTTTCTTAGGATTCCTGGTCATGAGGGGCATGAGGGCAACGAAATGGCAGATTGTCTTGCCAACCGCGGGGCCCGAAGGCCCTTTATTGGTCCTGAACCATTCTGTGAAATACCTGCGGGGTATGTTAGGGAAAGGTTCAGGGCATGGAGAGAGTCTGAATTCTCTGGTTACTGGGAAAACTCTCCTGGTCAGCGCCAGGCTAAGAGATTGATCTCTTTTTCCAGTAGGGGGTCGAGGCGACTCTTGTCGCTTGAAAGGGGGGGGGGGGGTTTGAGGACCCTGGCGTCGTATTTAACTGGACACTGTAATCTCAGATACCATCTGCACAGGAAGGGTCAATCGGACACGGATAAGTGCAGGTTTTGTGAGATGGTGTCTGAGACCTCGGAGCATGTTCTCTGCGAATGTCCCAGGCTTTGTGATAGGAGACTTAGGTTTCTAGGTGATCGCTTCATTTCGCCTTCCGACATCGCGAACATTTTGCCTAATAGGATAATTGGCTTTATAGGTAGCTTGAATCTATAGGTAACCTTAGGCAGCACGAAAGACCTACATTGGTCGTGTAATGTAAAGTTACGTGTTAATTTGGCAGGATCGCCATGTAATGTAATGTTATGTGTATTATTAAGGTTCCCTATAGCCCAATTCTATATTTTAATAGCTGTATGGGGGTCAGCTTATAAATAGGCGTTCAAAAGAACTGCCAAAATATTTGAGTCTTCAAGAAAGTAAAAACACAGTGGCTTGTGTAGTTTTGGAACTCTAAAATTGAAGTCTGTTTTATTTACAAATTTACATGTCTTATATACTATTCTTACAATCTAACTTATTGTCTAGTATTGAGTGATTTTAGGAATCACTCAATTTATTTTTATTCTTAATTACTTTTATTCATTGTTTTCTTATCGTCAACATACGGTCATCAGATATTTGAGTGCAAGTAAAAGAATGCGGTCATAGGTGTCGCTAGACTGTTACTTGATGCCACTTGTATGGTATTCACTCTACAGTATTTGAGACGGTATGTTGGGAAATCAATATTAGTGGTTGGTATGCAGTGTACGCTTAAGGAGTACACTACAGTCGCGGTGCATAGTGCCTTCTGATCTAATCTAATCTAACTTTTCGATTAACACTTTTAGTTTAATTTATATATGTTTTTTAAAAAATTGTTATGAAAAAACCATTTAATTAACTAATAGTTTCATTCACTCAATCAAAAATTATAAAACTATTTTCGTGAAATGTAAAAAGGTTTTTGCTAATTTTAAGAAATTTTTTGTTCACTTTATAAAGAAAAGTTACATTAGTTTACTAAACATTTTCATTATTTTTCGTCCACTAAAAATTTCTCTATGTAGCACTTATCTTCAACAATCATACTTTTTTAGGTGATGCAATTATCATAAACCACAAAAATTATTCTGCAAAACATTTTAAAGTAAAATTACATTTCTCGATTTTTTTTGACAAAAATACAGATTTTTACACAATTATCTATTATACAATTAATTTGGACAAATAATGTTTTTATTTGGTATTCGGCATATTTAGTAGTACACTGAGAGAATTTTCTGCATGATATAAATGAATTTTTGAATATTACTTATGAAGTTGCACTGGCACTTGTCCATTAAAACTTTTCATTAACTAATTTATCATAGGTAATTTTCGCTTAACACAATGAAAAAAGTAAATATACGCATACCATGACATATTTGCTTTGATTTGGTGAGTTAAATAAGTGATATTTACGGTTAACACTACAAGGGCACGAAGAATGTTGACGAAGGCAGTAGCTGGCCTAGAAAATGCATTCCATTCATGCTAGTGTCTAATAACTTTTGCTGTGTTTTTTCTATTAGTCAAGGTAAATTATCTAAAGACCGGAAACTTTTTATTTTTTTTGTTTTTATCTAAACTAATTATAGTAAAAGTATAAAAACGTAAAAATATTCTCCATGATAAATAAATAAAACCATTTTGCTTATATTTTTTTCTTCAAAAAAAAAAAAATTATACAAAAAAAGAAAAAAATTTAAAATGTTATTTTTTTCAAATTTTCTTTTGTATTTAATTTTGCTTAATAATAAAAAAAAAGCAATTTATATATTCAAATATGTCCTTAATATTTGACTTATCAAACGTTATCTAGAAGAAATGAAATATTTTGAAATATAAACCTACATTGCTAGGTCTGTCAAAAAAAAAGAGTAGTATTTGGAAGATGACAAAGCCAATTGTGACAATTTTTTGTTGTTGTTTTGGTTTTTCTTTGATATTTTAAATTTTGAATCTCGCTCCTAGACGAGGACAAGAAATTCTCATTGAGTTTGTGATTTAACATAACAAATATCTCTAGAAATTCTAATAACAAAGTCCCCTGAAGATTTCCTTGTCAGGAATGAAATCCGGATAGGGACACGCCTACATCAGATTGCTTTTCACAATTTGTTAAATAAGTTTTGGGACTTTAGCACATTTAATTACTATGGATAAAAATATCATTTTTTTACAAAAACAATCCTAATAAATAAAACCGAACAACAGGGTTGGAATTAAAAAACTGAACATGGAGAACAATATGAAATGGACAGGGAACGAGTTGAATTGAAATATTGATAGTAGGTAACGAAATTGTATTGAGTCGGTAACGAACTTTGTTTTATCGGAGTGTCTTAGTTTATATTATAATTAAAAAAAATAAATCACCCTGTGGCGGCTTTATAAAAAAAGGAATCCCTTGGGATCATTCCCGGACCTATTTGCATTATCACAGTGTAGTACTACTAATGCGGAGCAAAAATTTTGAATGGTACAACTAATATTGAAACGGTAATGACATATCATTATTTTTTGGACTACCAGTAATGACACCAGCCTACTCTATGCATTACTTTAATAAAAATAAAAATGACTTGCTAACAACTAGTTCATTTTCCCATTATTTGAACACAAAACATAATACGTTCCCTATAAATACTTATTTTTATCATTATTTTAACTATAAAGTAATGATAAGAACATTTATTGAAAACCATTTATAGGCTGATTATTTTTTTACCTCTAGAAAGGATATATATATGAAACACCCTGTTATATATGAAACACCCTGTTCATACCTATAATGTCAATTTTGTTTTCTAATTAAACTACTGAACCGTCCGCTTAGGTGTCTTCGGAAGATTTGCTCAGCTGTGTTCTGTTTTCCGATAAATGCATGTTGTTGTTAAGTGTCGAATGTTGTTGTTAAGTGGCGAAGTCTCATTTATTCATTTAATATATCCAAAATTATTCAGATATGGAATTCTGATTTCATCTGATACTGGACCCATTTTAGCCTGGAACCCAAAATGACCCACAAATTTGTTAAAAATGCATCTTTTTTTTAATAATTTTAAAGATTTTTTTAATTGCCTAATTTGAAGATATCGATTGTTATTTTTATAATATATTATGCAATAAATGTTAGATATCCTGAGAGAAAAACCTAATACTCAAATAAAAGATAATGTTGTGTAGATTTATATTCTAAAAAAACTTTCGTAATTTTGCGGTTAAATTTCGAAAAAATGGTGTAAATGATGCAAATGGTGTTAATGATGCAAATATAAAAACTGCAAATAAGAGAAAAAAATTTTGACAGATTAGGATTCAGCGTACGTAAAAAATTTGTATTTCAAAGACACGTTCTACAAAATGTTAAAAATTGTTGAGTAGTGTTCGTTTTATGAAAATATCCAGTTATGATTTTACTAAAATATATTTTTTATATTTGTTGGGCAAATATAAAAAATATATTTGCCCAACAAACATTTACTATTGAAACTAAATAGATACCGATTTGAAAACTAGTTTAATTCTCAAACGTTACTTCTGAGAATAGCTTTGAGAATTTTATTATCACTTTTAAAAATCAAGAAGTTGTCCATAAAATCGAGCGTATTCTTCAAATTATTTTATACTTCGTTTCCATTGAACATGTTTTGAAATTGTTATTTAAAAAATTACTAGAGAAAATATAAAACCTCATATCATTTCCATGGCTTATTATCGAGTTTATTTCCAGTTAGAAAAATATTTGATAATTATTTGAAATAAATCATACACACAGAGAAATAAAGTGTATTTATAAATTCAGTAAGTACAACGATATTTACATTAGATTTCGAAATATGTTGGGTGTTACAACTAAAATTCAGTTGAATTAACCGAACTTTGTTGTGAAAACTAATGTTAAGTTGTACCAACCGACTGAAATTCCTAATAACCGAATTTGAATCGTAGTAACCGAAGTTCGCTAATAGCTTAATTGTTCTCTGTGTGTAACCAATAATAAATATTTTTTTACCATATTTAAGACTGAAAAAACATTTTTTAAATTATTTTCAAACGCTTTTCAAATCCAATTAAATTACTTGATTTATTTAGTATAGAATGACTCGAAAAATGCAGTTGGTATCTAACAAATATCTTAAAAATTCTCAAAGGCTGGTATCGATGTTTATTGGGTGAAGACAAAATCAACTCGATTCACATCTGGAATACTTTTGCATTAATAAATATTTAATTTTTATTAATTGTAATGATCGTTTCTTTAATTAGCAAGATATTAATATTTATACTGTTGTAATTCAATGATTACTTTCAATACAAATGTATTTAATTTAACAATTCTAAATGTGAATCATTTCAATATTATTACACAAAAAAAAAAAACAAATCAGCTCATTTGTACGCAATAAAGTGTTATATATTTAAATTAATGAAATAAATTTGATTAAAAAAATCTCAGAAAAAAATTATATAATAATAATAAAAAAAAAATCATTCTTAAAAAACAACAACAACGAAATAAAACACATTTAAATTGAATTGAAATCCATATGCCAACGGTCTTTGAACTTGTATTATTATAAAATTCAACACAAATACACTGTTACTGAATTATTAATACATACGAACAGAGTTAAAGAGTTTAAATACTTTATAAATAATTAAAATAAAAGCAAAATTAACACGGAATTAAAGCGTATAATATTCTATTAATATTTAAATTATTAAAAAAGAAATAATAATTCAAGGACGTTTTTAAAAAGCGATTACCAGCCAGTATCAAGTACACATATTTAATAATAAAAATGAAAGTAATCAATTGATTGATAAATGAGTTTTTGTTTAATTTTTAATTATTTATTTTTTAAATATAGTATTAACAAATTATAACGGATATTAGTTTATTAAACTACTTAGAATGTGTAATCATTTAAGATTTTAACTCTATCTTAAAACAAAAGACTTAAGAAGGAAACTTGTTATAATTGCGTTAATGGATTTTTTAATTTTAAAGTTTTCATGAATCAGTTTATATCTTTTTACGTTTAAAGACGTTACTTGTCAGAAATTAAGGATATTTATTTCTTTTTTTTATGATCTAAGTAGTTTGAATAGAGACATGAAAACATTCTTAAGCATTATTTAATTTTCAATTTAAAATTAAGGTGCAATGACTTTATTAATTAAAATTGTTTAATATCGTTTCTTTTTTGTTCATTAAATTTTGAAAACCATGAGAATTTTCTTTTGTTTACGCTTAACAATCATTACGAAATATGAAAATTTAATCAAATTGTAATTGTGATTGCTACACATTGCAAAAACAGAATTTGTTTGAGAACTTAACAAATTGTTACAGAAATTGTAACTGGTTAAAAGCTTAAGGTCATGCAAATTTGGCGTTTATATATTTTTTTTTTTTGGTAATTGGAGTATTACAAAATTAACTTTTTTATACTCCAGCACAAGAATCAAAAAAAAAAAAAACACACCAACAGATATGAATCATTCATTTATTCACTTTAAAAAAAAATTACAACAATAATTCATTTTTTTCGCAAAATGACATTATATCCGAATTTTTACTTTATATATTTACTCTGAATGTAACACCTTACGGGAATTTTTTTTGGTGGTTGCTTGTCATAACTTCTGGATTTTTTAATAATTTACATAAATTTGCGTGTTGTAAACGAAAATAATATAAAAATAAGAAGTAAAAATTGGTTTAAAACAACGATAACCTTACTAACCTTTTTGGTATGAAAAATTAAACTATTGGCCAAAAAATCTGCATACAAGATTTGAATGAACAAATAAAATATTTTTTGTTCTCAAAAAAAAGCTAGAAGTAATTTGTTGTTTTAGCACTAACTAACAGAATGCTAACACAGAAAAACAAAAACAATTGTTTCACAGTAACAACTACAACAAGACTAGACAAAATCAACAAACACTACTACTAGACACAGTAAAGACTGATCAGGAAATATTGTTTATATATTTGGCATAATACGAACATACCACTTTCTTCAACTCATTATGGACATTAGGGTGTCAAATTAAAAAAATTTAATAATAACATTAGTTTACAGCAAAAATTTTACAAACATACGACTATTTTTTATTATGTATTTAGGCATCCTAAAACCGAATATCAGGTTAAAAAAGTTTTATGGAGTTGTTTTTGAAATAATTTAAACTTTTTTAATTTTTTAGTTGTTTGACTATTTTACTATATATGTACTTTGATTTCTGATCAAGCTATTCTGGTCCATCAAACTGCAAAGCAAATATCATTTATTTCGCTATATATCTTTTGAACATAGCTTTTAAATCGGTTCAGTATTTTTGTACCCATGTGTCGAAATTAACCGGAAAAATCACGCTTTTTCGACATAACTTAAAACTTTTAATTGTGGAAAACATATATAAGGAAATAGATAAGATATAAGAAAAAATATATAAGTCTTGTCACGAAAAATAGAAAGTATTTTGTTTCTTAAATTTACTTCTTCAACAAAGAAAATAAGTAATTTCTGAAGCCAATCTATGGATAAATACCAAAGTTATGACCAGGGACAGGAATTTCATGCACTTAAAAAGTGTATAATATGCATAAAAAATCTTAAAATATGCACACATAATTAAAAAATATGGACTTACAATTTTTTTTAAATGAGTGCTATTGAAAAATAAGTTGAGTGCCGGGCAAGACCGGGTACATACAGCTAGTTGTTAATATTATTATATTACATTATTTATATGTCCACTAGACTGATTCATCGTTGTATGGAGAAAAAGAAATTTTCTAACTTTGACTGTCGCTCCCCCTAAAGTTTTCCCTTTAACCTTTAAAATTAGTCCTGCAAAAAAATTAGGTTGATATAATGTCATTAAATATTTCCGCAATAGCCCTGTAATTTGAAAAGTTTATTTATATGGAGAAAAACATAATTCTTTAGAGTTTTTATAAATTTGTTTGTATTTAATATTTCTGTATGCAAAAAATTATAATGGAATCTGTGTCCTGCACTAAATTTTCAATAAAAATTACATATAAAATCATAAATCTCTTCAAAAATGTTTAAGTTATGTTAACTTTCCCAGAGCATTAATGTGTTTCAGAGGACTTGAATAAGACATGTTAGAAAAAATCTTACATGATCTCAGAAACCTTCTACACCAACACTTGTTTAGCCTTATTTATATCAAAAAATACTTAAATATGAATTTATGTCTGTTTAGGAAAACATTAACACTTGACTGGGTATGGCCATAACAGGTAAATTTTTTTTAAACCATTTTTAAAACTCCATTTTGAAGTTTTTGAAAATTTGGTTAAACAAATATTAAAATTTTCTTAGGGTTTTGTTAAGAATACCTATACAAATAAAAACGAAAAAAAGTTACATCAATTACTTTCTTAACTTAGCGGTGTCAGCGATTTGAATTCTGCGGATTTTCGCGAAAACGACAATTGTGTGCTTAGTTTGGTTTATAACCTATAACTTTTTTAAATTTTTTTTGATATTAAATAAAATTATTTCAGAATAGTATAACATAGTAATTGAATACTAAAAACTGAATCAAAATCGGACAACGTTAACCCTTTCAGCGTAGAGGTATTTTTCGGGAAATTTTTTAATTTTTTTAGTTTTTGGTGGATTTAGTTAAATCTCGAATCTTATTAGTTAAATCTCGAATCTTATTATTAAAATAATGACATATGAATTTTTTTATTATATTATAAATTTAATAATTTTGTTTTAAGCAGTCCCAAAAACTCGTTTTCATACAAATTACCATGTTTAGTACACTCTTTATCCGTTTAATGTTATAGACCTAGTATGAATTTCATATCCGTGGATGACTTTCTAGATATAGATGCTAATGTTTTGACGTCACATACTTTATCAGGTGAAGAAATATTGGTAATTGTTAATCCTCCCGATGTTGAAAATTTGTCAAGTGGTATATTCGAACAAAATCGTGTGCCGAAGAAGCTGACCATCATATTTTGGTAAAAGAAAAACTTATAACTTAATTCAGTTATTCAGAAAAAACTAACAGATTTTTTTTTTTTTTTTAAATGAAGAATTTTAATTGAATTTTTAATTGTGGATGCATGAAATGCTAATTTTATTTTTTATTTTTTAATTTATGTAAAAATCTTTTTTTTTGTTGTAATAAATACATATTTTTTATCCTTAAAAAAAACCCGCTTAATACGAACCTCGCTTAAGACGAACTAATTTTTTTGGTCCCTCGGAGTTCGTCTTAACCGGGTTTTACTATATATACTATTACCCTAACCGAGCACTAGCTACTATGGCTTTCGGCGCGTTGTAACGAAAACAGACCAGTGCCTCTGGTGTGAATCGATCCCACGACCACCACACTGATAAGCCAGCACGCTACCAACTAGCCTACGATCTTATGAAATAGAATGGATAATTTTATTATGATTTTCTACTTAACTGTCATAAATAAAAGAGGAAGAATTACCAAGTTTTTGTAGTTAAATGTTATTCTAATTTTGTACAAATAAATTTCCTAAGTTGATTGACAAACTTACTGAAAATAGTTATTAGTTGAAATGCTGCTACTACACTTGATAATATTATACCATTTTTGTTTGATAAACGTTCCCTTAAAATTTTTTTGTGTGTACCTTTGTTTGAAATGTAGTTTTAAGTAGCATTTACTGACACATTTTTGGGTTTTAAATTTTGTTTTTTCTAAAAACTATTTCATGCACAACCTTTATGGTATTTTGTTTTTGTTAACATACGCTAGATCATTAAGAACGATGACTTAGTAGAGATAGAGAAACAAAAAAACATAAAATACACACAAAATTGGTCAGTTTGCATGCTCTATTTGGTTTATGTTTGTTTAAAGGGGTTTTCTATGTTTCTAATGCTAATAATATTTTGTGTTTATACCAAAAACATGATTTATAACCTTTGCATGTCTATAGTGTTAAGACTTGAAATAGTTTTTGATTTCATCAACGAAAAAAAAAAAAAAATGAAAATAGCTCCTTTATTCTCTTTTGATGAACCCTACATTATGTAGTCAAAAGAAGTTGAAAAATATTCTGAATTTTTTAGGTCAGCGGAACGTTTAGCTAATAATTTTAGCAAAGCTTGTCTGTAAATATTAGTAAAGTAAAAGTAGTAGGAAAATTAGTAAAAGTTATAAAATTTAGTAAAATTTTAGGAAAACCTTAATGGAAATTGATTTGCTAAAATCAGACAATTTTTATTTTTTTTTAAATGTCCCTTGACATTTTCTTTATATTTCAGATTATAAAACTGTTCAACTTTATTAAAAAAACTATAAAAAACAGGAAGGAAGTAAAAGTAGGTTTGTATGAGTACATTTCTAGTAAAACTAGTAAAAACAAAAATAAAAAAAAACAAATAAAAAAAAAGGAAAATTTGTCAAAATAAAAATAAAAAAAATTCAAAAAACGTAAAAAAGAACTTTCGCGGAGTTCAAACATTAAAGCGAATCAGTAGAAGTAATTAATTTAATAACGATTCTCATAAAAATGTTTTCAATTTTATCATTTGTTCAACTTTAAAAGCATTTTACTAGTTTTTGCTGGAAGACATTTTTCGAGTGAAAACTAGTCAAATTTCCCCTTAAAATTTGTATGTACTCGAACGGATTTTTGAGTAAAACTAGTAAAAATTAAAAATTTTAAAATTAATAAAAAAATATCATGTAAACAAGCAAACTAATTATTTGTAATTTCAGCAACCCGGGTTTAAAAAGCTAGTAAAATATTTTAATAAAATTAGCAACGAAAATTAATAAAAAAATTTGTGAACACATAAAAGGAAAAATTTTTACTAAAAAATTAATTTGTACTAAAACTTAGTACAAAAGCTGTAAAATAGGATGTAAATCATTTTACTAATTTTTTTAACTGACTTTATTATTTAAGTGTAGAAAAAGTACTACGCTCAAGGGAAAAGTTTCTTCATATTGATGAAATTGTTTCATAAATGTTTTGTCATCAATTAATCATTATATTTATGAAGTTTTCATGTTTCATAGACCATTATCATTACATAAAATAGTTTCATAAACTTTGTAAAAATACATTTTTTATTTTTAGTGAACATTTCGAAGTTTAGAAATCATCATTTAGGATTCAAACTTTTTAAACCTCAATAATCACACTTAGGAAAAAAAGTTTCATCATATTGATGAATTGTTTTACTTTAAAACTCAATCCGATTTTCTACTGATCTCTGATTTAAACTAAATCGGCTATTGGGCCCAATTCATAAAATTCTGAAAAACATTTGCAAACATTTCTTAATTAATTTAATTTTCAGAATTTATTAATTTTTTTAGAAAAGTTTTATTAAATGGAAAGGGATTAGTCAATAGGATTGGAATACAGTATATTTAAAAAAATCTCAAAACTCACCTCAAAATTTATTTTCACCTCAATACTTTGTTTCACCACAAAAACTGGTTTCACCATAAAGATTTGTTTCACTTCCAAAAAGATTAGCACCTCAAAATTTTTTTTTCCACATCTCACATTTGAATTGTTTCTATATGTTTTTATAATTTAGGGTGATATACGATCGGTGCTGTGGAATTTAAATATTTTTCTACAAGTTTGAATATGGTTTAAGATTATGTTACTGGTCGTTTAACATTTGCTTCTGTTAAACACCTTGATTGACTTTTATTTAAGGCTGTAAATCATACTTTTTTTAATTTAGTTTTTATTATTGTTGTTTAGCTTTGTCTCAAAAATTAACAAGGGAATGACTCGAATGTAAATTAAAAATATTAAAATTTTTATAATAGTAATTTAAATTAGTTTAAAATTACTATCGAGTTCATTTTATCATAAGCTACTGAAACTTATTTAAAAATAAAAATCTTCAAAAACTCACACTCAGGGAATCGAGAAGGCAGAAACGACTAAAAATTACACTTAAAACAACTACAAATGTAGTTAAAAAGGTGTAAAATTACTATTAGGTAGTTATTATTAACTATTAAAAAATTAACTGCAATATTAGTAAAAATATCTGTCAAAACAATTAAACACAACTAACAAAAAATTGCTACATATATCAATAATTGTTGTATTAGAAGGGCTTAAGTCGATTCTACGAAGCTAAAAAGTATTTAATATACTATATGGAAAGGGTTGTACACTCAAAAAAAAAAAAAGTAAGAGCTTGCAAAAAAAAATTGCTAACGTCAGCAAAATCTTTACAAATACACATTTTGTTTTTATTAAATTTAAATATTTTATTTTGTCTTTAATTTAATAAATAATCAGTTTCTTTGGCAAGCCGGAATCAACACACTATTTGAGCGTATTTGATCAACAATTTATATGTTTAAACATTGTTGGCGTCATTTTGTATGGAAAACATATAAAAAAAATCTTCCATTGTTGATTTTTTTATATGTCTTATAAGAGTTGTACTTTTTAGTACAATTTTTCTCATCTCTACTACATTCTGACATGCCGACACATCTTCTTCATTTTGAGTATACATTTCAATCTGGTTTTCGTCCACCTAAATAATGTGCTTATAGCACAATTTGTTTTAGCAGAATAAATTAGTAAAACATGTGTAAAATATTAGTAAAACATTCGTTCAAAACTGTTAAGTGCTGAATAAGTATAACTAAAATTTTAGCTGAAAAGTCAATTTCAGCAAAAAAATTTGCTGAGAAATAAAGGTTGAAATAATCAATATCGAACCACTTTGTTTTCTAAATAAAAAAAAAATCCAACATAGCTTCTGAAATTTTTTTTTTATATTATTATATTGTATATATCTATAGTAACTACCAAAATGTAAAAAAAAAATAATTAAAAGTCGACTGGTAAGCAAAACAACGCACTTTTTTCAAATTCGTATCCTTAGTTTTTGCACGAGACTTTCATCCACTTTTCTGGCTGCCAAATTCCATTTAGATTTGAATTCTTCTACAGTTGACATTGTTATTCCTGTTTTCTTTAAAGTTCCTTTCATAATTGACCAATATTCTTCTATTGGACGTAGTTCTGGACAATTTGGTGGTTTGTTTTATTTTTGTACAAAGTCGATTTTGTTGTTGTTATACCATTCAATTGTGACTCTTGCATAATGACAACTAAATTGGTCGGGCCAAAATAACGGTTTTGTAGCGTGAGATCTTACACACAGAGAAATAAAGTGCCAACCGAATTGAAAAGTGTATATTAATGGTAACAACTTATAAATTCAGTTAGTAAAACGATATTTATATTAAATTGCTAAATATTATGGGTCTAACAACTAGAATTCAGTTGAATTAACCAAACTTTGTTGTGAATACTAGTATTCAGTTTTACCAACCGACTGCAATTCGTAATAATTAAATTTGAGTAGTAGTAACAGAATTTCAGTTGGCAAATAGCAAAACTTTTCTCTGTGTGTACAAATGCTAACAGAAGCTTTTTTAAGCCTTATTCTCTATAAATTTCACCATTTATTGAACCAGCTGTAAAGAAAGGACTTGATTTTCTTCCACAAGAACAAGTTGCTTGCCAAACCAGGTACTTTTTTGAAATTTGAACTTAATTTTTTATATTGATCTGGAGTATCACCACGATTACATGCTGTATAAAAGTCTTGTCCTGCAATGTTTCGGAAGTTTGCAAAGCAATATGTTTCATCATCCATTTTCACGCAATTATATTTTATTAATTGTTTTTCGTAAAGGCGTCGACTGCGTGTTTTTGCTGATAAATTTTGTTTTGCATTGCCTTTTGGACACATTTTGCAAAATTTTGTGATTTCTTGATTTTACACGCGACTGCTCGAGTTGCAATGTTCAGATCCTGTTTAAAAGCTTCTATTACCTTTACCGCTGCTTTTAGATCCCTTTCCGCTTTCTTTCAATCGACAGCCGTTTATTAAAGTTTTTAGTAACTTCTTACCGTGGAATATATTTATTTAACATTTTTTGTTATCAAACGTATGGAAACACTTTTATTTTCATTATATTCGTGCAGCATAAGTTTTCTTCGATTAAGCTCTAAAGCCATTTTTCACAAAACTATATTAAATTTCAAAAATCTTTTATACTTTTTTTTAAGTTTTGAGATTTTCTGAGATCACATTCGTATTCAATGTGATCTCAGAATTTGTCCTGCACATCATGTACTCTAGATATCTTAGCCTAAAGTTTGAAGAAAACCCGTTTTTCGAGAAAATATCTTATTTCGTGTAAAAGTACTAAAAATTATCTTCAAAATAAAGGTTTACCATCTGTTATATCCTGTTCTTTCTTTGAGATATCTTAACCTAAAATTCGAAAAAACCTGGCTTTTCGCTATATTCATAGTATTTTTGCTATGAATGCAAAAAATTCGATTTTTCGCTACACTTCGACATTATTTTGCGGCAAACTTATAAGAGTCTTAAAGTTATAATTTTTGCAATAAATCTGCTTTTTGAATTGTTTAGATATTTCTTCTATTTGCGTAGATATTGTCCTTTGAAATTTATTAATATGATGTGTTTGATGATTTCGTATATTTACAAAAATAAAGCAAATCAAACATATTAGCTAGGTTGATACTAGTATTTCGATCTGGCTAAAGATTTCATCAGAACCCGAAGTTTTAGAAAAGTTAGAGCCTCCATAATAGGCAGAACTTTAACAAAAAACTTATTAATAATCAATTTTGCTCTATTCTTGTCTTCTTAGTAATCAAGCACGTGGTTAGGTCTTTTTCTAACAAGCATAATGACGTTACTAAACTTGGAAGACCAAAAATGTTCTATTTATTGACTCCATTTTTGTTTTTTTTTTGGATTTTTTTAATTTGTTATATTTTTTGTGTGTTTTTTATATTTTTTTGTGATTTTTTTTTAAATATTTTTTTGTGTTTTTTTTTTATAATTTTAACTCCATTTTTAAAATTTAAAATGTTATTGTCGTGATCCTATTTTCTAAGACGATATGAAAATAGAAGAGATAGCGAAAAAAAATATATTTTTTTGCATTCATAGCGAAAATACTATAAAGCGCTAAACTACGTTTTTTCAAACTTTAGGTTAAGATATCTCCAAGAAGGAATAAGATATGAGAGAGGTTTTTAACTTAAATTTGAAGCCAATATGTAAGACTTTAAGTGACATAACAAATTTTATGAAAACAGCTGAATTTGCGCTGTGGTTTTTTCAATCGAAATGTTAAGATATCTCAAAAACCTGATGTGATTGAGAAATTATAAGGTAAGATTCGGATTCAGAAGTATATATACCGTTGAAGTAGTATACTCTAGTCCTAGGGTTTCTTCTTTTTTCGAATTTTGTAGGACTGTGTAATTAATAGTTTTTACTATTTTATTTAATCAATAATATAAATATAACAATAAAAATATTAAAAATTTATTTATACACTAAAATTTTTTGTGCCGCTTTTCGAAGTTTTCCAAATAACTACGCAAAACAACTGTTACTAAAATACGGTATTTTTAGTTAGTCACATTTTTTAATGACTGTCAACATTTCCCTATAATAAAATGACTACAATTACAGTTAAAATAACTATTGCCGTTTACTACAATGACTAACATGACACTACGGTAAGAATTTTCTGAGTGCATATTTGCTTTTTGCAATACTTCCCTTTTAAGTAAAAAAAAAATGTTAAACCATTTGAAAAAAATAAATATTTCTTAATAACAGAAGGCGAGTATTTTATATTCATGACTTGTAAAAAGTTCATTGTATGCTTTTGGTAATTTATTTTCTTAATTAATTAATGCCCTCAATCAGTAATCAATACATATCAAACATATGTTTCCCCATTTTATTTGTCGGTTTTAAGTTTTGCTACCATTTCGGTATGGGATCGTATTTAAGTTTGATTCAATTTCCATACGTGTCGATTGCGAATGAATGAATGTTCCATAAAGTGTTGTAATGTTGTCGTTAAATCGCTATTTTTTATTAATTTTTTTTTTTTTATTATTGCTGTTTTTTCTGGGTGGGTCTTTCATGTTAAAAATATAAACTAATTGTTATTTTATGGGAATTTATTCGCTTAAGTATAAGACAAAAAAAAAATTCAATGAAATTTAAGCAAAATTTATAGTTATGACTTAATTGGCTACAACATTAATAGAAAAAAAAAAAAATAATTAAATAAAAATTTGCAAGATTATTTGTTTACTATTTGGTGAAAAAACTGTATCATCCAATTAAAGTGTATGCAAGTGTATGAGTATAAGTAACTCTAATGTTAATGGAGCGTATGATTGATATTAAATTTACGCACTATTATATGCGTATGAGTAATATATTAATAATAATAAGAATAATGCGTATACGTCTTCATACGTAGTACACACAGAAAATAAATTAGTTGGAAAACTGTTGAAAATATAAAAAATATTTGCTGAACAAGAAATTTTAAACCGATTACTAAATTTACTTAATTAACGTAGTGTAAATGTTCTTACAACCAATGATTTTGTAATACAACCAAAAGTATTCTGCAATTCTTCAATCATAAAACCAATCAATACTGAATTAAAATAATAATTCTTGTAATGATCGGTAGACCCAACCGTATCAAAATATAAAAATTAGTACTGGAAACTAACAATGTTGTAGTATAAATAGATTTTCAATATTAAATATTAATTTTGAAAAAAGTTATTAAAAAATATTGATAAATACGACAAGAAAAAATAAAAATAAATACAACAAGAAAAAAAAGGTGAAAAAATATTTTAATACTTTTTTCAATAAAAAATTAATTGAATCAATCAAATATTTGCTCAAATTCGGAACATGCTTGACATTTTTTTATATTGTCGCTCAAAAGTAAAAATCAACATTAGGGGTACAACTAAAATAAGGCCCTATCACCACGCTGTAGCCGATGTTGAGCTGAAAAATGTTTCCTCAGGTCATTTCGGAACAAAAACATTCCGCGTCGAAGCCGATTTCTGAAAGTCCTTTAAGATTTTTTTTTTTTTCAAAATTTTTTATTTTATAATTATTTAACTATTTACATTTCTTAATGTAATTTTATGATTATAATCAAAATCACAATCTAAAAACTATCTTTGTTAAGTGAAATTAACTTAAGATTAAGAGTTCGTGTTGATTTACATTGGGGGAAAATATCTTTTACGACTTTGATGGCGCGTTCCGCACAAATGTTGCTGCGTTGTGTTTTTGGAATTCTTGATTCATCTTTCACCCAATGTCTTAGAAAGCATTTCTGAGCATTAGTAAAGCCCTATAATGATTTGTTTAAGGCTTCGAAGTCATTTTTATTGTAACAATGGTCTGAAAACCAAATGTTGCACCAAGGGCCACATATAAATTCGCATATTGCATATAATTTCCTACGATATTTTGGAATTAGTATGTAAGCTAGAATCGCAAGAATTGCTCTAGAATTCCATCTAGCATTACTAATCGGTGGTATAGTTTTAAAGTTTATAAATGGAAATTTATTGTGCTCCATATAGTATTTAAAAGCCTGTCCTGATCCCAAACTTAATTGCATTTGACGCGGAACATTTTTTAACGATATCGAAAATCTAAAGATGCAGTTCTTATTGTTTTTTTATGCACTACATGGTATGGATAGGGCCATTTGGATATTTTCAAAAATTGTAAAAAAGTTGTATCCCTAATCAACATATTGTTGTTGTTTTTTGTAGTATTTATGTAGTTGGTTTTTATAAATGTTTCTGTTTAGTGGTATTAGTAATAAATATTTTATATTCATTTCAATTAGATTAGATATTAATTCTTATTAGATTTATTACTTTATTAAGTTGAATAATTTAGTTTCAATTGTTTAAATCTGATTATTTTTTTAGTCTTAAACGTTATCATAAAATTGATAATGTAATTTTTAAAGTTTAATTTCGTTCAATAAAAATTTAAAATTTTTTTTTAACAGAAAGAAAATAAATTAAAAATTATTTTAAACACAAAAAATACTTTGATTTCAACGAAATTCTAATTTCTGCAAAAAAAAAATTAAAAAAAAAAAAATTTGAGCATAGTCCCTAAGCTTCAACAGAAACAAACAACTAATTTCTGTGTGAATTTGTTCACATAAGTATAATTAACTCCGCCAACTAAATGAGAATTTCATGCGGGGTTAAATTCCAACTAAATGAGAATTTAATACCGGTTTTTCGAAGGTATACAATATGGATCAGTTTTTAATCAAATGAGTTATTATTTAATTGAAAAATAATACAATTCATTGTTGAAGGAATTTCAGCAATTAAAGTTATAGAATCGGTGGTTTTCGTGATTGAAATGGGTATTTATTTTTGTGTGTGTATTTTATTTTGTGTGTGTTTTATTACAAAATGTAATAAAACTGGAAACAGTGTTTTAATAATTTAAATAGTAATTTTAAAAAAATTCTGTCAAATATACTGAATATGATTTTTTTATAAGGTAGACATAACTACAAATGTTAATACAGGGTGTCCGCCGGGAAGGTATACTACTTTGTTTTGCCGCCATTTTGGTAAACATTAGTCTTGACAGTTCATAATTGGCAGTCGTGAAGTAGACACGTGGCAAATTTATTATGAAAAACTATTCGATTGTGGTAATGATCGGTAGACCCAAACGACACAAAAAATAAACTTTAGTACCTGAAACCAACAATATGTAGTAACAAAAGATTTTCAATATTTCATGCTTAATAAAATGTCAATACATAAATAAAAAAAATATATTTTATTCTTTACAAATACACATTTCGTTTTTCTTAAATTTAAATATTTTATTTTGTATTTAATTTAATTAATAATTAGTTTTTTTGACACGCCGGAATCAACACAATATTTGAGCTTATTAGATCAACAATTTATACGAATAAACATTGTTTGCGTCCATTTGTATGGAAAACATATAAAAAAATCTTCCATGGTTGATTTTATTATATGTCTTACAAGAGTTGTACTTTTTAGTATCATTTTCCTCATCTCTACTACATTTTGACTGCCGCCACATCTACTTCATTCTGCGTATATGTTTCAATCTGGTTTTCGTCCACCTACATAATGTGCTTAAAGTACAATTTGTTTTAGCGAAATTAATTAGTAAAATATATGCAAAATATTAGTGAAACATTCGTTCAAAACTGTTAAGTGCTGAATAAGTACAACTAAAATTTTAGCTGAAAACTCAATTTCAATAAAAAATTGGCTTAGAAATAGTATACTTGATGTACAAGACGTTATACTAATAAAAAAATATGGTTGAAAAAAGGAAATAGTTGAAAAATCGAGAACTACGAAGGAAAGTAATTGTTAAGTTTAGTTCAATTACAAACAAAAGTAAAGTTATAGAATTCTAATAATAAAACCTGTACAGCAAACCAGTAGTATCAAATATCATTTGCAACAGGAAATCAAACTTAGATCTCAGTAAGAAGACTTTCTCACAGAAAAATAATTCAAAACTTGAAAATTCGTGGTAATTATTTATTTATTTATATTACTTGGTAGTTTTAATGTTAATATTTTTGTAATTTTTACTATTACTACACGATAAATAGTGTGTTTTGTTGGCACGTTGTTCCTCCCAAAAATTTCACGTAACTTTCTCATCGCCACAGTAATCGATGATTGATTTTGATAAAATGTTTTAACGATTAAAACACGTTGATTTATCGAATAGTTTTTCATAATAAATTTGCCACGTGTCTACTTCACGACTGCCAATTATGAACTGTCAAGACTAATGTTTACCAAAATTGCGGCAAAACAAAGTAGTATACCTTCCCGGCGGACACCCTGTAGTTGTAACCGAATAATATGATAGTACCTAAATTCGGTTGGCAACGAATTCTTTTGTCACAACGAACACATTTTGTTTTTATTAAAAATATGAAACATTTGATTTGTGGAATAAAAAAGAAACGATTTAACTAATTAATGGCACGTCATAGATCCACTGGGCATTTATCAACCAAACTTTCCGGATATGAGGCTTTATTTCTGAACTCTCCTACTTCAGAGAAAAACTTTGCTGGATTTACTTGAAACTTACCGTAAGTGTTGTCCTATAAAATATACGCACTGAGAAAAATTTCAGCTAATTTCCAACTGAAATTCAGTTACTATGACTCAAATTCGGTTTTTACGAAATCCAGTCGGTTAATACAACTAAACATTATTTTTTACAACAAAGTTCGGTTAATTCAACTGAATGTTAGTTACCATACCCAAAATATTTGGAAACCTAATGTAAATATCTTTGCATAATAAGTTGTTACCATTAAAATACACTTTTCAATTCGGTTGGCATTTTATTTCTCTGTGTGTAAGAACTTCATGGAATAACTTTTTTAAACAACTTCTAAAAATTGAAAATTTTTGAGCAAAAGTATGTTAATATTTGAATTTACTGTGCTCAACTGAAGCATTTGAATGGTTAACTGGAACATTTAAAGAAAGTTATTAAGGAAAATATTTAAGTCTCTGTTGCAATGTTTAAACATTTTTATACATCTTTATACCATTTCAACCTCAACCTTCAGTAAACATTTTTACACATTAATCTTTTACTAAAATTTTATTTAACCTACAAATATTTATAAAAATACAACAAAAGTGTCACAATTTTAACACATTATTAAAAAATACCATATAAATAATTGTAAAAAACACAAAAAAAAAACTAACAAAAATGTTAAACATGGTTTCCAGCACCTATGCTGGTTGAATTAAAATACAACATTCATTCAGATCTTTTTTTTCACTTCACTAACAAACAATGCCGCATTTTTAAGGAATACATTATACACAAAATCCAAATTTAAGCAAATTCAAATTTAAACTTTAAAAGAATGAACAAACTTTTGTTCACATGTGTAAAAGATTCAAACATCGCAACAACATGCTAAACACCAACAACGAACGAAATGCAATTTTCAACGTTACAATGAAAATGCGTTTAATTTACATGTTGCATTATTGTACACTGAAAAATTTGTTTGTGTATGGAGTTTAAAATTGATAAAATATTAAAAAGGCTCTAATTCAATAAATATACCTTTTAAAGGCAAATATCATTAAGAAACTCTAATAAAAAGTGGGTTTCAAAAAAACTATTTCTGATTTCGATGGTAAAAGTAAATGCAGCTTTAAAAAAAATCGAGCAAATTATTCGGTGAATATTGTTATTCTAAAATATTTAAACATTTGTTAGTTAGATGTTAGTTGACGTTGTAACCCATGATTTTTGTTTGAAATTGTCACCCTTAGAACTAGTTATAAGTAGCTTTTTAAGAACAGGTACTAGTTCTCTAGAATGGTTCTAGAACCCATTCTGGTATGAAATTGAACTGGAAACTGGTTCTATGGAAAGGTTTCAAACTTTTATATTTGCAAAAATTGTGCCGAAATGAAAGTTAATTAAGAAAATGGAATAAAAGAAAGTGCCTTCCGTTGTTTATATGATGTACATGATACAAAAGGAATCCAGTTTTAATTGAAATCCGGCAGTATTCCCCAAAAAAAAAAATAAGTTTTGTTCGTGTACGTCAATTTTATGGTATATGTTGACATTACTTTGAAAATCATGGTAATTTTGCAGAATGTGTGCGAAAATTGCGTCCTGTTTTTGAAGATCGCATTATCAGCCGCAGAGCTGATGTCGTTTGGCCACCTCGGAGCTGCGATTTGACACCGTTGGACTATTATTTGTGGGGTGCCGTCAAAGATAAGTGTTACGCCAACAAGCCAGAGACAATTGACGCTTTAAAGGACAATATTCGTGAAGCCATTGGTGAAATACAGCTGCACACAATCGATAATGTGTTAAAAAATTGGACCGATCGTGTAGGCTACTGCATGGCCAGCCGGGGCAGCCATTTGAATGAAATTATTTTCCTATAAATTGGTTTAGAATAATCTAAATCGGGCTTTCAAGGTCACTTCAAAACATAAAATAAAAGACTATTTATTTCATTTTCAAACTATCCGACCTTTCGCTGGGGAATTTTTCCAGCATCTTCAGGGATGAATTTTTATTTCAATAAATAATCTTTAGTCAATTTGCACATTAAAATTTTCAAATTATTAAACGGATTTACAATACGTTGACATCACGACATAAAACACGAATTAATTTAAAAAATAATTGCAAAAATAAATAAAAGTAAATATCATAGTTGAAAATTTTTTTTACTTAAGCTACGTATCACAGTTTGAGGTTTAACTAGAAAACTCCATTATTAACCGGAAGGATTGTACTTTCAAATAAAAAAGAAATTTGAGAAAATATTCAGTAGTTTTTTTTTTATAGCATTTTCAAAAAAAAAAAGTTATTTGGCGGACCCTTTATATTTTTTTAAAATATTTAATGCGTCGCAAGTGAAAATAGCGCGATTTTAATTATGCAAAACTACTTACAAAAATTACCTCGTCGAACAGAAATAATGAATTATATGCAGTTGGACCTTATTCTACTGCTTAATATTTAGATACTGTTAATGAGAGCTCATTACTGAGATGTTGCTGGGTAGTGGATGGTTTTTATATAGAAATACTACTAAACTTATGAAAATTATTTCATCGGGGTTGCCAAAAAAATTTTATAAATCGGTTAACTTAGAAAAAATAATTTTTGATATATTTTTTAATAAAGATTTCTTCACAGTTTGGTTTAAAAATGTCCAGCGGATCTATGACGTTCCATTAACGAGTTAAAAACAAAAAAATAGCAATAAAAACGGGAGTTTTTAAGAAACTGAAAACGGTAGTGGCTAATAGAGAAATGACCACTGATCAGATTTTGGTCCATCTATCATGGAATGATATTTTTTTTGTTGTGAAGCAGACAGCAAACAAAAATGTTTACAATTTTGTGTAAGTGACTCCAAATTATATTCAATATTCAATTACATATTAATTTATTTAGAAAAAAAAAACAATTTTTTTTGAGTGTATAATTTGTGTAGCTACTACATACTTTAACCACAAGCAAAAAATTGGCGTTAGTTTTTGTATGTGGAAAAACTTAAGGAGAAAAACAACAAAGATATTACCAAATATCAAATGATTTCATTATGTGATTTCTATTATTTTTAAGCCGTTTTTCTTTAAACGTATAAAACAAAAATAACACAGCGCTACAAAATTGACCCCTAAAATCGAAAACAAGAGTACCGAATATTGCTCCGCAATATTTCGGCCACGCTGATTTTAAAGGCGTACCCAGTTTTTTTTTCGCAGATTCACATTAAAGTTTTGCACGTTTTAACGCAGTTTTTTATACATCAAATTTTAAAAATATTATTTTTTTTATGGTAAATATATAAAAGCCTTTATTAACATTTGGGTATCAAATTTGGGTACCCGGTTGAAAATCAACATATATGCATTCATTCATTAATATGTATGAACTCATTCATTCTCCTATATGAACTGATTGTGTGACTACAACATATTTACATATACTACCATATAGGATTCATATATGTTCAGATGTGATCATATATATAAATGTTACCTCAATTTCTGTAATTCTGCACATATGACCATGTTTGAAAATGTATAGACATGTATGATTATATATTTTAATATTACCTTAATTTTCGTTAATGCACACAGATGAACATATAAGAATGGTTTATGAACACATAGAATCATGTATGGATGCATGTGGACATGTATGAGTTTTAACAGGGTAATAAACTTTGAGCATTAACAAGTAAATCCTTCTTTTTCTCAGTTTTTACTATATTTCACATTTTTTTTCGCAATTTATCATCCCATTTCGCAATCAAACAAAGAATTTTTATGCACAGGCGCGGATCCAGGGGGAGCGAAAATGGGACATTTCCTCTCCCAAAATGAAGTTTTTCAGTACAAAAATATAAAAAATTATATAAAAATTTATAAAAACACTGTTGCAATATTGTTAAGAATATACGTGGGCGGATCAATAAGTTCGTGACTTTTTGAATGAAACACAGTTTTTTTTTTTTGCAAAAAAAATTTTTTTTCAACATAATCTGCTTTAGCTCAATACACTTAGTGCAACGTTTCTCCAATTTTTGTATCCCTTCCAAAAATAGGATTTTTCGATATCCATAAAATAGGCCTTTCTTGGTAATGTGGGGTCGTTTTTTTTTTTAAATCCTCGTTAAATCGGTCCAATAAGTTGGCATAATATTCGCCGTTTATTGTTTTTTCCTTTTGAAGTTAATCGATGTGGATTATCAACCACACTGCCATACGAAATACCTATGGCATCAACAATCTTACGCACTTTTATTCTTCGATCGGCCAACACCATATCGTGGATTTTTTCGACATTTTCGGGTGTATTGACCCGAAAATGTCGAAATCCACGAGGTTGTATGTTTTGAACAGCTGTTAAACGCAAAGTAAATGACGAAACTTGCTCAAAATTTGACAGTAGTCTATTAACAGGTGGTACTTGTATATCATATAACTACTTGCATATCATATAACTACGAGAGCAGTTCGAAAAGTCAGGGACTTATTGATCCGCCCTCGTAAATTGTGTAATACTTTCAAAATATAGTAAAGTCTGAGAAAAAATGTGGATTTACTTGTTAATGCTGCATTATTTACCATAAAAAATTAAGAGAAAATATTTTTTAATTTAATTTTTATGTATAAAAAACTGCGTTAAAACATGCAAAACTTTAAGGAAAATTTTTAAAAAATCTGGCCCAAAAGTCAAAAAACTGGGTACGCTATTAACACCAGCATGGCCGAAATATTAAGTATCAATGGTCGGTACTACTTTTGTTTTATTTTTCGAGTTGCGCAGTGTAATCAAACAAAAAAAAAAAAAAAAAAACACATTGTGGTTTTTATTTAGATTAGTAGGTTTTTAAAGAAATCCTATATATGGTCATATTTAAAAGAAGTGTTATAATTTAAGTTAAATTTAAACAATATTTTGTTAAAAATTTTTAATGTAATAATTTATATGTTTCGGTAATAGTAAAATAGTCTAGTGAAATAGTATTTGGCATAAACAGAACATATGGTAAATTTATTTTCATTATTTTTAATTCATTCATTCTTAAATCAGCATGATATTTTTTTTTTTTTTGAAAATAATATAAAAGTAATAATTAGAATGTTGGTTCTTTGCATACGAGTATATTAATGGAATTTGAAGTTATTTTTTTAAGATTTTACTTTATTTTTGTTTAAAACCATTTAACATACATATTAAAATTGCATTTATTTAACATTCACTCTTTTTTAAAAATATTTTTTTATTTTTTCTAAATTTTTTTTTTTTATACTAAATAGTTTTAGCAGTAAGATTTCTTATTATTTTGACCATGATTGTTCTTGACTTAAACTTGTAAGGTGTGTTGTTACTTTTATGTTTTATTTTGTTTCAGTTTTCTGGTCTAATGCTTTTGGTCTCATACATGAACTTCAGTCAGTATGACAAAACAATTAATCGTGACAGCAAACAGGCGTTTAAAATAAGTTTAAAGTTTATATTTAAAACAAAAAATAAACTCATAAATATGTATTGTTAAATTATTTAAATGTTTGTTTTTATAAAATAAAAACAAAAAAGCATTTTTTTTGCTAATGTTGGGAAAGTACCCAATTGTGGACTGTTCCCTAAAGTGAACCTTTAGATTTCGCGTTGTTTCAAGAATATGTTAAAAATGTCAACTGTCATCTTGTTTAATTACCGCTATCAATATTTTAAAAAAGTTTCGCTTTTCTTTGTGGCATTTCAAAAAACGCAATATAAAATGTAAGTTTTCATACACTAAGAATATTATGTAGGTAAAGACGACAGCAATTGTAGTCAAAAAACAAATGAAATTTCACTTGAAGAAAGGACTACTAACATTTCATTAAATTCAACTAACATTTTTCATTTGTTTTTACTGCTCCCATAATTTACTAACAATTGTAGTATAAATGAGCCACATATGTTAAATAGTAAAGTAAAGTAAATATTGCATTGCGGTATTTAATTATAAAAGGAAATTCAGATATTTTATTGTTGAAAAGTTTAAATGGGAATGAAAAAATTTGAAATAAAATTTTAACATATAAAAACAATTTTATAAACGATTGCTATGAATATAAACTTCTTTCTTATTTTCAATTTATAACGAGCTTCCAACCTCCGTATATTTACAAAAATAAAGCTAATCAAACATATTAGCTAGGTTGATACTAGTATTTCGATCTGGCTAAAGATCTCATCAGAACCCGAAGTTTTAGAAAAGCTAGATCCTCCATAATAGGCAGAACTTTAACAAAAAAACCTATTAATCATCAATTTTGCTCCATTCTTTGTATTTCTACAATAAACATTTTTTATTTTTGTTTATATAACAAAAACGACTGTTAAACATTGATGTAAAATCATGAAACAGTCATTTGATGTGGTTTCCCAGTAAATCTTTGGTAATGGGTGTGATAAAGTAATGTAATGTATGCTTCTAACCTTTATCATTATTTTCCAACACAAAATAACGAGTTACTGATACTGGATTATATAATGCATTACTTTGTAGTGCATACTCCTTACCATCAGCATTATTTCGAAACATAGAGTAATGAGGTACCATTAGTTGGTTACGTAATGCATTACCTTGTAATGTATGCTCCTTACCTTCCACGTTATTTTGAAACATAAAGTAACGAGTTACCATTATTTGGACACTCATGGGTTACCTAGTTATAATACTTCATTACCTTTTACATTATTTCAAAACATAAAACAATTACTTACCGATCATCAACTACATAATGCATAAAATATAAGCGTAAAGTAATGTTTAAAATATTATTTTGAAAATCTATATTTTTACACATTACTTTGTGATTTTTTGTAAACATGAGGGAAAGTTATCTATTGTTAACATCACAAACGAAAACTCGTAGTACAACAATTCATTTACATTTTAAGCAACCCATTATTGTATGTGACGATAGCTCAGTTGATAGAGTTCTCGCCTAACAACCAGAGACCCTCAGGTTCTAATCTCAGTGCGAGCACGTTATTTATTTAATTAAAAAAAAATATTTGTAATATTTATTGACATATTACTTTTCCGAGCGCGGTAACAATAAAAGTAACTACATAGATTAGATTAGATTAGATCAGAAGGCACTATGCACCGCGACCAATGTAGGTCTTTTGTGCTGCCTAAGGTCTTCAAGCTACCTATAAAGCCAATTATCCTATTAGGCAAAATGTTCGCGATGTCGGAAGGCGAAATGAAGCGATCACCTAGAAACCTAAGTCTCCTATCACAAAGCCTGGGACATTCGCAGAGAACATGCTCCGAGGTCTCAGACACCATCTCACAAAACCTACACATATCCGTGTCCGATTGACCCTTGTGCAGATGGTAACTGAGATCACAGTGTCCAGTTAAGTACGACGCTAGGGTCCTCAGGGTAATATGTAGTTTTGCTGAGTTGTTTTTTTAAATGAACTACAAGGTTAGTAAACAATTAAATTTGTTCTACAAATGACTGACATTTACATTAAAAATAAAGAAACTGTATTGCAACCCAAACAACTACAAAATTTCAAAGCACAAGTTCCCTGAGTGTAAACATAAAAAGTTAATAACAGACAAATTTTAAAGAATTTTCCAAGTCAGCCTTTTGTAAACGGTAAGAATTTTATTCAAAATTTTAATAAAACTAATTGATTCCATAAACAAATATAATAAATACAACAAAAAAAGTAAAAAATTAAATTTTCTCTTAATTTTTTTGATTTTTTTCCAAGCTTTTATTTTTTTTAAACGCACCACTTTGACTGCTCTTTTCTATTTTGGGCAGTTTTTTATAACAACAAAAAATATTGTTTGCTTACGGCAATTAGAAACGATAGTATTACACATGGTAAACCTTAAGCAACTCTACACTATACATAAAACGTTTTAATAAACAAAATTAATATACATTTCAATTTAAATATAAGTTTTTTTTCGTTTTTATATAATTTTCTAAAAATTGTATATCCTTTTAAAGAGTTTTTTAATTTAGGTCTACTTTAGGGTACATGTTCCCTAATGTGGACCTTTTGAGTTGTTTTGAAAATTGTTATATAACTTTTTTAAATTAGTTGCCACAAGAAAGTGATCTATAGCCGAAAAATGCCAAAGGAGTTGTCCTATAAGCTGATGTATTTAGATTTGGAATATTCCAATTAGTTTGTTTGTATTGCCCAAATACCAGGTGTAGGGCTACATTAGGATTTATTCCCTTATAAATTAAACAAAAACATTGAATTGTAAAAATGTTTTATGTGTTTTACTCAAATATGAGTTTATTCAGAATATTACACACAGAGAAAAGTTTTGGCATTTGCCAACTAGAAAAATATTAGCATAACACAATATACTTTTTTTTAAAGAATTTTCACCTTCATACATTGTATCATAATATTTCAAATTACGTTTCTTAACGCTCATTAGAAGTAAGAAAAGCTTTGAAGTTTTTTTGTAAATTGATATAAATAAGTCTGGGGTCATGTGGGTTAAAGATGTCTAAACAATTTTTGTTTTTTCAAATTTGAGAGTAAAATAGAACAATAAAGTTCAAATATTTTATGACACAAATTAGCCGAGTTAAATATTACCACAAAACACAATTTCCTCGAAATCCGCAAAAATAAAATTGCTACCCTACTCAAGTTCAACTGGGGGATATTTTAAAAATTTTCATTTCCGTTCAAAAACGTGTTTAACAAGTCCACGTAGTTAAAATTTAAATTTTTCATATTTTTTTTTGTTGAAGAAAATTTTTTAAAATTTGAAATTGTAGATTTGAAATATATCCCAAAAATATTGTCCGTTTTTGACGTCACCTTAGGACAGGTTAACGACATCCTAAAAAAAACATATTTCATATCTCACAATATATGAGTCTATTAAATAAAAAATTATGTTGCAGTAATCAATTATTTAAACTCCGATAACAGTAAATTTTAAATATGGTTTTAACGAATCAATTATATTTCACCGTTAAAAATGTATGGACGTTTATGTACGACTACTTTTGTGAAATTTTTAATTTTTAGTCAAAATTTAGATATTTATATGATACGTACCTGCCATAGCAAGATTGGGTAAAATTGAGGGCGCTCGAGGTAAAAACAAAAAAACAGAGTAGTATTTGGAAGATGACAAAGCCAATTGTGATAATATTTTGTTGTTGTTTTTGTTATTTCTTTGATATTTTAAGTTTTGAATCACGCTCCTAGACGAGGACAAGAAATTCTCATTGAGTTTGTGATTTAACACAACAAATATCTCTAGAAATTCTAATAACAAAGTCCCCTGAAGATTTCCTTGGGCAGGAATGAAATCCGAATAGGGACAAGCCCACAGCAGATTGTTTTCACAATTTGTTAAATAAGTTTTGGGACTTTAGCACATTTAATTACTATAAATGAAAAGATTATTTCATTTTTCAATCCGACGTTTCGTTGGGATTATTAAAACATCTTCAGGAATTTGATTTTATTGAATCTCGCAACATTTACATAAGCAATAAGAATAATAAAGGTTAATAACAACATAAATAACAACATTAATTCAATTTTAATTCTTTATTTGTATTGTTTAATATATTTTAGGCACACGTTTTGCACAATAAACACAAATTTAAAGCGCATATTTTTGAACTTTTTAGTGCATATTTTAAGATTTTTCGCCCATATTATAGGCGCTTAAACACACTTTTTCAGTGCATGAAGTTCCTGTCCCTGATTGTAACAAATGTTTGACATTTTCAAAAAATTATTTTTTTTAAAAGTCAGAAAATATTGCACAGAATCAAAAATTTATGTATGCAAATTGTGCGTTGTATTTGAATAATAATGCAGCATGTATTTTTAAAATGAGATATTTAAAATGTTTTTGTTTAAAATTTATTATACCCAAGTAAAAAAGTTTAGATAAATGTATATATTACTTTATAAAGTTAAATATACACACGGTAAAAAAAGTTCATGATATATGATCATATATATCGTGTATCTGATCAAACCATGAGTTCTTGTGTGTGGTGGATTAGAAAGAGGCTTAAGATGACCGAAAGATGGTCTAAAGTGCGCTGATCCTCACAAGATTTTTTCTTCTTTCTCTTGCATTTATGAACAATTAGTGTTTTCTATTTATAATAGTAACATTTTAACTATGATCTAAAACCTGACCATTCGAAGTGAAAAAAAATTTATTTGTTTTATTTTTTTCAATTTACAAACTTTGTGCGCTAAAAATTTTATTTAACAAAATAATACAAATTTTAGACATAATGTGTTTAATTGTTAACATATAATGGGTAATCATACTGCAATTGTGTATTATTTTATATAAAAGCGTGAGCAAAATAGTTTTATGCATTTTGTGTTTAAATTTAAAATATTTGCGTAATATTACGTAAAACTTTACGCATTTTATAGTAGTAAATTTACAATCATTTTTTAGAGTGTACGTTAACAACCATATTTAAAGCAATACTATACTGCGGTGTCTGGAAACAGGTCAAAAGCGCTTCTGTAACTGATCATTTTGTGAAAATTTATGTTATTTGGTATGTTTTGGTATATTTTGGGTAATAATTTGGCCGATTACCGATTATAGGCCGATTGTCAATTTTTGGCTGAAGACGATTAATCGTTCTAATTATTTGTAAAATATGAAAATTATTGACATGCTTGTTTCCTAAGTCTTTTGTTTTTCTTGTTGAAAACATTGAAAACAATATATCTTTTATACTTTTATGGTATTTTTGAAAACAATTGTGTTCATCTTTTGCCATCAGAAAATAATAACTTTGGGTAAATCTTCTACCCCGTCCACATTGGTTCTCTCAGAACTGTAGGTGACGCTACATGAAACATGTAAGGACTTGTCAGTGGATTAAAATCTGCATTAAGTTGCGAATGAAGATTTTTTGATTAATAAATATCGTTGCACCGTTTTTTGTTTAACAAAAAACAAATGATCTTGAACTTGAATAATCTTGCTCACATCACAATTGAAAAAACTTTATTAGAAGCCTTATGAAAATAAAAAGAAAGAGATTTCAAAATTAAAAAGTTTTTGCTACACACACAATATTTTGTCGTTTAAATCAAAGTAATATGTACTTTAAAACTATTAAACATATAGTTAAAAACCGATCTACTCACGTTTCTTTTAAATTGAATGTTTTTTTAATTTATTTTTAACTAGTAAAAAATTACTTCTTTTATTTTTACTATCAAAAATAAAATAACAAATTTAAAAAAACTCTAACATCCATAAAAATAAACGATTTTGTTTTATTTTAACTATCAAAATTAACTTCCCAATTATTAAAAATAACAGCTTTTCTTCTATTTTTACTATCACTAACTTTTTGGTTCAAATAAAGAAAAGAAAGAAAAAGAAAATTTTAAATGAAAATAACTGGTACAGAAAAACAGTATTTATGTGTAGTTTGTTTTTAAATAAATGGTAAAATAAGTTAAAAACAATAATTTTTTGTATTTTAAATGTATATTCCTTAAAAAACAAAGTTGACTGATTACTTTTTAAATAAACTATAATCCGTTGCTGTCAAAATATTGTGAGTGTACGTTAATATCCTGAAAAAATCCTTAGTGAATAGTTAAAATTTCAGAAAATGTATAGAATGGATTTCATCATCTTAGTTTTAAAAGAAAAAAGTGTCTGACCGACTAGTTCGGTAAGAAAATATGTACAAAAAGTAATTTTGCTAATGAAATTATTTTTTATATTATCATATATGGTCATCCATATTCGTGCATACCAGAAAAATTAACCTACATCTCCTTTTATGGACAAACATGGTAATATATATTCATATATTATTTTACAGATGATCAATATTTTTGTCATTAAAAAAAAAAAAAAATTAAATTATTGTGAACAAATTTAAGATTATAAGTTTTTTAAACAGGACCTGACAGATGCAAATACGAATTACTCAAAACGTTCAATTAACATAAATTGTTGCATTTAAAATTTCTAAGTTACAAGATCATACTTAAATGTTCTTTTTTCTTTTACATATAGGCCTCGTTATTTGGATGTCAATTAAACTTTGTTTATTGGCCAGTTAAGTTAAGCTAGAAACAAAATTTAATTTAAAAGGGCCTACTGTTTTCCACTTCTAGTTTAATAAATGTCAAATTAAATGATGATACCACATTGATTGTGACAATTCCAATTGGAATAGTTATAAAATAGTAACAGCATTTTATATTTCCTTTGTAAATACGTTGCAAGCGGCATCACCAAAACAAATTATTTACTAACAGCTGCTTTTTGTTGACAAATATATACTTTAGTTTAACTGGCCATCCAGGCTGGGTTAAACCTTATTTAAAACCTATAAACCACATCTGAAAAACAAAATTCTTGGTTTAACTAGCGCTTAACTAACAAACATATTTAATCGACATCCTAAAAACTAGGCCTTAATAAAAACTTTGGGTTAAAAAGTAGGATTTCATTTGGTTTTGTAAGAAAGCTTGTCTTTAATACTAAGTTCATATTGAAACCCAAAATACGTAATTTCGTTTTTTTTCACGCTTTCGATTTGAAATTTGTATGGAATCTGACAGACTAAAACTTAAAAAAACGAAAAAAACGCATTTTGGGGTTCAGTGTGAATATAGGTTAATTTATGAAAGCCAGATTTACTTAAAGTACTCGATAAAACAAAAATTTGTATACCCATACTGCCTATATAGTTGCCACATTTTTAAATTATTCGAAATATTGGGGAAAAAGGCTCTTCGTGAAAAGTCACATAAAAGCCGAACGGTTTCGACTGTTGGGAAAAGTTTAGACATGCCCTCGATTAAATTAAATAGGCATTGCTATTAATTATTTTTAGCTTAATACAACTAAAATTCCACATTAAAACGCCAGATATAATGTTACACATTTTTTTGAAGAACTCATACTAATTGAACGTCTTGGGTAATTCATATTTTTATCTGTGAGGTCCTGTTTAAACAAATTCTTAAATTTGTCCGCAATGTTTTAATTTTAGTAACTACCATTTGCGATTCATAAGGTTAACAATAATTACTGAAGCACATTTTTTACTTTTGTATGGACTTATTTGTCAAAAATAACAATTTTCAAAAACTTCTGGAACCAATGAAGTTAAATAAATAAAATAAGAGTTAAATGCGGTAATATTGTCGCAATAAAGACAAAAGTAATATAAAAAATTTACTTATTTCACTGTTGTGCTACAAAATTAAAATATGAATCAAAGTCCTTAGGAATTAGAATAAGAACTAAAGATGTTAACAATCAATCCTTGATAAAACTGACTGGTACACCATTTTCATGTTTCCATAAAAGTCTTAAAAAAATCTTTCCGAATTTGCATAAACTAAAGAAGCTTTATAACACTTTAAGAAACCGCAATACGTTTCATTAAATCCCAGCAATAGCAGACATTATCGAAGGAAGGGTTTCACTAGTTAGTCATGGTTCACACACGGCAATTATAATTGAGCAATTCTTCTTCAATTCTCCTTTGAAATTGCTTTTGTGTTCACACAGGAAAAGTTTGTTTCAGCAATTTTCGTATATCAACCTGCAGTGTTGAAAATTGAGGATGACAAAACAAAACGGAATTGGAGTACGGGCAAGTCTGTACCCCCTATCATTCTCTTTCCCTCCCTCTTCTATAAACTCAAGAATTGCGCAATTATAATTGCCGTGTGTGAACCTAGTCTTACCAGACTATTTACTCGCTTAATTACTTTTGTTTGCGATGTCCAAAATTCATGGGTGGCCATTACACACTTGCTTACCAAAAAGGTGAGAATAATGAGTTACCTCTTTAGTTACTTATAGTGAAAGAATATGTGGTTAGTTTAAGATAAGGCTTAAGTGGTTACTCGCAATGATAGAACACGATGTTACCTAAGAGTAGCGAAATAAGTGGTTACAAAAAAGTATTTTTTTTAATGTTTAAACTTTTTTAAAAACAAATTTACTTGTAAAAATTTAGAAACTATTAAAAATGGAATAAAAAAATACGAAATCGGTAACTATTTAACTAATTGCCAGTAGCTGATGATTTTGAAATTACATATAAGTACTTCTATGACCCATTATCAGAAAGTCATGATTTAATATTTCCAGGTACTGCAAGAGGTAAGCACCTACCATTACTTGGTATTATATACGGTAATGACCTGTCATAAGCATATTTTTGCTGGGATATGACGAAAAATGTAGTTCGGCTATAGTTACGTTATGAAGTGTATAATACAAAAATTTAGAAAATATTTTTTTAAATTTGCAATTAAAACTAGAGTTTATATTTTATTTATATTTTTATTACAATTTATTAAATAATATATTTATTATACTAAGTTGTTAATTAAATATTTACATTATGTATTTATCAATTAAAATTTATTAGAAAAGTAATAATAAAAAATAATTTACATTAAGAAGAAAAAATTTACATATATTTTCTATTTCACTAAAAAAGATTTATGCATATATTTATTTGTTTTACTACACTGTGCAACAAATTTTGGGTCATCGAATCATTTCCAAATGAGATCAACGGGAAATGAAGATAGACTATCAGTAGACCAAACCCCTCAAATTGTTTTAAAAAGTTAGCTCGTATTGCTAACTTTTTATAGCCTTTTGAAGTTGGGCTATTTTAAGGCAAAATTTTCCGATTATTTTTTTTATATGCAATCTAATGAAGTAAATCAATATACATATAAATTTAGCAATTGAAATTAAATATTTTAGGCCTTCAAGATCTAGCAAGATCTAGAGAAGCATTTTTTAAATATAAGAAAGTCCTCACCAGCCATGACATTAACCTTGAAACAAAGATTCGCCAAAACATATGTATGGTCAGTACTTCTATATGCAACGGAGGTGTGGACTATTAAAGCAGTTGACGTAAAACGACTGGAAGCCTTCGAAATGTGGAATACTGAAAATACCATGGACCCACTTTATATCTAACAACGAAGTACTAAGGCAAGTACTCCGCGATAGAGAGCTCTTAGCCACTATAAAGATAAGAAAAACGGCATACTTGGGTCACATTATGAGAAACCCAAAATATAAGCTTCTACAAACCATTACGAAAGCTAATATTGAAGGTAGACCTACTAGAGGAAGAAAAGAAACTACGTGGCTTAATAACATACAAGAATGGACTGGTATCCGCGATGTGGGGAATCTCCTGAGCGAGGCGAGAAATAGGGACGCTTTTGCAGAAATTATGAAAAATTTATGAAATTATTTATCATGCAATGTAATAAATCTACTTCAATTGTATTGGTCGCTAAAATTCGGAAAACGAATTAGCAAATAAAAAGGAAGAAGGCCTATAATATTTAAATTTATTAAGTTTAATACTTTTGGAGGTTTTAATTTCACTTTTAGCCCATTTTTTTGGTACATTTTCTGTGAATTTTATGTACTTTTTTACAATATTCACAATACAATTCGTGTGTTTCGATTTATTTATTTTTATATATACATTTTTTTCGTAGAGAATTTTATGGCTTTGTTTTCAATTCACAATAAAATTGCGCACTCTATCGTGAACAAGGGGAGAAACTTTTAGAAATTTTTTTTTGTTTTTTAGAAAAATACATTTACAAATGTAAAAAATACTAAAAAAGCATTGCAAATCTCAAGCTCAATAAGATGTAATTTTGCAACTAGTAGAAATTTCAATCTGAGATTGCAAATGATATTTTCATGTCCTAGGTCTACTACACTCATAAAGAAAGTTGGTACAAAAGTGAATTCGGTAACTGTTATGTTAAGAGTAAATATTATGTGAGTGCTCCAAGTGCTCAAGTTCCATTACAGCACTCAGAAAACGTTCCGGTCACAAAGTATCCGGTCCCGGACGTGACATCAGTGACAACCATATAACTGATTTAAATTTCGCTCTATCTTTGTTTGCATCTGAGTCAAATGATCATATTTTAATTACACAAAACCAGCTAGACTCCATTGTTGTAAAACTTGGACTTTGACAACTCAAATTCAAAGAATTGACTGTATTTTTAAATTAAAATCATCTATTGGCGCCTGACCAATAGACGCCTTAATATAGACATCGCCAAGCAACTTCACAAACATTGCCATTATGTACAATGCTGATGTCTACAGTGTATAAACTAAAGTGACTTATGAATTACTGAAAACTATTCTCCAAGAAGTAGACTACAATAAATATCAATGGAACATAAGCCGTGATTTGAAAGTAGTACACTGAGACAATTTTGTTAAACTAAAAGCAATGGAATTTTTCAGTTTATCAATGAAACATTTCTTCACAAAATAAACGAAAGCTTTGTTTAAAATTAAAACAAAATTTATGCAGTTTTTTAATAAAACATCTTCATTGAGTGGATGAAATTTTTCAAATAAAACTTTATCAAAATTTTTTATTTACTTTATGAAAATTTTCAATGGACGAATTCAAAAATTCATTAAAAACATGCAGATAATTCTCTTAGTGTAGTAGTTCTTGGTGAGTAGCAGTTTGGACACATAAATCCCTTGCGTTTTTTGTGTGATTGGGACTCCAGATATAAGGTGTTGTTATCTATAATCCCCTACAGCATCCAGCCGGGAGAAGACCTCGAACTATCTTATATAGCGTAGTTCTTTCTAATATAACATATTTAAAAAAAAAATTTAGACTTAATTGTGAAGTTGTTTCTAAATAAATTTACTACTCAATATCCTATAAAAACCACTTCAGATATATGTCAAAACATTGTTTAAAAATTTCTGCAAAAGATAAAAGAAAAACAACCCAAAATGACTTATTATAAATTTTCAAATAATCTATCCGGTCCACTTGTACAGACAAATTAACAGGTTAACAGTCCGACATATTGTCTGTAGACTGCTGGTGCTCTACTGTGGTGGGCTGTGGACTGCTAACCTGTTAAGTTGTCTTTCTAACATATATTTTTCAACTTAATAAAAAAAGGGCCATACATAAGTCAACTTCAACAGGTTATAAAAAAAATCAATAAGAGCTAACTTCGAAAAAAACCCGTGAAGGTTTTGATATACTAATGATCTATTTTCATTTTCCATTGGACTCATTTGGGAAATTTTTTTCTTGTTTCACAGTGTTATAAGTAAAAAAGTTTTTAACAATTTTTCTTTTATATTTTTAAATACAAATACTAAAAGTATGACTGGTTTTTGCATTTGCAATAAGTCTGCCTCCTAACTGCTGGCGCTATCGGCTGCTACTGTGTCCGTTTTAGTAAAATAACTTACTGGATTCAATTGATAGTACGTAATAATGGTGGTGATTCTAATTGTTGTTGGTATTGGTTTTGATTTTCTTTAGTATTTTTTTATTTTAATATTTAAAACTAAAAGCTAAATCGATGTAAATACGGAAAGTTATAATAATTAAATTCGGCATATGATGTAGCACCAGCAGTCGTAGCTCCTCGTAACGCCGATGATGTAAAATATGATGAACCTTTAAAGAAAAATTAATATTCAATGAATAAATAAAGAATATTTTTTAATCGATTATTAAATAGCGTTAGTATTGACTTATTAATAGAACACGTGACTTAAAGTGCTCCTTGGGTGAGAGGTGGTATGTAAATGTTTGTGTGATTAAGTATTTGTATTTTCATGTAATTACGGAAATGCAAATTAGTTTTGTATAAAACACTAACAGGTGTATAACAAATTTACTCAAATAATCATTCCCTTCATGCATATTTCACATAAGTATTAACCCTTTAAATTTGAATGATGCTAATAGAGTAATTTACTTTTAAAATTTATTGCTATACTTCAGAATAAACTACACTACACGAAAAAATTATAACATACAAAATATTTTTAAATCCATATAAATAAAAGAATAACGTTACTTACTCACTCACTGAATGACTGATTTAACATCGCCCAGCCTATACCGCTGGACCTTGGAACTTGAAATTTGGCATGGAGGTCACTCTTCCAGCTTAGACGTAAGATAAGACTGGATTTTGGATATGTCTACGGAAAGGGGCAGTAAGGGCAAAGGTCTTCCTTTTGGCGGCTTGACCAAACCCCTTAGAATTGGAAGCTCAAATTTCCAATATATGTTCTTTCGGATATGACTCAACTCCCTGGTACGGTACAAAAAATTTCCCTTTAGCGCCCGGCTAAAGCTAGGTCCTTGGAATTAGGTATGTATGTTCCAAATCAGAAGTATTGAGCGGATTTTTGGAAATGCCTAAGGGGAGGGGAAAAGCTTCCTCCTTGGCGGCTTGGTCAAACCACTAAAACGAGGAACTTGAAATTTGGTATGTAGGTATCAAGAGTAGATATGTGTATAAACGGAATTATTGGAAATTCTCAAGGGAAGAGGAAAAAAGGGCGATAATCTCCAACTTGGCGGCATGGCCAAACCGCTGATGCCACGAACTCGAAATTTGGTACATGAGTTAATAAATGGGAGTATAAATCGGTGAAGAAAGGATTTTTAGAAATTTCTACGGGTGGGACTCAAAGGGAATATTTTGACGCTTGGCGGCGTGGCCACACCACTAAAGCGAGGAACTTGAAGTTTGGTAGGTGGGTACCTTATCACGAGAAGACATCTGTATTGGCGGGATTTCTGGGAATTAAAACGGGGAAGGGAAAAAGGATGAAAATATCCCGCTTGGCGGTCTGGCCAAACCGTTGATGTTATTAACTTGAAATTTGGTACGCAAGATTCTAATCAAAGTGGACATCTGAATAAAGTGTAGAAGTCTCCCACTTGGTCCAAGTCCCTATGTTCAAAAGTTTGAAAATTAAATTATATGTTTCTTCGAATATGAATTAGCTCACTTATATGATACTTTCTGGATTTGTGGCCAGGAAGGTGGTAAAAATAGGGATTAAACATCTGTATTGACGGGATTTTTGGAAATTCCCACGAGGTGAAACAAAAGTGGTTAATCGCCCTTTCTTCAAGTGAAATTTCATTTGTTTTTTACTACAATTGCTGTCGTCTTTACCTACACAATATCCTAAGTGTAGATGTCCCAGATTGATCAGATTTGGGACCACCTCTTTAGTATATTTGTCACCGCTTAATCCACAGTAATGTTATATATTCTGGGATGAGTCCTGTTATAACCAGTCACGTCCTTTAAGGGAAACTGAAACCTCATTGCACGTAGTGTTTTCCATGCCGTTATTATATGAATTTAAAATAATTTAATTCTTATGTCATAGACCTAGCCGAGGAAATTTCAGTGATCTTCATATATCTTTAAGGAAAGCTTATATCGTTGAAAATGTTGTATAAAATTTTTTGCTGTTTTTCACATAAATTTAGTTTAAGTTTACCGGTTCCTTAGAGAGTTAAATGTATAAATTATTAAATGTTTTCGATTTAAAGCAGTGCTTTTGCATCATTGTGTTTGAACTTTTAAATACATGTACGTTTTACAATATTTATTGCATGTTATTCTTATTAAAAAAAAAATAATTCTCACTACTTTATGGTAAAATAAGTGATATTGTTATTAAGACACATTAACTTATATGCATTAGTGTTTGTATTTAAGCAGAGCTGTAAAAGAATTCACGCTTCGTCGGAGGAAGCTCTAACCCAAAAGTGCGGTCACCAAAAATGTTTTTTATGAATATATATTTCTGTTGTCTCAGAACAATTTTACAATAAAAATCAAAATCTTCGATCGAGCACTGTTTGCAAAAATCTGTTTTGAATTTGCAAAAATTATTCAAGTTCGAGGCCATACTCAATATTTCTTTATTAGGATATTGTCCTAACAAATAATCTATAGAGTTTTTGTTTTCAAATTTATTCTTTGACCCTTTCAGGAATGTGTTGATAGATCTATTTCGGGAAATTTCTAGGTTCCCATCATCAGAACACGTTTCGAAAGCGGTAACAATCCTATGCCAAACATCAAACATTCATATAAACTAGTTTACTCACTACATGAGAACTAATATATATATGAGCTCGAAGTAAAAGATTATTACCATTGACCAAAAATAAATTGAAAACTTGATTTTTGTGTGTATGTCTACCTTTGGTAAATATTCAATACACGTTTTTGTTTCTTTTCCTTTGATATGTACATTTGTTAAAAACAAAATGTACCGGGGAAGTAGTAAACAAGACCATACTTTGTCTTTTATACAAGTTTAATATAATTTTTATTAAAAATAAAAATTATGTTTTTTTTCGTCCTTTAATTGTGCAATGAAAATGAAAATTATTCAAGTTCGAGGCCATACTCTATATTTATTTATTAGGATATTGTCCTTACAAATAATCTATAGAGTTTTTGTTTTCAAATTTATTCTTTTACCCTTTTTATTTTTAAAAAATTTTACACATTTTTTAAAAATAAAAATTTTGTAAAAAAAAATTTAAAATCAATTTTTGGAAAAAATCCTTTTTTTTAAATTTTTATACAAATAGCTACACATGTGTTCTAAATACCCTGAAAATTTCAGAGTGAAAAGGTCCTTGCTTAGTGAGATATCAGAAAAAATGTAGAAGTATGTACACCAAAAAATGTGTGTTTTTTTTTTTTTTAATTGTTGCTATTGAAAAACTACTATGTATTACTATTACTATTGAAAAAAAAAACACATTTTCTGGAGTACATAGTTCTACAGGGTATTTAGAACACGTGTATAGCTATTTGTATAAAAATTTTAAAAAAAGATTTTTTTCCAAAAACTGATTTAAAATTTTTTTTTCAAATATTTTTATTTTAAAAAATGTGTAAAATTTTTTTGTATTTATTTTTTTTACCCCAAAACCTAACCGTTCTTATGCAAAAATAAATTTGTCAATATTTTTTACACCTCAAAAGTTATGACCTTTTAAGTGAAGTCCGTACTACACAATTTGAAGCTATAGGGTTGCCAGAGTTTTCCAAAGAAAAATTTTTTTTTTTTTAATTACTTGCATTTACTACCGCACACACTCACAAAATTTTATCAAAATCGGAAAACATCGATTAATTTCACGGTGATGTTAAATGGAATTGCTTTTAAGTGAAAACTGGATATAAGTCAACATTTAACAAATCCTTAAGTTTTTTCAATGAAAATTCGCATAAAAAACTAACAAATTCATTCTTTGAAACTTCGGAACAAAATATTTGTTTAGTTGTTTAACTTCCATCCATATGTTGTGATTTTTAATAACAGATGTGAAAAGTGGTTTCATCGCTTGCTTTCAAGTTGGCGTCATTTGACGGGTATGCACCAGTACTCGTACTTACTTAGCAACCAAGTCGTTTTTTTTTACAGTTGTAAATTTTAAACAAATTGCTTTAAATTAACTGGTTTTGTTTAGACCAGTATTAACTCGTGTATGCAAAAATATGTTAAGAAGATACGTTACAGATTACAAAATTCAAATATCGATTTAATAATAGTGTATGAAAACAAACAACAACAACAACTACTAAATTGTTTACTTATCTTTGGTCAATGTATTTAATATTTGGGTCAATTTTTAATCGATTTATTGGCGATTTCGGCAAAATGTCATAAATTCTCATATCATAAATGGTTATAGTTATTTGATGTTTTTTTGTTGTTTAGATAATGGTCAAATATAGCATATTTAAATGTCAATATTTAGATAGCTTAGAATAATATGCAGCTATTAAAGTTTTTGTTACATATTTACATTTTGGAGCAGTATTATAATCCTTATTCACTTTAAAAGTTGCAAAATTCACAGGGGGTACTAAACAATGCCATAACAAGGGAAACCAGAAAAAGCTCTTAAATCAATGTTTTAAGCGCTTAAAAAAGCTCACAAAACAGTGAAATAAGCAATTTTAACCCTCAAACCGGCCTAGGATTTTTTGCAATGATATGCACGAAAAATAAACAATATCGCACACCTACTTCAAAAGTGACTCAACTCAAAATTTTAATTTTTTGGGTATTTTGGTGTATTTTGCACAATACACATGTTTATCTATAAAGAAAATATCAGTGTATTTTGTTGTTGTTAACTGTTGCTAAAAAACAGTTATGTCTTTCTTTATGTTTCAATTGGTATAAAGTTGCAAATATTTTTTTTCGATTTCTTAAAAATGCAAAACTTTGAGTTGAGTCACTTTTGAACTTGGTGTGCGATATGTTCTTTAAAAAAAATATTTTTTTTTTCGTTGCATATATTAGTCAATTTGGGCCAAAATAGGTTAAGAGCGAGTCTTGAAAAATAATCCATAAAAATAAATAAGTTTATGCATAAATTATTCCTCTTACACAGATATAACTACATTCCAAAAATTACCCTTTTTGTGCTTCTAGTAAAGAAGAAGTAAAGAAAGAGGATTTCGAAGAACGAAAATCGCCAAATTGGGCGAAAACGCACCTTAATACGTTTCCACTGATGGTATTTTATACGTATTTTGAAGTAAAACATGTTTTGTACACGTTTTCAAATAAATTTTTTTTCTAACCAAAACACATGTTTTGCTCCAAACACGTAAGTGGAAACATAGTATAACTTCGACATATGTATATCGACATATGTATATATTTTTTTTTTAAAGAAAAGCAACACTCAGCAAATTCTTCCTATTAATTGATGTGTTGCTTTCTTTGGAAAGGGGATAGTGGAGAGATGAAAGGTGGTGAAAGGTGAAGGGCTTCAAACATGGCAACAGTTGTTGCTCTCCACCTGATGTAGAGTTGGCGAATTTATTGAAGCTTTTTGTTTCATAGCCCTGATTCATTATTTTCTTTCGGGGTTAAGTGCTATGGGAACACCGAAGGTGGGCGCAGCGATACATATAAGTGATAGAAAACTCATACATATTATTTTTCTAAATTGATGTTGTCGTCACCGTCCAAAGCGTGTAACAGTCCAAAGCGCTAACCATTACACCACAACATCCACAAAATATGCTTTAAAATGACCTAGAAACTCTCTTCTATATGCAGAACGCATTTTTAAATTTTTTTTCGTTTTGCCGAAATTTAGTAAGAACAAATCGGCACTGACAATGATAGCAATGGACAGTATGTAATGAAAATGCTATCTTAAGTTCAAAGTAACTCTATAACATATGACTTAAATCAGTTTTAAGGCCTTTTATACGATAACCTGAAATTATTTGAGTATTTTCTCTGACATCGCTATTGGTAACCTAAATTAAGAATATACCTGTGGGTATAAAATACTAATCACTGCGTTGTATGTTAATCTTCCGTCCTCACACATATTTTTGGTTAAACAAATTTTATGTGTGTATTTTTCCCCTGTGTGAGGACGAAAGGGTAATCATATTGCGGCTGCTATCAGGAAGTGGGCAAATTTTTTAAAACCAAAGGTAAATTTGGCGAATTCGATGCTTAAATTGTAATAAGTATGACAAAAGCTATAATTGTAACAATCAATATTTAATTAAAATACATAAAAATCCAATTAAGCATTTTTCTAAGCTACTGACATATTTGCATTTTCTCTTTATTTCTAATCGGTCTAAATGAGTCTATAAATGGATTTTCATGAAAAAACTCGTAAAAAAAAAGTAAAAACTGAATGGTGTACTTCTGCCTAGAATGTAAATTATATTTAAAATTGTTTGGTAATGCATCAAAGCATTGTAAAAATTTCCCAATAAATAGGATATAATAAAATTGTTATGCAATTTTGGACGCAATAGTATAATTATAAGTGCGTGGTCATATGAATGGGTATTTTTAAAGGAAACTCTATTACTTTTACATGTTTTTAATTGGGCGGAAATTCCTGGGATTCCGCGAAATTAAAAAATGATTTCCTCTTTCCCGGGAAATGATAAAGTCCGGGAAAAGAAAATCCCAACTAACAACACTTAATATAATATATCTGCCAAATTTCATAAAAATTCGTCCCTAATTTTCTAGTTATCCTTTACAGGTATCCTGTATGTACTTATAGCAAAATTAGAGCTTTATTTAAAGTTGAAGCTATAATTTTATTTTTTGTTTAGTATCATTAATTTCCCGTCAACTTAAATATGTTTTCAAGATTTTAGAAAATTGAGTTTATTTCAAAATATTTATTTTTTTGAAATTTTAACTTTAACGCTTCCTCGCTTCCAAACCGTAACATGCTAAATTGCTTCACAAAATATTTTGTAAATTTGTTTTTCTATCGAAATAGCTTAAGTTATTATTATTAATCACTCATTTCGCTCACTTACGGCCAAATTAAAATACCCCGCCTTTAGGCGGGCTTGCTGGTTAGAGGGTTAAAATATTAAAATAAGCCGCTAAATTCAAAATTTTATAAGTTTTTAATAAAATCGTCACTACAAAAAACAAGTACATGCATAAAATTTGGTTCAAACTAATTTTTTTTTATACCCTCTACAGTATATATGTTATAAATAGGGATTTCATCCCGGGATTCCAGGGAAACGAAGCATTACTATTTGTCCGAAATCCAGGGAATTAGGTTCGGGAATCCCGGAAGTTTTAACAATACATTTTCAAACTAAAAAGATAAATACTTTACATCTTTAATGCAGAAATTTAAACAAATTTTTAATGGAAACAATTATAATAACTTCACCGCAACATTTAACTTCGACCTGTATTTAGACACTCAAAGTCACTCCATTATTTGGCATTATAAAAATATGTCCAAAACACTTTTAATTACTAAATATTGTCCAAATGCCATTTTATTGCCGATCTTCAATCAATTGATTTTATAATTTTTCTGATTTAACCATTTTCTAGAACTTATTTTCATTATTTTAAGTTCATAATTTTTTATATTGAAACTTTTTTAATCAAACTCTTAGATTAAAAGGATTTGCTTCCATAAAATTAAAGCGACATATTTATAATAAAGACTTGTTAAAAAAAAACAGGTCGTGTAATACAATTTTCATACAAAAAATATGATTTCATATAAATAATTTTATAATTTATGTTTTTAGCGGGATCCCGGGAATTTCCAAAAAATTTTCCGCTTTCCCGGGAAATGAAAAAGTCCATTATTTTGCATTTCCTAGTTACAAATGAAACAAAACAAAAATTATGAAAAAAACATATTAAAGGTGGAAAAAATTTTGTTGAATTGAAAAACTTTTTTGGACGTAAAAAAAATATTTTTTTGATGACAAACATTATTAGGGTGAAAAACTGTTTTACTGGTAAAAAAATTTTTGTGGTGAAAAAATTGTTTTAAGGTGAAACAAAATTTGGGTCGAATTTAAAATATTATTCACCTCTTAGCATGTGGTGGAAAAATATGACGTTATATTTTATACACCTGACGCTACTATGAAATTGTACTAGTATACTAGTGTATTATACACCAATTTGTAGGAAAAATTCAGAGGTACCTTCACATTTTCACTCAAAACTGGAGCGATACCAAATTGCTGGGAAGAATGCTGAATAGTCTAGTTTAAAATAAGCAGTCTATATTGCGTCTTCGAGCCGTGATCGCCATTTTAACAGACAGACAGAACGGCATCGCTAAATCGGCTTAGAATTCAATAAGGATCAAGAATATATATACTTTATTGTGTCTTAGACCTCTATTTCGATGCGTTGCTAACGGAATGACAAACAGATATATACCCTGATTACAATATGGGTATACAAATTGTATTTCGTGGAACCTCGTCGGTCAAACAAAGTTGCAAAAGAGAAATTGTTTTCCTAAGCCTTAAAATTCAAATTGGATTATCAAAATATTTTTTGGTAAACCAAGAATATGTTATGGTTCAAGATTATTGACAATTTATAGATTTTTTATAAAAAATATTTGATTTATTTTTAAGTTGTTGAAAAAAAGTTTTTTACAATTCAAATGAAGTTTTTACATTAAACGGAAATGAAATTTTTTCAACAATTTTTCAAAAGCAAATATAAAAAATATTTGAATACAAAAATGTAGAGTGGTTACAAGGTAGAGTGGCTACATTATTAGTTTTTTTTTAACAATATAATCAAAATAACAATATAATCAAAATGTACTTATTTAGAAGCAGTGTTAAATAATTTAATAGTAATATCAGAAATACTTAAATTTTCATTTACTATAAATTTCATTTAATATAAATAATATGTATTGAAATCTTTTCTTGATTTTTCATTTGGAAGAAATAAGGACCTTCGTATTTGAAATCAGGCGTGCAGGTATGAGGATTCTTACTGATAAAAATTTTAGAGCTACTTGAGTTCTCATTTGTTTGAGAAGGTTTCAAATTTTGTATTTGCTTTTTCAAAATTCCAATGATTGTTGTAGGATCTTCAATAATTGATGATTTGACAACTCCGCTACTGAGGCATTTATGTCCTCTTTGAGTGCAGTTCATATACCGAAAATAACAGTGTGGAGAAAGAAGATACATTTTGGGTTTTCAGTGCAAATTAACTCAGCTTTTAATGTTCTGCGATATCGCTTTAAAGGTCATTTGACTGTGGGTGATACGCAGTTGTGAACTGACGTTTTATTTCCAAACATTTTGTTAATTTTGCAGTCAAACTGGAAACAAACTACCGCCTTCTGTCAGATATGAGAATATCTGGACAACCGAAAGAATTACTTCATCATTAGGCATATTGATTGATGATCAATTGAGGGGTCTCCAATTTGTTGAAGATTATGGACAAGTAATAGATTTTTCATAAAAATATTTGATTTATTTTCAAGTTGTTGAAAAAAGATATTTTTAAAATTGAAGGGCTTACTGTAGAAACTTGATAAGCCACCTTTTTTTGATTGCTGGTTTCAGCTCTTTTATAGTCATATTTTGATGAATATTTTATAAAAGTCTAGTTAACACATTTATAACAAGTATAAAGAGTACAAAAGTCCTTCAAAAATTCAACTTTCAACATTAAATTAAAACTTTAAAGGCAAAAACTAGCAAAAATTTAAATGTGGCTTATCAACTTTTTACAATTAAATTGAACAGAAATGAAAATTACTTTTTTTTAACATTTTTTCAAAGGTAAATGCAAAAACTATTTGAATACAAAAATGTGGAGTGGTTACACGGTAGAGTACCACTCCACAATGTTAAAAAAAAAATAATTTTCATTTCTGTTTACAGTTATTCTATTTTCTATTAAAAACAAATCTTCAAAATACCGATTGCTAAAAAACAGCAAAAATGATCTATTTTAAAAGAATTTTTAAATTAGATCATTTTTAAAGAAAAACACAAAAAGTAGATAATATTTACAAAATAAACTAAAATAAGCAAATATAAAAAATAAGCTAAAAAAAGCTCTAGCAAATATAGCTCAAAACTTTCACAATCTCATGATTAAACTTGTATTCAGTCCAAATAGTTCTATCCTTTTAAATAAAAAACAAGTTCTAGCTTATTTTTGGTTGCCCTAGTCATAACTATTCAAATTCATATTACAGTAAAAACGTTTTGATTGAACATTTTTTAAATATTTAAAAGAGTTCAATAGGTCATGGGGACAAGGGCATTTCATAAAGTTATTAGAAGAAGTAAATTCAATAAATATTTCCAAACAACTAAACATAAGGACTTGTGCAATGTAGGTAATTAAAATTTTTTTTCCTACACTACAGTGTACACATTTTTAAAAAAATATAATGATTCTCGCATACCTTCGGAATAGAGAGCAAGTAGTTGTCTCTAAAGATAAGTCGTCTACCAGGCCCTCGCCTGTTTTCAATTTACATAAATGATCTTCCACGTGCAATTAATTCATGCAAAATTCACATGTACGCCGATGACGTTCAGTTATACACATCATGTAACGAAATGTGGAAAATTGTGTACTAAACCTAAATGCTGAATTGAACCTCATATTTGAATGGGTTAGGATGAATTGTCTAACATTAAATCCAAAAAAATCTCAGTGTCTTGTTATTTTTAAAAAGATATATGATACCACCTTCCTTCCAAAAGTTAATATTAATGGAGTTGATATTGCCTACGTTGTGAATGCTAAAAACCTTGGAATGATTTTTAATAATACCCTAACGTGGAATAATCAAATTAGCAAAGCTTCTGGAAAAGTTTATGGTATTCTCCGTAGTCTTTGGTCTTCTCAGTATTAGACACCGCAGAAAATTAGATTTGTTCTTGCAAAATCGTTTATCTTACCTACGCTTTTATACGGTTGTGAAATGTTGTCAGATTGTGATAGTGTAGACAAGGCTAAACTTACAAGCGTTTTTAAAAGTGTAGTTTGATATATTTATGGTTTACGGAAATATGATAGCATCTCCGCTTTTTTGAATAAAATTTATGGCATTTCATGTGAAGACTATCTTAAATTTAGAACTTTACTTATGGTTCATAAAATTATTTTCACTAAAGAACCCGTTTACCTTTTCGAGCGATTTCAATTTACAAGACCTAACCGTAATAACTGTCTTGTACCAATAATGTATAATAGACTTATATTCGAAAGACACTTTTTTGTAAATGCCATACGTCTTTGGAACTCGTTAAATAATCAACTTCACACAATATCAAATACAACATCATTTAAGAAACAACTTTTTAATTTTTTTCTCAATTGATTTTTAATTAATTTAATTTTTATTTTTTTCATGTCGTTTTTACCTGCTGTGCAGGATATTTTTTTATATATTTTTTTTTTATATAAATAACCAAATAACTTTTTTTTTTTGAACTCCTGAACCAATTGGACTTTGTATGGCGTCATACCAAGCTCTTTATGCAAAATTCGTCTCAATGATGTCTCCGAAATGTTCAATTGTTGAGAACGACGGTGAATTGATGTTGATGGCGCTTCACGCACACTTTCTGCCACAGGAGCAATATTCTCGGGTGTACGCACTGTTTTTGGTTTTTCACGCTTTGGTTTATCGATGAGGATGCCAGTTTCTTTCACTTTTTTCACAAGATAACGAACATACGGACCATATACGTTCAGCGGAAGGATAAAACTAATTATCTGTCAAATTAGACATGAGCTAAGTGTTACCATTCACGAAATAAGCACTAGTTGAAAAAAAAAAACGTTAGATGGCGGACCCTTTATATATATTTTTTATTTTTTTTATTAATTAATAATCATATAATTACAAATTATATACTATTACCCTAACCGAGCACTAGCTACTATGGCCTTCGGTGCGTTGTTGCGAAAACACACCAGTGCCTCTGGTGGGAATCGAACCAACGACCCCCGCACTGATAAGCCAGCACGCTACCAACTAGCCTACCGGGCGCACTTTTTTTATATATTATATTATACTTTATTTTTAATTTATCTTTCAATAAATTTAAAATTTATTGAAAGATTAATTTGTTATGACTAATGTTGTTTTATAAGATTTTTAATCTTGTTACATTAGGATTTTCGAAAAATAAATAAAAAAAAAATAAAAAAAAATAATGCAACAAAACTTTATATTTTTGTTTAAATATTTGCATTTGGATAATGGATATTGAAAAAAATATATATATATATATATATATATATATATATATATATATATATATGCGCTGTGCATACATATATATATATATATATATATATATATATATATATATATATATATATATATATGTATGCACAGCGCATAGTCCAGAGACATTTATTCGTTCCCCCCGCATAGTTTAGGGACATTTCCTTACTTTGGGGACTGTCCCCAAAATTTTCGCGCCTTTTCATACATCTAGCGTTTAAGATGAGGACAATTTTTTCTATACACCGCATATTCCGGCGACAATTTTGGCCATGTCCCTAAAGTATGCGCTACGCATACATATATATATATATATGTATGCACAGCGCATAGTTTAGGGACACGCCCAAAATTGTCGCCGAAATATGCGGTGTATAGACAAAATTGTCCTCATCTTAAACGCTAGATGTATGAAAAGGCGCGAAAACTTTGGGGACAGTCCCCAAAGTAAGCAAATGTCCCTAAACTATGCGGGGGAACGAATAAATGTCTCTAGAGTATGCGCTGTGCATACATATATATATATATATATATATATATATATATATATATGCATATACATACTGTTTATCCCGGCAATATAGTCGCGATATTTGTTAACAAAGTCCGATTTTTTAATCAGCCTTTATTTCCAGAAAAAAGGATCGTTTGGGGTTTTAGGTGTGTCTCAAAGCTAGAATCTAGAAATTAGGAACGTAGCTTCAGCTAATGGCCACAACCAAATCAAACAAGTTATTTTTGGTCATTCGAATGTTTTAGTGGTAGAAATGGGCTGAGAAGTTTCAAAAAAACTTTTTTGATGTGTAAGAGGAGGCATATATGTAAACCATTTTCTTTATAATTTAAAGACCCCTAACACGATTCTGAAGTCAAAATAGAAATATATCCACAAACAAAAAGTCGGTAGTAAAATGGTTAAGAAGATTTAATGAAAATTTAAAAATTATGTCTAATTAATCTTTACCTTCACTTAATAATCACAAGTTTCACTTTCAAATACTTTTATTGTAATCGTATTAAGCGTTAATTATAAAAGTTGCATAATTTTTTAATATTATTATATCAATGAGAAAAATAAACAAACCATAAACAATTAATAATTGTTAACAAAGTAAAAGTTCAAAGCAATTTTTATTTAACAGCTGACAGACAATGTCACCAATTTCATAAACTAAAAAAATACATTAACACAGACTAATCAGAGTCATGGAACGATGAACAGGCCCTCTAATTTATGGTTAATGAAGAACACGTTACTTTATACAGATTTCACATAGTTTTTAATTAAGGTCAGTAGAAAGGGATCAATAAAAAGTCTATCATATACAGAATTTTCAATACAGACCAAGGTTGGTCACGGAAACGAATGACGGTATTGGTATCGGTATTGATATCGTTTTTTGTTTGTTTCGGTAGTGGTATCGGTATAACCGATACCGAAACATTAGTAGCGGTATGTACCGGTATTACTGAAAAATTAAAAAAAAAATATATATAAAAAGCTTTTTAAATAACTAAAAAAATTCAAATTTATTAATTTTTACATAAAGTAAATACCCTGCGGGAAATGGACCAGACACTGGTATGGTCACGTGACCAGAACGTTGTGTGTGTGAACCAGTCCTAGTTTCGGTTCTGTTATATGAAAGTGACCGGTACTTTTAACATGGGCTTGTCATAGGAGGTGACAATTGCTACCTGTGGAGCACTGTGTGACGTGGCGAATAACTTGACCAAGGTAACCTATCACTATACCGACTAAAAAGAATACGCTACGGAACAAGTCGGCATTTCAAAAATTAACTTGCCAAACGAGTACTAAGATCGCGACGTTTGGCGAGAAATCGCCACATCTGACAAACTTGGTCACTGTCTAAATAGTTCCGGATTCAGTTATTTTAAACCAGTGAAATGTTACGTCTTCATTCCTTCTGTCACAAAGTCGGTACATAACAAATTCCTTCAGTGTTGTGACCTCTTGATAACAGTCAAGGAACTGCATCCGTTGGTACTAATTGCGGTTTTGAACCAGTTCAATGACCAGTAGCAACTTCATCTGCAACGACCCTAGTTGCTTCAGTACACTTTGATATTATATTACTTTTTCTCCAGTAACGTGATATATCTGGTACCAACCAGTGAATGTTTTGTCACCAAAATTATAGTCACGTGACTGGACATTTCACCCAAATTAACACTTTTTGGTACACCATAGTTTTGGTTTCACCAGTTGCGTAACGTGCTGCCCAATCATACATCACAGAATTACCACTTTGGATCAATCGACCCTTCGTTTCCCGCAGGGTATTTATAGTTTATTTACTTTCTTTTAAAATATTTCAAGTTTAACTTTTTAAACAAACATTTTTTAAAGTTTATTTGGAACACAAGTTGGGGTTACTACACATATTTAATATTACTCGTACTATTGACATCTTATATAAAAAATAAGTTTATAAATTCATATAAAAGTGTTGTTAACGCAAATTAAAAGCATGCAGAGAGAATTTTCTTAGACAAATTTTAATGAAATTTTTCAGTAAACTAATGAACTTTTCTCCACAATTTGAATTAACAATTTCTTAAACTTTATGAGAAAACATCATTATTTTTATGAACAGCAACTATTTTTAATGAAAGTTTTTTATAAGGCGTTTGAAATATTTAATAAATAAAGTGGTATTTTCCATTAAATTATATCAAAAACTGCATTAATTTATTGAAATGTTTTAATGGACGAACTCCAGTGAATTCATTGATCTTGTGCAAAAATTCATTGATATTATGCAGATAGTGCTCTCCGTTTACCTCAAGTTTGTATTACAATTTTCTATAAAAGAAATATAAATCGAAATTTATGAAGAATTCTTTGACGTCAGGCTAAAAGGTATTAAGTCAAAAATGCATTTTAAGTTTTTGATTGTGTTTAACTCAAATTTTTATTCTTTTTCGTTTGGTGTCAATAACTTAAGTTTAGCACAACTACTTCACTTCCTAATCATTCGATCTTTAGACAATAAATCACAAAAATGAATATTTTGTTTGGTATTAACAAAAAACTACAGTTTGTGATTTTATATCTTTTTGCCTAACTTAAAAGAATTTTGGATGTTTTATATAAACAAAAATTATTTTTTGCAAAAAACAAAAAAAAAAATTTTTTAATTTTTTTTTTAAACCAATTTAATACCGGTATCGTACCGGTATTAAGGAAAACGGTTTCGGAACACCGGTATTTTAAAACTCAGATGTTTTGGTATTGTATTGGTTATTAATTTGAATCGGTTTTGAAACGGATAACAATATTTGAAAGGTATCGGTGGCCAACCTTGCTTTAAAGCAACACCTACTTTTAAGGACCGATAATTTCGTATAGGAGGAAGATATAATAATTCAGTAAAAAGCTTATCACTTGCTTTTCGAGATCTTAAATATACCAATAATTAAAAAAAATTAAAAATTATTATTCCATGGTAGCCATATAATTATTAAAGATATACAATTTTTTGGTTAGGGACGTATGTAATCTTCGGAATGAGAAAATTTTTTTGTGCACGATTTACTGTTCATGTATAATTAAAAGATCTCATCAAGAAATTTTCAAACTTGTGAAAACTTTAATATGCAAAAAATTACTTCATTTTCTTTTTTAATGTAAAAAATGAGCTATTTTATTCTAATAGTTTGATTCGCCATTGTAGACATATTACAATTTTGGAAAATAAAGTAAAAACACCAATATTTTCAAAAACCTCTCAAAAATCGTGAAAACCCAATACCCTTTGGATTTACATGTTTTCAAATATGCTCCAGTTACATGTGCAGATGTGGAACACGTATTTTCAATAAACTCAAATATTTTATGTGACAATAGGAGATCGTTTCTTTTTGATAACATGAAAAAGCACATGATTGTACTAAGCAATCAAAATTTAATAAAGGAAAATAGAATAAAACTTTAATTTTTATATTTTTACTTTTTTTTACACATTTTTGCTATTTCTTGTGCAATTTTTATTATTTTTTTCGTGCTATTTTGTCTGCCTTTTTGACTTTTTTTGTTCTGATTAGAAACTCACGTACCAAATATCAAGTTCCTGGCATCAACGGTTTGGTCAGACCGAAAAGGGGGATACGTCTTCTCATTGGTACTCACATACCAAACTTCAAGTGCCACCTTTGTGGTGTGGCCAAACCACCAAGGGGAAAACTTTCCCCTTTTAGTCACTCCCCGTAAAAATTTCCAAAAATCCGATCTATACAGATGTCTACACCTGTTTAGGAGCTCACGTACCAAATTTATAGTTCTTAGCATCAACGGTTTGGCCACGGCGCAAAGGGGGAGATTTTCCCCTTTTTGCCCCTCCTTGTGTTAATATAGAAAAATTCCGTCTGTCGATATCTGTACTCGTGATAAGGTACCCACATACCAAATTTAAAGTTCCTCGCTTTAGTAGTTTAGCCAGACCGTCAAGGGGGAACTTTTCCCGCTAAAATCAGCTCTACACTAAAATCCGCTCTACACAGATGTCTACTCCTGATTAGGAACCCACATACTTAATTCCAAGTCAGGCCGTCAAGGGGAGATTTTCCCTTTTTTCCCTTTTTCAAAATCCCGCCAATATATATATCTACTCGTGCTAAGATACCCATATACCAAATTTCAAATTCCTCGCTTTGGTGGTTTAGCCATGCCGATAAGGGGGAAATTTTTCTCCTTACTGCCCCTCCCCGCAGAAATTTCCAAAAATGCACCCTATACGTACCAAACTTCAAGTTCCTAGCTTCAGCGGTTTTTCCAGAAAGCCAAAGGGGAGACTTTTTCCCCTTATTAGCCCCTATTTTACCATGTTTCTGGGTAAAGTTCCAAAAAGTGCCATACCAGGAAGTTGGGTCATATCCAAAAGAAGACATATTGAAAGTTTCAGCTTTCTATTACAAGGGGTTTTGTCAGGCCTCCAAGGGGAGACTTCCCCTTATTGCCCCTCCCCGTAGGAATTTCCAAAAATCCTTTCTTAGCCGACATTTGAGCTGGAGGGTGTACCTCCGTGGCTGGGCGATGTTGAGTGTGTGAGTGAGTGAATAAGTGAGTAACGTTACTCTTTTATATAAGTACATATATAAATCGGCTTTATGCTCACATTAGCCCAAACAATTGCGATCCTGTCCCATAGTTAAATGGTAACAAATTTAGTTTACTCTATTTATGAGCAATAACAAAAAACTTTGTTAAAATTTATTAGCAGCACATTAAAAGTGTGATTATCTTTAACTGGAACTAACTAAAATTGTATGTAAATGATTGCTGTTAAACACCATTCAATACTGGTAAAATGATTTAATACAACACATTATCAAAGACTTGAGGACGATGACGACGGCGAAGGTTATTGCTGAGACAAAATATTTGTATAAAGAAAATAATATATCTTACCTATGCCTAGGGTTGCCAGACGTACTGTTTTTCGCAGTACATGTACGGTATAAAAAGTGAAGACAATTAATATTTTTAAAAAATTTAATTTTAGCACGATTTTTTTTTTGTAGAAAATTACATCTGAATTTTGGAGAACTGAATCCAGAGATAAGAAGTATAGAAAGGCCTTTAAAAACATAATTCCATTTTTAAATCTGATTTAATTTTCAACGAATGGATTTGCAAAATTAATTTTTATTGAAAAGAGTCAATTTGAATTTTCTTGATTCTTTAACAAATAATTTCAACCAAAAATGGTTCTTTAGATTTATTCTTCGCGAATTAAATCATAAAACAAGTTATTAAATTACCTCAAATCATTATATCACTTTATTTAAAGTGATGTACCTCATATATGCAATCAGAAACTAGTAGTTTTTAAAACTACTTGTGTTTAATTGTCAAATTCAATGCACATTTTTAATCAACAACAAATACGAATAGAAGTGAAGTGAAACACTATTTTCGACTGCCGGCCCATTCATAAATTTCAGAAGTTCTCAGATTTGTGTTTAATGTGATAAATTTATTAGAAAACTAAACTTCGGATTTTCTCTTTAATTTTATACACAAAATCAAATTAAATCGGCTCAACAAACATGTTTCCAATACCAAAATTTGTCATCATTGCCTCTAGATATCAAAAAACCGACAAAATATAGGTTTTTGGCCGAACTGTTCGGTAGAACACTAGTAATAGTACTCAAATTGTGCTTTAGGGAAATATTTTAAAACAACTTTAAATTGATTTTGGCGCACGACTGCACTAGTACAAGACTGAACAAGTACAATATTGAATTAAGTAAATCGAACTTGTGTAATTTTGAAGTTTTAAATTTATATTTTCAATTCGCGACCAGCAGCAGTCTAAGGCCACTACGATACTTTTTAGACCTTTATACCCCATATTCCAGTTTTTTTCTAAAAGTGGTTAAACATAAAAAAGGCAATTTTCTTCTTAATCTTACTTTGTGTTTTTTGCGAAAACTAAACAGGCTAATAAACTTATAATGCATTGAACTAAAGGTTATTCATTAACAACAAAATGTATTGTTTTTATTTACATTGTACTGTTTTTTTTTCTACTCGATGTACTGATTTTTCCTATTTTAAATCTGGCAACCCTACTTATGCCATATGATGGACGTCTGTCTATCAGTTACAAGAGTCAAATGTGTTTAAAATTGAATGTATTGGCTGCTTGGATGACTAAGTGAGTGACAGTCTGTGTATTTGACTCAATGAATGACGGACTGACTCTATTTTGACTTAGTCAAAAACGATTTGTATATTTTTGTAGCCTCGCTATTTTAAACTTGTAACTGCACTTAAAGTCAGTCGTCAATTGTTTAATGTCATTACACTACTAAACAAATTTAAATTTTTTGCAGAAACTATCTTTGAAATACATATGTTTTAATAGACTAATCCAAATCTGTCAAACACGTTTTTCTCATTTGCAGTTTTTGAAATATAGCGGTGTTTTATATTTCCATTATGCATCACAATTTTTCGTTTATTTTGCTTTATATCCCGAAATTTAACCGCAAAATCATGACACAAAGTTATCTTTTATTTTAATATAATCATGTTGGTGTTTGTTTTAGGATATATTACCGGTATTGCAAGGAAGTTGAAAATTTTGCATGTTTAGTTTAATACTTATCAATTTTACGTTTGCTAAAAAAAAAAAAATAATTTGATCACTATGAGTAAACTAAACATTCCACTGAACTAAATTTCTATTAATATTGTTAAAGCATTGAAAATATCCTGAAATATAAAAACCGCAATATTTCAAAAGCTAAAAAAGAGAATTTTAGACATAGCGTACCCAAATCTTTTTGAAAATATGTAATATGTTATAAACATTCCGCTTGTTGTAGATGCCATATTCGTTTTTTGTTTTTGTATCTTTTGATATACAAAAAGGTTATGAAAATGTCGAAACAACTGCACGAAATAACTGTTACTGCAATGCAGTAATTTTAATAGGTTGTTTAAAAAATCAACATTCAAAAACGTTAAAAATTATTTTCTAAGTAAAACAACTGCAATTGCAGCTAAAATAACTACAAACGCATTACCACACAAGCAACTGTCATGTAGTAACTGTATAACTTTTCTGAGAGTAGCTCTATCAAAAAAGGGATGTTTCGAAGCCAGTTTTTTTCCCGTCGAGTAGTGTTATTTTTGTTTTCGGGTTTTGTTGTTGTTGTCTTCTATTTCGGTTTTTTTGTTGAAAATTTTAACTGTTGGCAATTTTCCAATTTGTACTTTTACATATAAATCACATGAGTATGAGCGTGTTTCAATTTTAAAATTGGGCGTGATTGTGACCATTTGTTAAAGTGATCATTTAACAAAATTTTAACTTAATCATTTATATTATTTAGTGAATGAAGGTTAGTTATTATAGGTTTGTTAACTATTTTTTTTTGTTGGCACAATTTACACTTTATTAGCCACAATTTAGTTTTGTCGTTTATTTTTAAATATTTTTTTTGGTAATTTATTTAAATGTTTATTATAACCCGATCAAAAAAAAAATTAATATCTCAAATCTAATTTGATATAGATCGATGTCTATTCTTATCCAATTTTATCTCAAAATTGGAGTATCCAGTAATATCCGATTGGATCCCTCAAACAGACTTGGGCGACGTCAATTACATTAAAAATCGTTCACTTGTCAAATTTTTCTATATCATTAATAATTTCAGACCTACGCTCACACTTGTGGGCTTAAACGCTTCCTTGGAAAATTTTCAATTTTGTCAATACCTGACATGGGACATAATTCCAATATCTGTGCATTTAATTACAGGCCAATTACTTTTTTATGTTCAATTACATGTAATTGGGTGTAATTGAGTAATTGCCCTGTAATTAAATACCCAGATGTTTTTACTAATCCCCATGTTTGGTATTAAAGATTTTACAAATTTTCCAAGGAAGCGATTAAGCTCACAAATGTGAGTGTAGATCTGATATTATTAATGATATAGAAAAATTTCATAAGTGAACGATTTTGAAATGTAATTGACGTCGCCCAAGTCTGCCCTCAAATATATTACAGGATTAAATTATATCAAAATTGGGGGATCCAATATTATCGAATTTAAGATCTTGATATATCTCAAAGTAACCCATTTAATTAATTTAGATCTAGTTGGATTTAACTATATCGAAATAGATAAGTAATTTTTGGTGGATCGGAACAGATATTTTGAGATTAAATTCGATTTACTTTAATCCCATGACATACATAATTTTAGGTAATATTTAAAAAATTAAAGAAAAATAGTATAGATATCTGGCGCATGTATAACTATGTATGGGGTTTTATATAGCCATATATAATCTTATATCAAACTAAATTGTTAATCTTGTGGAATCTTACATAGTTGTATCTTAAATCGCTTAATGTCATATATAATTATACCCTCCATCCCATAGTGCAGGAGGGTATATTCACTTTGTCAAATGTTTGTAATTCTTTTAAAAAAATTCTGGGACCCCATAAACTATATATATTCTTGATCAGCATGGATAGAGAAGTCGATATAGCCATGTCCGTCTGTCCGTCTGTCCGTCCGTCTGTCTGTGGAAACACAAAATACTCCTCCAATACAGAAGAGGTACTGCTAATTTTCAGTCAAATTGTTTGTTGATATCATGAGCAGTTTTCTAGTGAAAATGATCAAAATCGGTTAACGCGTTCAAAAGTTATGAGTGAAAATGTGGGAAGACCTCTAAAATTTTTTTTTTTTATTTCATCATACATACATACATACGTACATTCAACGCTTATACACAAGAATATACGCAAGCAGGGATGGCTGTCAATATCGCTGAATTACCGTCCCCGATTCTAACACCTTTCAACTGACTATCGTTATCGCTTAAATACCGTTACCGATATTCTTGAAATACCGTTATCCGTAAAATACCGTTACCTTAAAATACCGTTACCGAAATAATCTAACAAGATCTGAACAAAAAAACTTCTGTAAATAGATATATTTTCCCAAAGTGTGATCATAAACTAGACAGTCATTTAAACTCGGGCATAATGCGGTTAAAAATTGTGGTGTGCATTAACATTACCTGAATAATTAAAATAACGTTATCCTTAAAATGCCGTTAGCAAAATAATTGAAAAATCTTTTTCCCTAAAATAAAGTTACCGAAATATCTAAAATATCGTTACCGCTAAAATACCGTTAGCGAAATAAATAAAATACCGTTAACGCTAAAATACCGTTAACGCTAAAATCCCGTTACCGAAATAACTGAAGTATAGTTTCCCCTAAAATACCGTTACCGAAATAAAAGAAAATAGCGTTACTACGACCAATAACCACATAGAATCGGTTACCATCCATGGTCATGATCAACACTTAAAAACAAAAAAAACCCACAAAATATTGTTGTTGTTTTTTTGTTTTGTTTTGTAATACAGTATGTATGTACGGCCCTATGCTCCTTATAGGAACGACGGGAATATATATATATATATGTATGTACGTATGAATTAGTAGCAATCGCATGCAGAGTTGCCAGGTTTGACGATTTGTCGTCATTTTGATGATATTTAATACCCAAAATAACTAAATGACTATTTGACGACTTTTGCTTCCAAAATGACGATTTTTTGACAATAATTTAATATGTCAGCAAGATCTACTTATTTATCATTCTCATAAAATCGCCGGCTCGATTATTAAATTTATATTATTTCGTTAAAAATGGAAAGCAAAAACATTGTTTTTTGATCGATAGCTATCTTTTATATGCTAATATGATGTGAAATACAATTTTGCAAAAATGCAAATCCTAGAATTGAATAAAACTTAATCCAAACCGCATTTATTTTTTTATAAATTCATTACGGGTTTAGCTTAATTTAGTTTCTGTGTTTATATGTTTAGAACATTTCCTTAAATTTTTATAAAATTTAATTGGAGTTAGATTTAAATAAAAATAAAAAACTTTTCATGTTAAAACACAAGGCATGGACTTTTTTTGCGAAACAAACAGATCTCTAGCCCGAATATATTTCATGTTGAAAGATGATATATATACAACTTTAAATGAAACAAAATAAATCCAAAAATAAATCCGGTGCTTAAAAAACAGGCCTAATAATATAAATAAAGTGCCAAAATTTAATAATTAAAAATATAACATTAAGTTTGTTCGATAACACAAAAATTTGTACAAGTTTTTACTGGAAGGTGTTCGTTTAGACAAATACGCAGTAAAAACTGGTAAAAAGAGAGAGTAAAGTGACAGTTTGATGCCAAAGAACTTACAAGTTTTTACTGGATACATTTTTGCCAGAAAGAATTTGTAAGATGAAAAAAACATATGACTAAAAAATAAAAAAATATGCTTGTATTTTTAGTAAACAAAAATTAAATTAAATTTTAATTGTTTATGGATTGAAAGTGAAAATGATTAAATAATTAACTATGGAAGAAGTTAAAAAACATTTAAATTATTTTTGGTCGATAATTTCAATTAACTTTTTCCTTTTCCATAATGACCAGTTGATTTTTTTTTAATATTTAAAACAAGCTATTTTATCTAATTTAATAATTCCTACAAATTTTCTGTTCGTTTACTTTTTGTAAATTTGTCTTACTATTTGTAATTTTGTTACTGAGTAGTTTTTACTGAACTTTACAGGAAAAGTAATCGAACAGACTTATTGTTAAAGAATTTCCAAATTTTGTAAAAGAATTTAATATTTAAAAAGTTGTGCCACTGAAATGTTGTTCACAGAATTATGCAGATATAAGTGTTTAACAGTTCAAGTGGTAAAATTAGTTTGATTTAAAGTTGTATTTATTTGATCTTTCAACATTATATTTTTGTTATTTTATTAATTACTAATCATATAATTACAAGTTATATACTATTACCCTAACCGAGCACTAGCTACTATGGCCTTCGGCGCGTTGTAGCGAAAACAGATCAGTGCCTCTGGTGGGAATCGAACCCACGACCCCCGCACTGATAAGCCAGCACGCTACCAACTAGCCTACTGGGGCACACTGTTTCAACATTTTATAAATATGAATATCGTTGTAAAATATAATGATTTTCGAAGTTTAAACCAAAGAGAAGTGTCAAAAATCGTGTTATATTACAACGATAACACGTTAACATTTGAAATGTGAATAACATTATTGTATTTTATTTTTTATTAAAACTTTATCCCTCTTCTAACAAATATATTTTATTTTGACGATTTTTCAAAATATGATGACGATTTTGACGATTTTTTCTAGAAAGTTTGTCGTTTTTATGCTTTGCAAACCTGGCAACACTGGTTATAAGTGCAAATGCGAGAAGCCCTCGAAAAATTGTTAAGCTAATTTATAAAGTATGCTTTTGTTTTCCATATACCAGGCTTGCCATATACCTTTTTTTGTTAACCCCAACAAATCAAAAAATCACCAATAAGAAAAAGGTAGAACAAAATAGTTTAGTTAAAATTCTTTATTTATTTGACTGCATTAACCGGAGTTGCCAGACACATTAATCGTTATCAGATCAAAAAATATCCAGGAACAAAATCCCCGAATCCAACAATGTAAATTCATAACTTTTTTTCGTACACTATTTTTACTTATTTTCATTCTCAACCTTTAATAAATTTGCAAGGAAACTCTTACATTCTAATTACATTTATTAAAAACCCCATTCAATTTAAAGGACATTCACTTTCAGAACTTTTTTATTTAAGACATATAAGGTGCATACTTCATCTTAAAATCTTTTGATTATATGCATTTGTTTTCCTTAAAAGCCCTAATTTTTATTTGATACATACAAAAATAATCTAAATTAAAGTATTGATGTGTAAAAACCAATCGAATTTTGGGAAAATTTCTTAGGGTTCTTATTCTAGGAGTCGTAAACGAGAATTGCACAAGCAACTGAGCTGAAAAACAATAATTTGAAATACCAGTTTCTTTAATTTTTTGTATCTCGAAAACACTCGAAAGATTTTCTTTTATAATTTTTGACAAACTTAGTTTCATCACACTTTCCGTTTTACTTATGTGATGTATAGTATAAACACATGTGTTGTAATGTAAACTGGCATTTCATAATTATTTCATTATGTATGTCTCCGCAAGTGTATTTTTGTTCCCTTAAATTTATCTAAAATTCTGATTATTCGAAACTGTTTTTATGCGTTTGTATTCATTGCATCTCTTCTAACGATCCAAAAATATATTTTAGTAACTTTCTTTTATTATTATATAGGCAAAGAGACAAACAACAGGCGAATTTTAAAACAGTTTTTTTAACATCATAAGGAACTATACAAATATATATATTTTTCACTACACGTTCTTCTTTAGGTAATCAGAATAACCTTTGAATACCCACTGCAGAATTTCAGATTCATTTTAGTAAACTTTAATTAAACATTTTTTTTCTTCTGAAACATCCCAAAGACATTAATCAATCAGTCATATTTTGTTTTACTTATAAAAACAACATTATTTTTGTTATTTTTACAAAGAATATATGTAGATATTAATATTGTTTGCACTTTCCCTGGTTTATGAAAACACCGAGATGGAGGGTATCCAAAAATTCGTCACAGCCGAATTTAATCTTTTTTAATACCAAATTCGGCACATCGGACTTTAATGCTTCCACTTGTTTTTTATTAAGTTGTATTATACATATGGCACTATGTATAAACATATCTCATATCACTCACAAAAATATTTTTTATAATACAGTAAATATTATAATATATTAAATTATATAGCTTATATTGCACCATATATGATTACATACTATGTTATATATGAAATTGTATTATTATATATGACAATAGATCTGTAATATCTTATAATGTATGGGATAAATGTTTAATATCTAATTTTATAAAGGTCAATATATAAAAATATATCGTTGTATATGTTACCATATAAGAAACATACTCGTATAAAAATATATGGCTCTGCTTGACCCCATATATATTTTAAAATTAAATAAACATAAAACCATTTATAATTTTTTTACTGGGGAATGCACAACATTTTTGATTTGTGTAATGTCTAGTAAAAATTTGTTTTGTATAAATACAATTTTCATTTAAATTAAATAAGCCAAACAAATAGTCCACTTATTTTTTTGCTATCAGGTGGTTTCAATCAAATGTTATTTTTATTTTTTATGCATGTAAAATCAGTGAATGACGACGACCGCCCCAACACTTTTTGCATAAAACCAAGTAAATGCTTGATAATGTTGACTGAATTATACAGTTTACGACAAATATAAAAAAACGCATGCTTAAAATCTATACATATTGCCCAGCAAAGCTTTCTATTACCCGGTTATAGGTTTGGAAATAAGAAATTAAGTTCGGTTACTAGTCAACATGGCCATGCCCATTCTGGTAACACTTTTACAAAACACATTACATCCTGTATAAATGTTATAAGTTTATGTGTTTAAATTTAATTTTTTTAATATTGTTTATTTAATTCTTCTTATTTTAAACGAAGATCGTTTATTTATTAATTATAATTATTTATTTCCAATATTTCGTCTCCACATTGGGTGACTTCTTCAGGGAACAATTATTACAATTTGATTGAAAAGAAAAAAAAAACAAGTTTTTCAATCAAATTGTAATAATTGTTCCCTGAAGAAGTCACCCAATGTGGAGACGAAATATTGGAAATAAATAATTATAATTATTTATTTCCAATAGTTCGTTAAAATGTGGATTCGAAATATTGGAAATAAATAATTATAATTATTTATTTCCAATAGTTCGTTTAATTGCAAAGAAAAAAACAAGTTTTTCAATCAAATTGTAATAATTGTTCCCCGAAGAAGCCACCCAATGTGGAGACGAAATATTGGAAATAAATAATTATAATTAAAAAATAAATGATCTTAAGCTCGTTTAAAATAAGAAGAATTCAATAAAAGAAGATCAAAGAAAACTTAACATTGTTTATTAAATTGAAGTTTTAAACTAAAAAATTTTAACATAAAAGTTATGGGTGGAAAAATGAACATTTTGTAATAAGGAGGTAACATGTCACTTTCTATTACATTCCCTCTTATTTTAACAAAGGCATGTCCATCGAGATAAGTACTTACTTCAGTAACATGTTACTCCTCACTTAAAGGTAAAGAGTTGTCAAAATTTTTTTATTTAAATCTTTAAATTTTAAATCGACTATTATTTTAAAATTGTCAAAAATTTATATATAATTTTGTGTAGAAACGAACCATAAAACATTTAAATATTTGAATTTGTAATAACAACAGTTGTGAAGTAATGCAAGGGCAAGAAGTTTAACTTATTACCTTGGAACATGTTCCGTAATACCAACCTATTACCGAGGATTTAATTTCTAGCTAAAGACAGAGTCGAAGTAATCGAGTGATTATTATGGGGACTTTACCAATAGTTTGGAACTTTTTGGTATTTGGGGTTACCCTGTTTTATTGCAGGATAAACTCTAACATTTTTTGGACCGATAGTTTATTAAACAGAATTTAAAAAAATTTAGAGAGAGGTTTGAAGATGGGCTGGAATTTCAGATTATAAATCCAACGTTTTTCGGAACGAATTTACAACAATTTTGGAATTTCAGATTGTGGAATTTCTAGTCTTTCTTTTATAACACAGGGTGACACAATTTAATATTTAAGATATTAAACAACTTTAAATTTTTTAAACCGATTTTAATTATATTAATAACAGTGATTTTAGAAAATCATTTGGACTTTGAAATAGTGCATTTTAGAGTCATCATTTTACGACACACGGTGAAAAATTTGACCAAACCTTTTGTAGTGTGTATTTTCCTTAACCAGTATACTGCGTAGCTAAAGTTAAAAATATCTTCGTGTGTTGCGTCGACAAATAACAGGAAGTACGTATATATACGTCTTACACAAAGTAGCAACCACACCATTTTTTTTTTTGACAAAAAATTATAATTTTTTTTTTTTTTTTAAATTTATTTTCATCGGGATAAACATTAATTGCATTTATAGTAATTAAATGTGCTAAAGTCCCAAAACGTATTTAACAAATTGTGAAAAGCAATCTGATGTAGGCGTGTCCCTATCCGGATTTCATTACTGCCCAAGGAAATCTTTAGGGGACTTTGTTATTAGAATTTCTAGAGATATTTGTTATGTTAAATCACAAACTCAATGAGAAATTCTTGTCCTCGTCTAGGAGCGAGATTCAAAATTTTAAATATCAAAGAAAAACCAAAACAACAACAAAAAATTGTCACAATTGGCTTTGTCATCTTCCAAATACTACTCTGTTTTTTTGACAGACCTAGCAATGTAGTGACGTTTATTCAAGTAAATCAACAATAGAAAATCATATGGTTTCTATTAGTGTCAGTTACATTTAAATTTGCACAATTTTGTGTTTTTTCTTTGATATTTTAAATTTTGAATCTCGCTCCTAGACGGGGACAAGAAATTCTCATTGAGTTTGTGATTTAACATAACAAATATCTCTAGAAATTCTAATAACAAAGTCCCCTGAAGATTTCCTTAGGCAGGAATGAAATCCGGATAGGGACACGCCTACATCAGATTGCTTTTCGCAATTTGTTAAATAAGTTTTGGGACTTTAGCACATTTAATTACTATAAATGCAATTAATGTTTATCCCGATGAAAATAAATTTAATTTTATTTTAATTTAGATTGCAGAAATTTAATTTGTATGTTTATTTTTTTACATAATTTTATTATTTTAAATAATAAAACCAAAGCTCTATAAAAATAATTATAATTTTTTTATTAATTTATTATTTACTTTATTAATTGTTTTACCAATGCTTTGCCAACGTTTTAAAATTATGAATTTGGTACTGGCGAAGTACTCGTTGCCAGTGCTTTGCCAACGTTTTAAAAAAGAAACGGCCAATCCCTGCCCGGTGTTATCATTTTGGGGTTGGCAAAGCACTTATTTTATCATTAAAAAAACACTTTATTGGTTGTTCTACAAATGCTTTGCCAACGTTTTAATGTTATGATTTTAGTACTGGCGAAGCGCTCATTGCCAGCGCTTTGCCAGTGTTTTAAAAAAGGAACGGCCAAGCCCTGCCCGGTGTTATCATTTTGGGGTTGTCAAAGCACTTAAATCTTCAGAAATCCAACGCTCTGCCAACGCCCATACCACCGTTGAAAGCACTGGGCCAATGCTTTGCCGTTCGTATTTTTCTGGCTGGGTACTGACCCGCGTGCCATAGTTTTGGCAACGCTGCCCTAGGATGGCCTAGACAGAGAGAATTTTGTTGGATGAAAAATTATGAAATTTTTCAGTAAAAATTTCTTTATTCTAATATTTTTCATACAATTTTATGAAAACTTGGATGAATGAATACTTTCAATGGACGAATTCCAGTGCAATTTCATTGATTTTCCCTTTACACTTTATCCTCCTTGGAAATTTGGAATTCCCAGGGCTGTACAAAAAAACGTATTTGGTCGAATTGCATAGAGACTTCCTAATCTAATAATAGTTTACAAAATAGTTTGTGGCATTTTTGTAACAACTTAAAATTTTATTACACAATTTGTTATTCTAAGGACCTTTTAGTTAAAATAGGCACTCCACCTCCATAAATATATTTTTAACATTTATTGAATGTTCATTAAAAACTTTTATTTGTTTTTCATTAAAACAAAAAAAAAAAAAAAAACTATAATGATAAATTCTCATTTATAGCCTAACCGTTAAAATTTTCTTTTATAGCATGATTGTTTTTTTTTGTATAGAAAAACATGTGTGCATAAATTAATAGTGGGAGTTGCAAACAGAAAAATACATTTTAAAAAATCCACTAAAATAACATGAATGAACAACAAACACCATCTTAAAAATAAGACAACAAAAAAAAAAAAAAAACGGCCTCTGCACCTTTACCGAAGCAGTTAAATAATGAAATGCTTACAATTTAAAATTCCTAGCAAACAAAAAATAAAACTAAAAGAAGTTGAATTTAAACTTTATTTAATTTTTTTGTTGGTTAAAGGTATTTTGTCTTATATGCACAAGTGCTGCTTGCTCATTCATAGTTTGGGTCATTAATCTCCTTCTAGTTTTTATTTTATTTATTTTTTTTTATTATTTTAAGAAAAAATAAAAGAAAGATACAATTGTTGTATACGAGTGCATTTGCCATAAAATAGCAGCTGAGTTAGTTAGTTATTCAAAAGTTTATAGCACACTAAAATATTTACAAGAAAAAGGAGTAGTATATTTGTTAAATGAAATTTGTGTATGTTAGTTTGTTTTTTTTTGTAAGGAAATGTTCGCTAATGTGGTCTGTTCTCTAAAGTGATACTTTCGATTTTTTTCAGTTGTTGCATGAATATGTCAAAACTGTCAACTGTCATCAAGTTTAACTTTCGCTATCTTAATAAAGTTTCGACGTGCACATGACGTTCCTGGTTTTATTGCGACGTTGCAAATAAAAACGCAACGTAAGTGTAATTCTTTGTTAACATAAAATATGAATAACAAACACGTTTCAAAGAATTTTTCAATTCGGATTTTTGCAAACGCTAAGAATTTTTTTCATAGTTTTAATTAAACAAATTGATTTCATAAAAAAAAATATTTCCCAAAAATAAATACATGCAAAGGAAAAGTTCATATATGGATATGTATGACACCATATATGATAATATATTGCATACATTGGTTCATATATTGCTTCATATATACCAGATATCTTCATATATGAATTCATATATTATTCCATATATGGGCAATATGTTTTAATGTTTCAGCAGATATGACTACTTAGGGACGATTTTTTTTATTTTTAACCAATTCTCGCCGCTGTACTAATTTATGACAACAAATATTTAAAAGAAAATAAATTTTAAAGTTTCCATAATTTATATAGACGATAGTACAGAATGAGTTAATAAGATAAACATTTTTTATGATTTTTATTTTAATTATAATATTGAATCTACTTGAGCTGTTTACGCAGTTTTTTTGTAATTTATGTTTCAGTATATCTTTAACTTTTAATACTGCTTCACCTACACTTTACTATTTATTTGCATACAATTCATGAAACATGTTTTTGTTCATTTGAGATATCTCACTTGTATCTAAAGAAATATCAATAGCATTTGATGTGCTTAATTCTGAATCGGTAGTACCTAACATAACTAACCATCCCGCTTTTGGCGGCACTATCTCGCTTTTCAATATAATTTTTTCTCAATAGCATTTTTACAAAAAATAAAATGATTTAAAAACGTTCAACATATTATAAATGTTTGAGCTTATGTGAATACGTATGAATTTATCAGTAACATTTTCTTAGAAGTATAATAGAAACGTTTTCATTTAATAAAAAGACAATATTTTTGATAAAAACTTAAAAAATGGCCTTTTTATACGAGCATGTAGGAAAAGCAATAATATATGACCACATATGAACATTCATATATGACCATATATGTCCATATACCCTAAAATTTCTAATCCGAGCATATATGAACTCATATATGTGGCCATATATGACAATATATGCACATTTTCACCTGGGTTATGAAAATATTTGAAAAATTTAATTTTCATAATGTTCCATAATGTGGTACGTTGTTGTACGCCTAAAATCGTTGATTTGAATGACGTACAGATTTTTTTCAGTTATGCGCGAGGTTTTTCACAAATTTTCATTAAAATTTTGCATATTTCAACGCAGTTCCTTATGCATAAAACTGTAAAAATCAAATATTTTTTCTTAGTTTTTTATGTTAAATACTAAAAAAATCTCCATTAACATTCGGGTTTTAAATAATTTTTAGAAAAGGTCAACTCCGAACCACAATTTTTTTACCCACAGGTTTTAAACCTCTTAATTATCTTTATCAATTAAAAAATATAAGCGTTCCAAAATACTGCTTTTGGTTTTTTTTTCATATTTCGAATTAGTTCCGAAATCCCAAAATCCCTAAAAATCCCGGAACCCCGAAAATCTTGGGATAAAAAAAATCCTGGGATCCCGGGAACGCAGTTTTCAAAATCCTGAATTCCAGTATGTTTGAAACTAAGTCCCATTCGCCACCTCTACTTCGAAAATTCATCAAAAAAAGCTTCAGCGTTAACCCGTGCCGAATTTCGAAACAAAATTGCCCATTTAAAAAAAAAAAAAAATATTCTCGAATTTTAAAATATTAATTTTAAAGATTTTTTTAAAAGCCTAATTTGGAGATGGCGATTGCTATTTTATATTATAATAGTTGTTATAAAGAAAAAAAAAAAAAAATAATAAATCGTGTTTGTTTTTTATAGAGTGACACAAGTTTAAATCATAATAAAACAAGGAAATATATTTTTAATATGAATGAAACGGGCTTTATTGGGAAGAAAATTTTATGAAATTAATGTTTAAATATGATTTCTGATATGCGGCCACCACGGCTGACCAATTTTCAACAACTTTTCGCAGCATTTGCTGCCGTATTTCGCCGATAACTCTTCGATTGTTGATTTCCAGGTGTTCAATTGTTTATGGTTTATCGACGTAGACAAGTGACTTAACATAACCCCAAAGAAAATAGTCCAATAGAGTTAAATCACCGGAAAATTAAATTTTGAATGGAAATCTTGAAAACTTTTAAGCCAAGATCCTTTCGTAAAATCACAACCCCAGTTGCTGAGAACGGCGACGAATTGATTGATCGGGATCATCTTCAATGCTTTCCTGTACAGCGGCTACAGCTTCTTCAGTGCGCACTGTTCGGCGTCTCACGGGATGCACATTATCAGTAACAGTAAATGTATTCCAAAAACGATCTATTGCTCTTCGAATTAGCAGCTCTTAAGGACGATTACTTACGCCATAAAATGGATGATGAGCACGATGAGTTTGACGAATAGAACAATTATTTTGATTAAAAATTTCAACAATTTGCACGCGTTGCTCTGTTGTAAGTCGATTCATAATGCAATTTTAAAGCAAACTAAACAAAAAGAAACTATCAGCTGTTAAATGGGTGGTCAAATAAAGCAGTGATGCCAGCTCAAAGTTGTGACACTCTAAAAAAAAACACGCCTTATGTGAAGCGACTCCTTTCCAGTTAATTTATGCAAATTGATTATTTTGTCCAATGTTAAAGAAAGTTTGAATGTTTTCATCAAAGTTTGCATATTTTTCTAAAAATATCACCTTAATTTGATTAGGCTATAATTCTCTTAACTTTTATTTAAAAATATTTAACCTTTTGTGACCTGAGAACAAACAATACCCTTGAAACGTAATTTTAATTATGACTACAAGAGAGTAAAGCTTTTAAATTAAAAAAGAGGAAAAGAATACATTTGATAAAATTTTCTTTTATTTATTTTGAACATAGGGTTTCCATTCTTAACCAAAAAAGATCCACTTAGAAATTTACAGAATAATTTCTTTCAGATTTTCATTAAATTTGGGTATGTGATAAACTAACGAAGAAGCGCAATACTTTATCGTACCAATATTACTTTCAATGGTTAAACAGGTGGGGTCTAAAATGGCCCAAGGAAAAATAAATAAACATATATCTTTTTAATTTTTTTGGTAAATCGTTAGACATATTTTTAAAATAGCTGTAATTTGATACCCATTTTTGTATAGTTTCTTTGAAATAAATGCTAAAAAAGAAAAAAAGGAAATTTGATCCACTTTTGACCCTACCATCTTAACCAAAAGTAAGAAATGCAAAATGGCCGAAGAATTGGTCTATAAGCAACAGTATTTGGATTTGGAATATTCCACATACTCGTAGTTTTTTTTTTATATAACCCACAAACCAGATGTAGGGCCACGTAAGCGAACATTTCCTTACTATTTTCGGTAGGCATTTATGTATAAATGTTAGTATGTTTAAGTTTTGTTACCATAGGGAGTTTTAAATGATTAAAGCAAAGTGTTTGTTACGTTTTTTTTAACAATTTAATTAAAATTTGTAAAGTGCAGTTTTATTAAAATTTACATTTTATTTTAGATGTGAATATAAAAACATTTTGTGTACTTCTTAGTGTTACTAATAAAACAAAAGACTTAAGAAACAAACTTTATTATGAAACTAACGAAGTTGTTGGTGGGAGTTTTTAATAGAAATGTCACGAATAGTAACATTTTCTAAGAAAAATATTGTACAACATTTTTAAAATTTTTTATTATTTTTATTATCCCTGAATTTAACAAATTTTTAGAAACCGAAAAATTCGGCTGAATAGTACTAATTTCCGTATTTAGCCGATTAGCAACCACATGCTGAATACCTACCGAATATTTGTGACATCCGTAGTTTTTAATTTTCAAGATGATCTGTCTGAGATTTGTTTTGTTTTACATGGCTTTTTCTAAAAACTGTGCAGCTTTAAAAGATGGACCGATTTTCGATGTTTTTTTTTTTGAAGAGTATCAAAAAATGAAGTCCCTCGTACCATTTTTTGTAAATCAATAATTTCAAAAGCCGGCTACGTTAGGGACTAAAGAATTTATTAGTGTGTAAAAAAATATTAAGAATTTTATTATAAGATCATCCGATTTTGGTTTAAAAGGGCATGTAATGAAATGGCCACGAGGGTTGCCATGGTAAAATTATAATTTTTATAATAATGAAAATGAAAATTATTCAAGTTCGAGGCCATACTCTATATTTCTTCATTAGAAATATAGAGTATGGCCTCGAACTTGAATAATTTTCATTTTCATTCTAATGAAGAAATATAGAGTATGGCCTCGAACTTGAATAATTTTCATTTTCATTGCACAATTAAAGGTCGAAAAAACATAATTTTTATTTTTAATAAAAATTATAACAAACTTTTATAATAATATTTAGTATTTGTTACATTAATGAGAAAATATCCAGATGTATTTTTCTTCAAAAAATTTGTTCATATATTGTATATAATTTTTGGAAAACTGACTGATCGGAACATGCATTTTTCAAACACACAAAGTCTAAAATATTCTAAAAATTTTTTCGTTTTCACTCAAAACATAAGTAATGGCTGGTTTTTATTAAAATGCTAAAAGTTTTGCCATATATCAATTTGAAAAATGGTAAAATACCACGAAAAAAAAAAATTTAAATTAAAAACGTTGAACACTTTCAGGCACAATATTTTCTAAATTTTGGTTTATGATATGACTAAGAAGTTTTTTTATGACATAGAAAAAAGTGTTATCATATTGATGATATTTTTTCAGAAATCGTTTGTCATCAATTATTCATTTATGAAGTTTTCATAAAAATGAATGACATATGTTTCATAGACCTCTATCATTTCATAAAAAAGTTTCATAAACTTTGTGAATATAAACTTTTGCTTTTTATTTATTTAAAATTTAAAAAGTATCAATTAGATTTTTTAATACTCAAAAAATAACAGAAATTATTTGAAATTCTGAAACATCATTTAAATGTTTGTTGATGTTTTCTTAATTTTAAATAGAATATTTTAAATATAGTATGAAACGTTTATATTTAATACCATCTTCATCATATTAATGAAGTGTTCTATTGGACGAAAATTAATGAAGCTTTTCATAAATATGATGAAGCTTTTTCTATGGGTGTGGATAGCATGTAAATTAAATTAATGAAATTACATAGGTTAACAAATTGTCTAAACTTGTTACAAGAGTTTACTTTTCTAAAGGCTTGATGTGTGCTGAATCCGAACAGAAAAGGCTTTCAGATGACATAAAAAGTTTTATGAACACAGCCCAATTTGCGGTGTTGTACCGAACAAGGATAATATAAACCAGAATTAGAAAATCTGTTTGCGCTGCGCTTGTATACTCTTGAGCATACTCTTGTCCCAGAATCTTAACTTTTTTAGATTTTGTTGGCCTGTGTTATTAGTATATATGAAATATTACTTGTGAACCAAACCTACTTGGTTGTAGTTTTTTTTTTTCTAAGGATGCCATCTACATAAAATTTAAATAACAATTTTTTGAATATCAATATTTTACTACTCAAAGGTAAAATATTTGCCAGGTGACGTGACGTGACAAGGCTTTAAATTTTATAAAAAATTATATCTGCTTATATGTCCTAATTTTTTTTAAATAAATTTTCAGAATAAACTTGATTTAAATTAAAAGTTTTAAACACCTGCTACCAGCAACGCAGAAGTAATGAGAAAAAGTGTTATTTGCGGTGATGAACGTGATATTAGAATGCCAATAAAGGCAAGTCTGAAATTTACCATTTTCTGATCCTTATTTACTCCGTTTGTATTTTTAGGAGCTAATTTTTTGTTGTAACAAATATTTTTGATAACTTGCATCATATTTTGTAGAAAATTTTACTGAAAATAAAAAAAGTTGCCCCAAAACATGAACGCAACTTCCTGTTTTATCATCATATCAACTAATTTAAGCCTTGGACTTTTTAATTTAATAACATTTAAGTATTTTTCTTTAACAATACAAGTCAGAAGGCATTATTTGTCCACTTTTATTTGTTCGGTCACTGTTGAGTTTTCTATGGAAATGCCCATATATTAATTAAAAAAAATTTGGTGCATATTTTATTAATTTTAACTATATATTTTAATATTTTTATTCATATTATGTGCGCCTGAAAAACCCGCTTTTAGTGCATGAAGTTCCTGTCCCTAGTGGTAATAAAACAAAAGACTTAAGAAACATACTTTATTGAAAAATTTAAGAAGTAGGTGGCGAGCTTTTAATTTTCCACTATTAATATATTTTATAAAATAACACAAACTCTTAAAAAAAAACTCTTAAAATTCAGGTCATGTTAATTCTGTTTTGTCTATTAAAGCAGTTCATACGAAATTTTCTTTTTATGTTTTTACTTTATATATATTTTGACCCATTTTCATTATATACAATAAAATACTGTTATTCCTTTCATTTAAATTACATTTAAAATTCACTACCAATCCTTATTTTCTATCAAACATAATAAATGATAATCATCCATTTGTACAAAAAAAATAAAACTGAAACAAAATACCTACTTAAATTTTTACGCTAATCATTATTTATTTGTATGTAATTTGGTAAAAATGTTGATAGTAATACGTTTTATTGCTTAACTGGCTTACTTGTCGTTTGGTCCGTTGTTCGGTCAACCAAATTGCAACAAATGACAAAATCATGTTGATCGATATGCAAAAAATTACATGATGCAAAATAAAACAAAACATTACATTTTGGCCAAAATAACTATGACGTTCATGTACAATAGCGATTAAAATGGTTTAACATGGAGCAGAACAAAAACAGAGCAGGAATAAAATTTCAATTTCCAATGTTTTACACAGAGTATGATATGTCTCTGCTGGGTACATGTTGTTGGTGAATTTTTGAATATTTTTTCTTGGTTTTTTCTGGTGAGTGAGTGACCAATTTTCAGATTTCTTTTGAACAATTTGAAAGCACTTGTCGCTTTAAACAAACCGAAAAATGATATAAACGTGATCTTACAAATTGACAAAAAGCTTTGAGGTACATAATTTTTTTTTGCTAATATTATCCATTGGTATATTAAAAAACAATGAATGGGAAGATTTGTATAGTTTTTAAGTGTATCATTTGACTAGAAACTATGAACAATTTTGTATTAATAAAGTAATGCTCTTAACCCTCTAATGAGATCAATTTTTAAGCATAATTGAATTATTCGTCTAGTTAGGCTAAACCAATCAATTTTTAATATATAAAAAGAAACAATTACAATAAATATCTTAAGAAAATTCATAACCATCGATCTCTCAAGATATAAGGGAATGTTCGCTACTGACAGATATCTCCATTTTAAAAAAGCTTCGATTCAAATGCACACATTTTTAGTGGTTGTATTGTATTTTTCAAGTCGGAGTTTTGCAAACGGTAAGAATTTTATTCACAATTTTAATAAAACTAATTGACAATCAAATTTTCATAACGTTCGCTAATGCGGTACCTGGTATGTTCGCCAAAGCGGGCCTTTGATATATTTAAACATTTTGGATTTCAAAGTTTTTATCTTTTTTTAAATGTTCTACACATTACTTTAAATATTCTTTGCCTAATTTAGAAAATATTTCAATACGGCTTGCAACAATGACAAATATCTTTTATTTACCACAATTAAAAAAGTTAGCAATAAAAAACAAACGCAGCATTCTGTTCCTATTACTAATGATAACCCTTAAATGATACATAATATGTTTTAATAAACAAAATTTAAATAAATCTTAATTTAAATAACATTTTTTGCCAATTTTCCAATATTTTCTAATAAATTTACACACTTTTACAGAGTTTTTTAATTTAGGTCTACTCAAGTTAAAAAGTTTATATATATTCAGATACAATTTTATACAAATAAACAGCTCGGAGCTAAATTGTTAAAATTGAGCCTTGATTTTTGGCTCCAGAATTTCACCTTTGTAAAAAAACCTGTTAAAATGTTATTAGTCAAAACTCGTTAAATAACTACAAAATCATAATTTAATATATAAGTTTAAAAACACATATTAAACCTTTTATGAAAGTAGATATAATTTGATATAATTGTTGAGAAAAAACTTATAACTGCTTGTATCAACTTTTATCTAAAAATATCAAATTATATCTAATTCGATACAATTTTTTATAAAATACAAAATTTGTGCGGGCACAAAATTCGGATGAAATTGTATCTAATATACATCAAATTATAATTCATTGAATAGAATTAGAGCTAATTTGATGCATTGGTATTGAATTCGATACAATTTGATGTATTTTAAATACAATTAGATGTTCTCATTTTTCAGATCAAATTTGATATAAGTAGTCGCATACATAATTTTGTATAATCATCAAGAACAATATAATTTTTTTTACTTGGGTATAGATAATTTTCTTGTGGCAACTAGAATAAAAAAGTTATAAGCCATTTTTCAGAACAACTCAAAGGATCGCTAAAATACCCAAGTAAAAAAAATTATATGAGGCGACATCAAATTAAATTATATATAAATTAGATATGCGATGATATAAAATTTTATCCGAAAAATGAGAACATATAATTGTATCTAAAATACATCAAATTGTATAAAATTCGATACAATCGCATCAAATTCGAGGCAATTAAATACAAATTTTTACAATTTAATGTATGTTGGATACAATTTGACCCACATTGTGTCCCCATATAAGTTTGTGGGTATTATATGTCATTGTTTCGAATTTCATACAATTTAATATTGTTGGATAAGAGTTTATAAAAAGAGTTCCTAGTTTTTCTCAATAATTGTATCAAATTATATGCAATTTCATTCAATTTTAAAAACAATTATATGTAATTTGAAACTAATTCTGCCGAATACCGAATTTTCGCTAAATATTTCTTATATTAAACTATAATATAAGCAGGCGTGTTAGTTATTTTTAACAGAAAATTTTTATGAAAAACAAGCTTTTTTCTCAATTTTTTAGATGAAAAATACAGATTTTTAAGCTATTTTCTATTAATTGAATAAATCTGCCAGATAGTGCAATTATTCGAAATTCTGCCGAATGGTCAAATTATGTATATAATGCCACGTGGATCAACGTGAATCAACAAAAATAAAAAATGGCGAAAAATTTTAATTTTTTTTTTGTTAATTTTCTCTTAAAGTACATACCTAATACTTTTACACAAGTGTGCGCCCGAGGGAGCTAAAGTCGTTCTTCTGAACAAAAATCAAAATTTTTTACTGGTTGTAACCGTCATATAATGACAACCGTAATTAATTTTATTATAAATAATTACTGAAGATTTTTTTAGGGACATTTTTACAGGAAGAAGAAGAAAACATTTTTATTGAAAAATTTAACGGACACAGTGGATATGAAAGACTGACGCAGTTTCGTAGCCTCCACACTCATAATATTCCATGCATAAAAATACGAAATTATTGTCAAAACTACAAAAAATTTCGTAAAATGTACAAGTTTTCGTGTATTTTTTCAAAAAAATTTGGTTATTTTGACATTTTTTGTAATTTCACGCATGGAATATTATCAGTGCAACGACTCGTCAGTGGTTAATTTATGTGTCAATTGAACAAAGTATTTTTAATTGTTAATATGCTCTATATGAAAAACTTTTTTCTTTGTATCGTCGTGAGTTTCAAAAGCACGGCTATGACTCGTAGCATCACCTCTTAGTGAGTTGAGCCACGGTCGACACAGCGATGACTCCAAAATGTTAACTCCAGATTAGGGTTGTTTCAGTTGTTTTAATTTCCCGCTTTGGCTAAACTTTGTAAGAAAGGACGAAAATAATTCATATTGTTTGAGACATCATTTAACATCACATTTTTTCTGTGGTTGGTTGATATATATATATATATATCTGATCGAACCATGAGTTGCTTGTGGGTGGTGGATTAGAATGACCTTGTAGCTTAAGTCGAAAGTGTGGCACTCCCTCTAGCGCTGATCATCACAATATTTTTTTCATTTTTCTCTTACAGTTATTAATAATTGGTGTTTTCTATTTATAATATGATCTCAAAACTGACAATTTTAAAAGATCAACAATAAATACAAAATTTAAAAAAATCCTAATGTGATCTTAACTTAACCTGACCTACAACGCAAACTATGTCACTTTTCTAGTATATTAAATATGGAATGTTTTGTAGAACCGTGTTATCAGCCCTAAGTATTTCTGAACTTGCTCTACTAGAACTGATTATATATAATAGAACTATAAATGTAAAAATCGAAATAAAAGCTGTTGTATTCTTGTGTTCTTGTATGTTGTCTGAATTTGTGTTATCTGGAGTTCGGTGGCATATATTCCTTTTGAATTACATTAAAAGTTCTTATATTTTTATTGCATTTCAGTGCTTAGTGATTATTTTTTTTTTGTTAAGTAATGATACTGTGTTGAAAAAATGTTTTTTTATACACTCAAAAAAGTTTTACAGTTACTACATGACAGTTGTTTGTGTAGCAATCAGTAGTAGTTGTTTTTAATTGATATTACAATTGTTTTTTTTTTATGAAATAGTACAAAACAACTTTTTTCAATTTACAACGAGCTTTCAACCTCCGTATATTTACAAAAATAAAGCAAAGCAAACATATTAGCTAGGTTGATACTAGTATTTCGATCTGGCTAAAGATCTCATCAGAACCCGACAAGCATCATGACGTTACTAAACTTTGAAGACCAAAAATGTTCTATTTATATAAAAAAAATTTAGTTTGTACTCTGGCTCAAGTAATATTTCTTACAGTTATATTAGTGTTTTGTTTTATATACATCGAGATTATTTTTATGTTATTTTCAATTTATAACGAGCTTTCAACCACCGTATGTTTGCAAAAATAAAGCAAATCAAACATATTAGCAAGGTTGATACTAGTATTCCGATCTGGCTAAAGATCTCATCAGAACCCGAAGTTTTAGAAAAGTTAGAGCCTCCATAATAGACAGAACTTTAACAAAAAACCTATTAATAATCAATTTTGCTCCATTCTTGTCTTCTTAGTAATCAAGCACGTGGTTATGACAGTTGTTTAAAAATACAACTCAAGAAAAAGCAGTTATTTTAGTATTTAAATAACTAAATAACAACTACCAAGAAAGTAACTTTGCATTAAACAGTTAATTTTTGTTAGTTATTTAAAAAGAGAATATTATGTTGAGTTTTTAAAAATTCTCGTTTAGTTTATAATTGGTATTATTGTTTATATATTTATAGTTTGCATATAATAATTATAAATTTTATCTCCCATGCATAAACACTTTATATCTGGAGTGCATTGTGGAATTTGACTTTGCATTTTATGTAGGAAAGACATTTATTGTAATTGAAAGAAAGAAATTATTTTTTCTATTAAAAAAATATTTTTAAACTACCGAAAAAATAGTTAGTTAGTAGTTTTTTTTTATAGCAATTTTGACAATTGTTTCGACATGGCTGTAGTAAAAAATTGTTAGTTGTTTTTACTACATTTTTTAACAGTAAAAAACAACTACTTTTTGAGTTATTTTAACTGTAATTACCTTTGTCGCCTTTTTAGCTGAAATAAAAATGGTTTTAACTGTCATTTTTTCAGCAGATTCTACTGTCAAACTTTTTTGATTGTAAAACACAAACCCAATAATTTACAAACCAAATTTTACCAATTCGAACTTACCAAATTTTTGGTTAGTTATCCCATTATATTGTTGAAGTTTTATATTTATTTCATATCGAACTATAATATAAATCTTATGCAACTTAATAAATAACAGTGTTAGTTGCAATCATAACAAGCACTTAAATTTAAGGTGCATGATATTAAAAAAAAAAAATAATCAAAATAAATAAGATCTGGGAAAAAATAAAACAGGGGGTTAATGGGATTTTTTTTCAAATTAAATTTTATTAAACGAAAAAAGGAATAAAACAGGTTAATTAGTAGTTTTTGATAAATTTTTTATTGACTTTTTGATTAAAAATAAAAACAAATTTTTAAAAAATAAATAAAAATTGAAATAATAAAAATGGGAATTAAAAAATTATAATAATAACAAAAATTATTGTGAAAGAAAAATAATACAAAATTTTGAAAATATAATTTAACAAAAAAAATTAAAAATAATAAAATTATTAAAACTTATATAAAATTTAGTTACAAACAAAAAATAAAATAAAAAGAAAGGTTAAATTATTAAAAAGAAAAAGAAAAATTAAAAAAATTATAGTTTAAAATAAAAAATTAAGGCAACAAATACAATTAACATTTTACAAAAGCAAAAACTAAAAAAATAAAAAATATTTGAACAAAAAAAAAAAATATTAAAAAATAAAAATATATTTTTAGTTAACAAACAAAAAAGTAAAAAATAAGTAAATTAAAATAATAAGAAAATTTTAAATAAAAATTAAAAAATTTTAAATAATAAAATTTAAAAATTTAAAAAAAAAATTTTAAAATTATAAAAATAAAATACAAAAATTTAATGAAAATTAAAAAAAAATAAAAATTATTAAAAAAAAACTAAAAAAACTAAAAATTAAAAGAAAATTTTATATTAAAATAAAATAATTACTAATTAACTAAAGTGCATTTAACTTAAAAAATAAATGAAAAAGAAAATTGTTTAAAAAGTTTGCTATAAAAACTATTTTACTCTAGCTACTTAATAATGAAAATATTTATGTTTAATAATTTTGTGTAATTTTGATATGTTAATTAATGTCAAATTTTATATTTATGATGTTATAAACAAGTAAATCATATAGATAACATCCATATAATTATATCTAAATACAATAAGTTTTATATTAACTACGATGAGATTAATGTGACCAACTGAATATTTAAAAAATTTATGGAATAACAAATATTGGAAATTATAAATTCCTAACAATATAAATCTGAGCAGAAACCTCCTGTTATCAGGTGCGTAGCCACCGAGTGCCTTTTTTTTGCAAGCATAAGCCGCCGGCCATATTGTATTGTGGTGTCTGTAGCCTAAGCCGTCTGGCATATGCAAACAGACTAAAAACATACTTTTTTAAAATAATTTCCTAAATTTATATCTTTAATCTAGAATAAAACGGTTAGTACAAGGAGCCGCTGATGAAAAAAACCTTGCGGCTTTAACCGATCAAGCCGCTGCTGTCACCGATATGTAACATTGTAAAAATGCAGTTCGCTGTTCTAAAAATGATTGGACAAAATTTGAATTATATGGGCGTGTCAAGGGCTAAACCTATTGATAATTTTTTTCAATTTAAAATCGGACCAGTCTATCCATCCGATATTTGTTTAAATGAACTTTTTCGCTAACATCATTACGAATTTGTCCTGTATTTTCTGCCTCTTTAACTTTGCGCCAGCCATATAATAAGAATCAGGTCCCTTTCCAGAATTTTACCCAACCCGTACCATAGTGTCGGGCTTGACCGACTATAATTTTATCAATTGATTTTCATTGAACAAATTTCGTCCAGTTCAGAATGGTTAAATATTTCAAAGCATAAGATATTTTGAAAATGATAAAATATCAGATTTTTGTTTTGTACAGGAAAATGCTTGAGAATTAGAAAATTTTTAATAGAAAAAAATGTTTTTAGAATCAGAAATTCTATAAAACATTAAAATTCTTCCACCAATTTTAATGGTGTCTTAAAATTTCTTTGGGGCAATGTATGTAAACGAAAATTCCAGACATGTTTGGGGTTTAGGTAATCTTAAAACGATTCTAATATCAGATTTTAAACATTCGCAGTGGTAAATCATATACGGCAGATGTCTTTTAAGAGTTTAGGAACTTGCTTTAAAATTGAAACCGAATCATTTTTGGGATCGCTGAACACAAATTCGACATTATATTTAAAAAACTTTAAATGTCGAATCCAATTTGTTTTAAAATTGTTAATTTGTAGTTTTGGGTGTCATTGACATCAGATTTTTAAAATTCAAAACAGCAGATCCAATATGCCAGATAATGCTTTAACATAGATCGTATTAATATTAAATGATTTATTGGAGTATTTTAGGTTTTACTGAATAAGAATTTCCTATTAGATTTTTAAAATTAAAATTTCGGGTCAAATATGGCAGAAGTTTTTTTTAAGATATCGGTTTTGTTGCAAGCTAAAAGCGGAAGGTTTTGGTGGTCGTTAAATAAGAATCTGACATTAAATTTTAAATTGCGGATTTAATTTGGAGATATTTATAGTTTTGGGGATCAGACATTCGATTTTTAAAATTCAAAACGTTGGATCCAATATGGCGGAGGATTTCTTTAAAATCAGCTTGAATTCGTATTAAGCTATGTATCGTTGAGCTTAAGAGGTAGCTGAATACAAATATCAGAATTTCAATATTCAAAATGGCGCTAATTATGAATCTGACATTCAATCTGACATTATGAATCTGACATTCGATTTTCAATGCTTATTTGGCGAAATTTGCTTTAAATTGCTAAGTCTCAATTTTTAGGATCGCTAAATTCAAATCAAAGATGCGATTTTCAAATTTGAAAACAGCGTATCTAATATGGTAGATCATCTTTTAATAATAAATCCATTTTGTATTCTATGATGCATCAGATTTTCATAATTCAAAGTGGTAGAAACATATCGATTAGTTTAATTTTAAATTATTGTCGGAATTTTCGGGATCGCATGTATCTGTCGTTAAATTTTTATATTCTAAAGTAGAGAATCCAATTTGTCGAAGTTTACTTTAAAATTTATTTAGGGGGTCATTGATTCAGATTGGCGGACCCAGAATGGTGAACGATTTTTTTATCTGAAAAATTTCTTTTAAAATATGGCGGATGATTTTTTTAAGCCATCGATTTATTTTGAAATTATTTAATTTGGAGTATTTGGAGGAGACAATTTATGAATCTGTTTTTTTCAAGTATTTTTCAGACTCTGACCAGATTATTCGAGAAAGTTTCAGAAAATCTTGGGTTTTTCAGTTTATTAAAATTTTATGTAATTATTTTTCTACAAAATGTATTGGAATTTCCCAAAATTTTTCAATTAAAAATTTTTATTCGAAATCAGAGAGATTTTTAAAAGTCTCATTTATTTTCTTTAGCCGATAAATATTTTTTCTATATGTGCTCTAAATTTGGCGAGTATTTCCTTACATTGAGAAAGTTATATTTACGACATTAATGAATTGTTTCATAAAATCTAGGTATGAAGTTTCGTTTAAATTAAGGTTATGAAATTTTTAACTAAATTATAAAATATTTTTATAAAATTAATGAAAAGTTTCATACATTTTGTGAAAAAGTATTATTAAAACACACATTTACAAAATAAATCAAGAATTTGATTAAGTTTTAAAAAACTTTCATTGATTTTATAAAGAAAACTTTTATTAACTTAATGGAAATTTCATTGGCTGTTGTATCATGAAACATTTTCTTTGGGTGTGTTGAAATTTATAATGGGGTGCTTATGGTAAGTTGGTCACATTATACAAGCAACATGTGTATTATGATGATGATGATGATCTCAACGTGTTAAAATTGCAGTAAGTGTGTGCCTGTCATCATAATTATTTGCACCATTAGTTAAGCTTTTTTTTTCTTTTTTAGCCAGTAGCTTTATTAACAATTAGTAGTTGTGGCAGTAGCAAGTAATGAGTGCAAGCAATAAAAAAAATTGTATTTATAGCATAATTATAATCAAATGATACATTATTAAATTACATTAATGGAATAGAAAAATTATTTTTTTTTTTGGGTAAAATTTTTAAATATAATTTTAACTAAAAAATGTGGTACATGGCGCGCTGGTATAAACACGAATTTTATTAATTGGAGGGCGTTTATCTACAAACTACAATCAGTATTAAAGGGCGTTGGAAACTTTTTTTTTTTTTGTATTCAGTTAAACTTTAAAAGATAATTTGTCTTTTCTTTTTATATTAAGCTATCAAAAATGTATGCCTATCGCATTTCGCTTCCTAATATTTTCGCTCTCTGAAAGATTTGTTGTAGTTTGTAGCAAATCGCTGTAATTGTAATTAATTTGAAAAAGTGTATCTATATCACCTGTATGTGTGGTATGTTAAAATTATGTATGTTAGAGGTGGTTTTTATATATATTATGGCTTAATTTCCTCAAAAAAAAAGATGTTTTGAAATGTTTGCGATGTTTAAGTTAATATTTAATTAGTTGTATGTATTTGCAGCATGTTTCTTTTACTAGTGTGTGAGTGTGTGATTTTCTTTTAACCTCTTCTTCCTGTTATAAAAAAAAATAAATAAAATTATTTTACAACAATATTAATTAAATAAAAGTTATTTTGCATTATAATATTAAAAAACAATTGCACTAATTATAAAGCTTTTTAAAATTTCATTCACTGAGTTTATGTTTTGTTTAAAGTGCTTTACTCTAACTACATTGTGCTTTTTTTTTTGAAAGTTTGTCTACAATAAAATATTTAAATTTATTTTGAATTAATATTAATTACTTTGTTGGGGTGGTACAAAACCATAACCTGAGGCTCCTACAATAACGCCACTGGATTCATCAATTGCATCTGGGGGAGATGGTGGGAAGACAACGGGTCCTAGAAAAATGAATATAAAATTAATGTTTTGAGGGCCAGTAATTATGAGAGAATTAAATATATTGTTTAGTTTTATTTTAAAATATCGTATTTTTGTTTATTATTAATAAATTTTCACTTTAGTTTATAAAAACATTGCAAATTTAACGTCTCTCTCAAATGTTTTTTATTTTATTTAAAAAAAATTTACTCATCGAAACTTAAAAAATTCTGATCTTGCTACTTGAGTCTATTAATTAGAAGGAAAGTATTCCAACCCGAATCCGAAGATTTTAATTAACTGTGGATATGATGTAGAGGAGAAAAAAACAAGTATTCTTTTAGAAGCCCAATCTCACGTTTAAGTGTTAAAAAGTGGCGTGTAAAATTTGTTTTTTTTTTGCATGCGTAAATGTCTTATATTTACAAAAATATACATAATTTTTTGTATACTGAATTAAAGTACTCAAGAAAACAAAAATTTTGATATCCATATTGCCTATATCGTGGAGAGAGTTGCCACATTTTTAAATTATTATTTTAAATAATAATAAAAACCAAATGATAACGAATATCGGAATCACGAATACCCTCTCGATTAAATTAAGTAGGCATTGCCATAAATTATTATTAGCTAAACTTAACTCAAATTCCTTAATAAAGTGCCAGATTTAATGCACCTAGAAAACAGACTCGGTAGTAGCAACCGTATTTGTTGCTAATCTAATGTTTCGGTTGTAGCGATAGAATTTCTCGGATGTGACAACAAGCATTCGATTGAAACAAAATAATTCCTTAACTGAAATTCCGTGACAAATATCAAAAAATTTGGTAGCTACAACCAAACCATTCGATTGGCTACATATTCACTAAGAATATTATGTAGTTTACTGTTTGTAGTTTAATAAAGTTTAATAAAAAGTTTTCAGTTGAGTTGAAAATAAAGGAACATGCATTTATTTTTCAAATAAATATTTTTTTTCAACTTTTTATACATTTGTTCAAAATAGTTTACTACCATTTACTGATTTATTCATATACATTTATTATTTTCATTTGTTTAAAATTTTATAAAAATTTAATCACAAAAATGAAATATTGTAGTTTATTTGTTTCCGTTTCCGTTTCCGTTACAGTTATTTTATTTTTTTTTTTAAATATTCAAAAAAGTCGTGTTTGTAATTAAATTAGTTGTTACTTTCTGTTTCCGTTCTGTGTCGTTCTGTTCTGTAGGTAATATTTTGTAATTACTTTTTCTGTGAAAGGAATCAGCTGTTTTACAAAGTAAAAGAAAATCCAAACAAAAACATTCAAATCAGGGATGATAAATGCGATTTTAAAATAGTACCAACCTGCATATAACATAGTACTTTTTCGGCATCCAAAGTATAAAAAAAAAATTTAGATATAAATTAACAAACAACAAGTGCATGCATAAATTTGGTTTTACCAATTTTTTTCTTTGTACCCTCCAAAATGAACAATTGCAAATGAAACAACAAAAATATATTAAAAAAGATATGTTAAGAGGTGAAAACAAAATTTTGAGGTGAAAAACTTTTTTGGATGTAAAAAAAATAAAGTGTGTGGTTGAAAATCATTTTTGTGGTAACAAAACTATTTTTGAGGTAAAAAAAAAAAATTTTGTGGACAGAAAAGAATTTGCGGTGAATTTTAAATATTATTCACCTCTTAGCGTCTGGTGGAAAAATATGACGTTATATTTTATACACCAGACACTACAATGAATTCTAATAATATACAGTGCATTATACACCAATTTGTATGGAAAATTTAGAGGTACTTTCACATTGTCACTCATTACTATTGAACCGCTGGACCGATTTTGCTCATTTTCAGTACCAAACTTTTCGGAAAAATGTACATAAAGCTATGTAAAAATGAGCAGTGCGTACTAAGAATATTAGACGATATTAATATAAGAAATTATTAAAATTTTGAGATTTTTTTTTTAAATTCACCAAATTTTTAATATTTTTTGAATGTGCTATTAATATCTTGCTGTATTGAATTACGTTTCTCACAGTTTTTTGTGAATTTAATCCTTGTGATTGGTTGCAAACAAATTTGTTCGTGAACTCATTCAATTTTAAAAACACGCTGCTAATAGTCAATTTCACATTTTTATAAGATTTTTATTATTTACTTTTTTGAAAATCAAAATTAGTTAATAATTATAACCCTTAGTGATTGAATTCAATAATTGGTTTAATCGATTACTAAAACTCTAATGTAATCATCTGTAATCAGTCGCACTCAGTGAATTCTGCTTGAATTCACAGCGTTTGGTTCCAAATAAATTCATTGTTCATATGGGACTGCAAATCGAATTAATAATTATTGAATTTTAAAAGGACCAAGAAATTCATACATAGAAAAATTTGTACATCTGAGGTTCAAATAGTACCATAACAAGTACTATAGTACCAACTTTATCATCCCTGATTCAAATATTGAGAAAAAGATTTCACAACAAACCAATACATATGCACTTTAGACTGTCACTTACCCAGTTGGCATAATCGTCGAAGATGACATTGTCTTCAAGGATTTCTTAAAGACAATTTGCAATTTGTCGTTCACGCCATTTGTCGCTGAATTTGTGTCTAACGACGACTTTATCGAAATTATCGTTGACGACAAGGTGGTTCATAAAATTCTTAACTAATCATGTAACATTTTCCGTTGGGGAGACGTTTACCGACAAATTCCCTAATATGTAATTTTTACGCTCTATCGGGGATAATATGAGCGACTATATATTAAATCTTATCGTGTATCATACAGTATTGACGCAAATATGAGCGACAATGTATTAAAGCTTATCGTTTATTATGATGTTTTGACGACAATATGAGCGACGTAGTCTTGAAATTGTTTTAAGTCTAACAATTTTGAAGAACAAATAAGCGACAAATTAATGTAGTTGTCACCTATTGCATTCTGTTGAAGACTGTATGAGCGACAGTGTCTTGAAATTGTTTCAAGTAAAACAATGTTGAAGACGAAATGAGCGACATTTTCTTATAGTAGTCATGTATAATACACTCTGCTGACGATATTATGAGCGACAAAGTCACTTAGTTTTTTTATGCTTTGTGTTGAAAAAATATACACGAAAAGTAACGGAATAATGTAACGGAACAATATGAGCGACAATGTATTAAAGCTTATCGTTTATAAGGCAGTATTGACGACATTATCAACGACCTTGTGTTGAAATAGTTTTGAGTCTAGCGATGTTGAAGAACAAATGAGCGACAAATTAATGTAGTTGTCACCTATTGCATTCTGTTGAAGAATGTATGAGCGACAGTGTCTTGAAATTGGGTTAAGTAAAACAATGTTGAAGACGAAATGAGCTACATTTTCTTATAGTAGTCATGTATAATGCACTCTGCTGACGATATTATGAGCGACAAAGTCACTTAGTTTTTTGTATGCTTTGTGTTAACACGAAAAATAACGGAATAATGTAACGGAACAATAAAAAACAAAAAGAAAACAAAAGAATGCAAAAATATTGAGTTGAACTTTAAAAGTGATTAAGTGAAGGTGTAAAATTATATAGTGTGTTAATTGTCTGTAAAAATTAAGTTATTTATTTTGGTAAGTAAACTAAGTTATAAGTAAACTAAGTATAAACGTATAATTTTTAGTGAATATTAAAAAACATTGATTGAATATTATTATTTTTTTGATCATTTATTAGGTTGGAACATTTAAGCGTATACTATCCGGTAAAGTGCAAAATCTAGAAAGAATATTGTCTAAAAATATTATTGTTGCCTTCAACTACGATGGTACAAAAGGAAAAGAGTCACTCAAATGTTATTCGAACGTGTTAATGGCACTTTATGGTAAGCTTTAACATTTATAATTTAAAATGATTGCATATTCAAGATCAGTACTTTTATTTAATCTAAATAGTTATATCTTTTCAAATAAAAAAGTTCTGGCTGTTTTTTTGTTGCCTAACTAATTACAATGAAAATAAAAAATATTTTCTTTTTATTAGATGCCACCAAAGAAGACGGTATAACATACGAGGCATTTAAAAAAGAATTGCGTTATACAATTCATAGAATCAAAAACACATTTAACAAAGCAAAAGCAAGAAGATAAAGTAAAGAAAATAAAGAAAATGAAGAACCTAAGGAAAAAGAAACAGCTAAAGAAAATGAAGAGCCTAAAGAAAAAGAAACAACTAAAGAAAATAAAGTACCTACAGAACTTAAAGACAAAGAAAATGAAAAAACTAAATAATAAACAAATCTCTTATACTTTTTATAATTAACTTTCGAATTTTAACTTTAATTATTTACTTTTAGCTTTTATTAAATTTTATTAACCATGAATTGACAAATTTTAATTTAAATGAAATCTTAATCTCAATTATAATTTTTTTTGTATATTATTAAAAACCAAATTAAAAATAAAAAACAAATAATAATTTAGGAATATAATACAAACATATGTATATATTTTATTTCATTGACTTAGTAAATTTTTGTTTAGTTTTTTATTTACCATGAATTGCCATATTTTAATTAAAATAAAGTTTTAATTAATATTAAAATACTTATTTTGTTTTTATATAATTATTAAAAATTGAATTAATAATAAAATTAATTTAAGAATATATTTTATGGAGAAAATATACATTTTGTCATTGGCTAAGTTAATTTTTTTCAGTTTTTTATTTAACATGAATTAAAATATTTTAATTAAAATTAAGTTTTATTTTTTATTATAATACTTTTCTTATTTTTATATAATTATTAAAAATTAAATTAAAAAAAAAAATATTTTGTATATATTTTATTTTATAGAGAAAATATCCCTTTTGTATGTCTTCGGAAAAGTATATAATGGCAATCTGAAATATATGTCCATACAATTTGCATTGTGCATGAAATATTTTTGAGATACGACATTGTATACAAAAACACATAAAAGAGATTTTTCTGTAGACAATGCAGTTATATAATCGTCGGTGAAATGGTGGACGATTATGTCGCTTACAATGTCGTACACGATTTAGTGGAGGATAGTGTTGCCAATACTGTCGTCTTCGATATGATGGATATGTTGTCACCCACATTGTCGTCGATGAAGTTCCGATGATTCAGTCGCCCACTAGGTCGCCTACGATATGGTTGAGGATAGTGTTCCCCATACCGTCGTTGGCGATTTGGGGGATATTTTGACGTTTATATGATCGTCGGTGATATCGTGAAGATAATGTAGCTCATATTGTCGTCGACGATGAGATTAGAAACAATTCACTTATATACTCGTTGAGGAAAAATTAAAACAATTGTCGCTTATATAGTCACTAATTGCCTCATTTGAAACATTAGCGACCACATAATCGAAGGAGTCGCTCAATTGATCGTGTATGATTTTCGCGACATTTGTTCGAAAAAGTCTTTGACGATTTGTTTGGACTGTCACCAACATGTCGTTTAGGATTTTGTATGGTCGTGTACCCATCGTCAAGGTTGTCTTGACGACACATCCAACTGGGTAACGTTGAATTCTATTTTCAATAGATTTGTTCGCAACAGAACAGAACGAAAAAGTTAAAACTAACTACACATACAGACTTTCAATTGAACAGAAACAAAACAGCTGATTCGTAACAGAACAGAACGTACAAACTAATTCTGCCTTAAATCATTATTAAAAAACTGAAATACTTTTAAATAACTGAAAATAATTTTTATTTTACTGATCTGTAGTTAAAATTTGACTTATTATTCTTATTATTCTTATTTTTAACTTATTATTCTTTTGTTCTTACGGATTTGCTAGTTATTTAAACGATATTTAAAAATAAATAACATGAAACATTTGATTTAAATGAAAAGTAAGTAGACCGGATTATAAGTGATTTATCATTTATGTAAAATTACATTTTCAATTAATTTAAACTACAAACTATTTTGAGTGTACGGTTGCTTCTACCGAATCCGTTTTTTAGAATAACAAGAATACTTAAAATTTTTATACATTTTTTATACAGCAATGAATGTGTTATCAATTTGATTTTGTATCAAGTTACTTTAAAATAGAACAAAATAATATGAAAATTCGAAAAATGGTGTAATTTTTAACACCACCTTGTAACCCACCCCTAAACATAAGATTAGAGAGTAAAAAAATACATATCTCTTAAATTTATATTCTCTACAACATGCCCAAAGTTCGCTAAGATTTTCGGGTCTGGGACGGGATAACTCCCTTGTTAGAGAAAAAAATTATGGATTTTCGTCGATGTTGGGCAGAAATTTTTTGGAACTTTAAACAATGTCCATTTGAAATAAAAAATTTTGGATAAAGACTTTCAATAAATTACCGGCTTTTAACAATGAAAGCGTTTATTAAATTGTTTGAAAATCGTAGCCTACCAAAATCCTGCAATCTAAAATAAATATTTTTTCAATGAAGAGGTTTTATCCTGATTTTGTGTTAATTATCTAAACAAAATTTATATATTTCAATGCAAAAAAAAAACACAACTTTTAGCCAAATATAAAAAAATGCATTTGCATTGAATTCCTTGTCTTAGAAATAAGTAACATTTTCTAGTGGAATAATTAAACTGGTTTACGGTGCCTAAAGGCAAACTTACAGTGACTTAAGGCAGCTGAAACGAGGAACTTGACTCGGCGTAGGCGTCCGCCAAGCATTCCTTCAAAAAGGTGCACAAATGCCAAAAGTCCCCCTTGGAGGCCTGTCAAAATGAGTTTAGGTAGGAAATTGCATTTAAAATATATACTTCTTTAAATATGACCCAATTCACTAATGTGGTGCTTTTGAAGATTTTGCCCAGGAACGAAGGAAAAATAGGGTTTAAAAGGGTAAAATATTCCCCCTTGACAGACTGACCAAACCACTAAAGCGACGAACTTGTAATTTGGTTTTCGTAGGCATCCGCTTAGACAAAATATTTGAAACTTCCTACGGGTAGGATTAAAAAGTGAATTTCCTCTTAACGGCCTGCACAAACTTCGGAGAAGCATAAATTGGTATTTGAAGCATGTTCCATAAATAGAGGAGACAAGAAATGGCAAAATCCACTATGTTTATGACCAAAAAATATTGGAAAACAAGCAAAAAATAGCAAAACTACGAAAATGGTAGAAAAATTACACTTTTTAAAAGAAAAAGGCATTTAAAGCGAATAATATCTGAAAGAGGCAAAGCTCAAAAATCTTAAAAAAGCCAAAAAAGCCAAAAAAGCAAATATGAGTAAAACTTACCAAAATAAAAGCATATTTGACTTCTCTGTCCATAACTTTTAAGTATTTTTTTTATTTAAAAAAAATGTGTTTAAGTGACAATACAAATGGCGTTTTGTTAAGTTTTGAGATTAAGCTATTGGATTATGCGGCTTTTCCCGGAGAGCTCTTTTACCTATATATTAAATATTTGAAATAAATGACCATCCTAACATAATTCATAAGCAATATTGGTATCAAAACTTTTGTTTTCTAGAGTACTTTAACGCTGCGTACAAAAATAAATTTAAATTTCATAATTTCAGACATGTTTCCATACAAAAACATATAATTTTGACCTTAAACGTGAGATTGGGGCAATAAAAAAAAATACGTGTCCCTTATTTTTTTATCGTTTATCACATATACAAATTTTATTTAGATCGGAGAAAATATTTAGGGAGACTCTCTTAATTTTCTTGACTATGTTTCTTGATTACGTATTTGGGTTGTATTAAAACAAAGATCTATTTTAAATTTTTAAATTTTCTAGAAAAAACAACGTATTTTTTTGAAAAAAACAACAAATTATTTTTCAGAAAAAATTAAATTAAAATTTCATACTTTAAAATTTGAATTGCAATAGGTTTATTATTGTCAATATCGAAAATATTGATTTTTGTTTGCATAAATAAAATTAACCGACATGACTATAACATTGGTCCTCCACTTAAAAGTGCACGCTGAGTTAAATGGTGTTTTTTTGCCGGTCCCACTATGTTCCATATGATTACCTAAAAAAGTTCGTTTCGGATCTGGATAAAATGGACATCGCTGAAAATCTTGTTTAGGTAGCTTAAACATTATATGTAATATTATATATTTTCCAGAGAAAGGAGAAGGGAAAAACATTTTTTTTCTAAACTATGAACAATTTTTACAAACATTAGTTTTCTTTGGTTTTTTGAAACCAAATAAGACCTAAGCTTCGATCTTTCCAATGATGATTGTCATTTCCCAATATAAAGCCAATATTTTAATAAAAAAGTCATACAACACAATATATTATACGAAAAAATACTCTAAAGGTAAATTAATATTCTTAAAACCCTTTCTAATTTGTTGGAACTTTTGATTTGTTTCTTTGCAATTATCTACTGTACTTAGGACTTAACAACTCCTTGCCACTGGGCTGGGTTCCAGGCCATGAGGGGCATGAGGGCAACGAACGGGCTGACTGTTTAGCCAACTGCGGAGCTCGTCGACAATTCATTGGCCCGGAACCCTTCTGTGGCGTACCCAATGGGTATGTCAGAGAGAGGCTCAGAAGATGGAGGGAGTCGGAGTTTGGGGCCTATTGGGCCAGATCGCCTGGGCAGCGACAGGCGAGGCTGTTTATATCTCCCTCTGGGGAGAGATCGCGGAAACTCTTGTCTATGACGAGGGGCGAACTAAGGACCGTAATGGGTTACCTCACAGGACACTGTGGCCTTAGGTATCAATTGTACAAGATGGGATGATCCTCTACGGATACGTGCAGGTTTTGTGAATTGGAACCCGATACCTCTGAGCATGTTCTCTGCAAATGTCCGAGGCTCTCCGACAGGAGGGTGCGTTATTTTGGTGGTCGAATAGTGACGCCATCGGACGTTTGGAACTGTTCACCTGGTAGGATAATTGGCTTCGTAGGGAGCCTGAACCTATAGGGTGTATTCGCTGGCAGCACAAAATACCAATTTCTGGTCGCGGTGCATAGTGCCACTAAAATCTAATCTAATAGCGCAATTTTATTATAGTTCCCGCATAAAGCATTCTGAAGTTTGATACATTTTTTTGTTTAAAATAACTAAAAGTTTATATTTTAAAGTAATTCGACTTTTACGATGCCTATCGATTAAACATAAAGGCGTTATTTGCCGATATGGGTATTAAAATTAGCAAAATAACGTAAAAATTAATTTATAAAATGTTGTGCAGTAATTTTGGTTCGCTAATGCAACTTTGTTCCTCTTAAGGAACCATAGGACATTAAATATTATATATATATATATATAATGCAACTTTAATATTAAAAAGGGATTAAAATCCGTTTTTAGAAAATGCACTGTATGCGGAAAGGTTTTGTTTTAAAATAACCTGCAAAAATGTTTTTTTTCATCTGTATCCGATAACTCCTTTTTAAGATAATCAGTAAAAACTTTTCCAACTTTTAAAACGCACCCTCTTTAAAAGGGAAGTAACCTGAAACAAGAAATTTTGGAAAATTTGAATTTTTGTAAATTTAAAATAAATAGTGCTCCATCTAATATTTAAATTTTTATCGCAAAATTGTATTAAATCAACCCACATACATAATCAAGAAAAACATTTTTGGTGTTCTCACTTTTGTGGTAAATCTTTTCCCTGCGAGGCGTGGAAAGGTATTTGGCATTGGGCATTTAAACACATAGATTATTTAGTTACGGAAGTCGGTGTTGGGCATTCCCCAGAGTAGAACACCCCCAAGACCGGCTACGCATAAAGGAATTGTTTTACAAAAAACTAAATAGTTTAATTGCAGCAATCACAATAGCCCAGAGTACACAGGCCTTAAAAATTTATATTTTTAAACAATTTAATTAACTTACCTCTGTTTTGTCTAGGATCTCTTACGTTAGCTTGTGCAGGGAAATCAATTGAATTATAATCGATTTGTCTACTGGGCAATTGACCGAACAGGAAATGTTGGCCAGCCACCAAAGCTAATGAGGAACAGATGGCAAAAATGATCATTAACTATAATTAGAATATAAAAAAAAAATACATACATTTTATTATAATTGTAAATCAATAAAAAGCGGTACTTATTTAAATTAAGAATAAAAATAGTTACAAAACTACTTTTTGCTACAAGACTTTGCTTTAAATAGTTTAAAACTGGTAAGACAATTAAAAATATACTTATCATTGAACTAATTAATTTTATTAGATTAGATAAATTTAAGAGAACAATTAAAAAATTTAATCATTTAAAAATAAATTAGCTGCTTTTTTTTTACCTAATTTATCACTTTGACCATTTATAGTATTTTGTATTATTTTTATTAAAAGTTCATTAATCACTTAAGTTTTTTTTTTAATGATAAATTGTAAAATCATTAACAATCATGACTTTAACCTTTATTTGGCCCTTAAGCTAACAATACGTACATAAATATTTCATGGTAATATTACGAGCATTTTTCTTTTTTTTACCCCTTTAAACAAAAGGTTCAATTCGTTTGAACCTGGTGCAAGTAAGACACAAACCTGCTACTTCAGGCTTCCGCATTTGAAAGTTTTTATATTTTTCGATATTATAAGCAGACAAAGAAAAACGTAACGAAGCCTTGAAAAATACTTTCCCAAACTCATTGCTTTAAGTAGTTAGTATGAAAATATAAATATTTAAGAAATTGTTTTCATGGATTGCTATAATCTCGAAAATAAAATTTAATTTAGAGTACCCAGCAAAATATTTGTTGGTACAGTATCGACTAATAAGTCATTATCAGAGACAGGAACTTCATGAACTAAAAAATAGTGTTTATAATACGCATGAAAAATCTTAGAATATGAACTAAAAATTAAAGAATATGCACTTACATATTTTTATTATTATTATTATATTAATTAATAATCATATAATTACAAATTATATACTATTTCCCTAACCGAGCACTAGCTACTATGGCTTTCGGCGCGTTGTAGCGAAAACAGACCAGTGCCTCTGGTGGGAATCGAACCCACGACCCCCGCACTGATAAGCCAGCACGCTACCAACTAGCCTACCGGGGCGCACTTACATATTTTTTTAATTTACTATTTTCATGTTTTTAAGCAATTTCAATTAAATATCAAAGATTGTCAAATGCATATTAATTAAAAATTAATTGCAACTGTCTATATAACGTTGAAATAACACTGTACTAAAAATACATTATAAAATTCGCCCTGTGGCAATGTCTCTAACTTAAACGCAAAGTTGTCAACACTAAACGTAAAAATTATACGTCAATCTGGCAACGTTGTGAAATAGAGACGGAGGTGATTAGAAAAATAAACAAAAATCTAAAAATAGAATTTTTGTGTTTGTTAGTGTTGGTCACTTCTGAGTATAATATACAATAACAGAAAAGCTAACAGGAAAGAAAACTTAAATTTCGCTGCATTACATTAGAGGCCATAATTGGGTGTGATCGCTAAACGGTCATGACTTGGTATTGTTACGTTTGTAATGTAAGAAGAAGCGCAGGTTTGGTCCTCAGGTTGTTGAAAAAATTTATCATATAGAGACAATCTGACAATTATAATACACAAATAATTACAAATCACAAATAATCACTCACAATCAAATCACAATAATCAAATAATCACAATCAATAATAATCAAATAATCAAATAATCACAAATGTATTATAATACAATTTAAATGGAAAAATCACTGCTGACGCCTGTCCATAAAAAAAGGCAGAAACTAGTCTAGTCTGATTGGAAAATTAATAGTGTTTATAATTTTTAGAGAAAAAAGTTTATTCTTCTTCAAAATTATTAAAAATACGAATTTAAAGGCAAAATAAGTAAAAATATGCATTAAAGGTAAAAATATGCAAAAATATGCATTTATAGTAAAATATGCAAAAATATGCACTAACAAATCCATGCAATTTTAACGCAAACTCTTTTATTTCCAAAGATATTTTGTTTACCCTACTCATAACTTAAGGGGAAAAAATTAGCATTTTCCTGAACTTCCGGTCCCTGGCCATTATTATTTGCTTACTTGCCTTTGGCAAATTTAAACGAACTGCCGCTTTTAGAATAAGTTAAAAATAAAACTTTTTCAGCGAAACGTTAATAAAACTTTTTGCTTGGTTGTGTTTGATTAAAATATAACTGAATAGGATTATGCAGTTTTCAGGTCTACAAGAGAGTGCATAAATTATCAGTAGTTAGTTATAGTTAAACTTAAACTTATAATGATAATATTTATATTTTATTTGAGTAAAAGTGGATACAAATGACTTCATTTTGAATAATACACTTTTAAAAACTAAGAGTTAAATTTAATTTTCTAATGTCTGCTTTAAAATTCTCGCAATTTCTCAAAAGTTCGTTTTTGTCATATTTATGTCCATGCAAATACATAAAAAAATTTCTGTGGCGGAAATGGGATCAAAAGAATTTGAAGACCCTTTAATATTGATTTTAAATATTAATGAAAACGATAATTTCTAAACATTTTTATTCAAACTTTTCAAACTTATTCTTTTATACAGGTTTTTTTTACAGAAAAAATGTTTTTCTACCCTGAAAAAAGTCAGTAATGTCAGCAACATATTAGCTGGGAGCATCTTTGCAGAAAAATCCTAATATCGGCAAAAAATTTGGTAAATTTATCAAAATTATTGCTGAATTTATAATTTTTTTTTTTGATATTTTTCTGCTATTATTCTCCCAGCAAAAATATTGCTGACTTAACTGACTTTTTTTATTGAGTGTAGTTAAGAAATGAAATTATTAAATCTGGTTTATTGTCGGCTGACAAACAAACTGAAAATAAGTACACTCAGGGAAAAAAGTTTGAAACTGTTTCATAAATCGTTGGTCATCAATTATTCATCATATTTATGAAGTTTCATAAAAATTAATGTCAAATGTTTCATTAATCTTCTTCCTTTCATAAAAAAGTTTCATAAACCGTGTGGACATATTTTTTTTTTTGTTTTCCTATCAATTGAAATTCAGAATTCCTATTTAAAATTTAGAAATCAACAACAGAAATTAAGAATTTACATTTAAAACTGTTACTTGTAATTTAGATTTTCTATTTAAAATTCAGAAACCATTATAGCATCAATTGAAAGTCAGAAATTCTAATAACTTGATGTGTTCGAAATTTTGCATGGCATTTTGTGGAAATAGAATTTCTTAACCTCAATTAATATTTTTAAATTCAGAATGAAAATTTTTAATTTAATTATTTTTTCTGAATTTTAATTTTTATTAAAAATTTTTTTTTTATCAATTTTATTTATCAATTGATATTTTAGAATAACTTAACTTAATTAATTTTTTCTGAATTTTAATAAAAATGATTATCAATTGATATTTTATAAATTTCAATTTGAAATTCTGAGTATTTATTACTCTGAATTACAGTTGCAAAAATATTGGGTTATAAAAATATTGTATACAAAATTAATTTTTGTCATTGGCTGTAGCCTTCATTGTGTTTGTACGCTATCCAAAGAAAATTTTTGATTTCATAAAAAATTATTTCATATTTACATATCGCCTTATAACATTTCATCAAAGAGCTTAGAAAATAAAGAGATTGCAATACTCTCACATACTGAGAAGAAATATCTAACTTGTGGCTGCAAATATTTTTTTCGCGACTTTATTTTGATAAATTGACTTTTTTTATGTTGCTGCTGACAGTTTTCGACATATTTGTTATGATTTGAGCAACAATTTGTTCAAGTCATTTATGTTTTTATCTATCAAGTATAACATGTCAAGCTAGCTCAGATGGTAGAGCAGTTGACTAATAACCTGGAGGCCCGCCAATGACATATGGCAAAAAAGAGTATGGGTTTGCTTACATAGATAATAGTGATTTGCGAAGTGAGATAGAAATAAAAACCGCCATATAAATTGTCTATCCCTTTCTGTTTATCACTATTATTTTGACATTTCATTTTACTCATTTGTTTACCACCATTTTGGATTCATCTGCTGATTCCTGTCTGTGTAGTTTGTGATTTGTATGTTTTAAATACATGCAGTATAAGGAGTTCATATTACATATACAATAATAAAATTCCTCATACGACATGTCGTTTTAACATACAAATATGAAAATATTGAAGAAGGGAAGGGATTTAACTAATATTTTTTCCAAAAACTAGTCCGAGTTATACGACAGGGAGACGGTGGAGCACTCAATGTGCCACTGTCCCAGCATGTTCCAGGGTGAAATGTCTAAGGGACTACCTATTCCGAGATCTCGAGGAAATCTCCGGAATCGGAATTTTGAGGCTACTGTCATTTGCCAAGAGAGCAGTTATTATCTGATAACGCTAGGGACCCAATGGTCTGTGACCGGCCAGCTCAACCTACTCGATAAAACTCTTTGGAAAGTTTGGAAATTTTTCTTAGAAATGTTGACTTAAGGCCTATTTTACTATCACATTCACATTTCTCACATTCACAATACAAATACAGAGATAAAAACATTGCAAAGTTATTGTTAGTATATCAGTTAATTATTTTTTTTTTTTCATAAATTATGCAAATAAAAGCAGAATAAAGTAATAACTTGGCAAAATCTTACTAGTTTTTGCATTATTTATGCGAACAAACGTTATTAGCTGATATGTTAGCAATTATTTCACAACGATTTTGTATGTGTATTTCTATTGTGAATGTGTGAAAGAAAATCCTAACATCAAATGTGACAATGTAAAAAGGGCTTTAGAAGCTAAAAAATCTTTTAAGGGCAATTGGATTTGTATTCTTTGCCTATTTTTGAGCAGGGTTTTTCTTTTAGTGTAAAGTTTAACAATTTTTGTTTCACCAACAAAAAGAAAAAAACTGAAATTGTTCATTGAAATTGTTGCATTAGTGGTGATTTGCCAAAAACTGGTAGTTATTTATGTAAAAAGAGGTTTGAAAGCAATGATAAGTACTAAATAGACAAAAATTATGCTATACAAAATAAAGAGTCTGAGTAACTACGTCAACATTCACTTTTCCAGGGGGGTATTACTTTTTTTTTTTACCAATAAACAACGTACAAAGTCATATCAAAATTAATCGAAAATTTCATATGGTTCGAAACTCTATGTTGCTTAACATTTTTGTTAACTTGAAATCAGGGACCGAAATTAATATTCCTTTTATCATAGAAGTCAGATGTAAAAAGTTATTTTGTGACTTTTAATTTTTCGAGCAAAAATAGAAGTTATTTTTTTACTTTTATTTTTTGGAGCAAAAATAAAAGTGATTTTTAGACTGCAATTTTTTCGGGCAAACTACTCTAACTTTTTAAGTAATGTTCCGATTTTTATAAATTTTTTTATTTTTTTTTTTTATAAATCGGATCATTAGAATCTTTTTGATATCTTGTTTGATATCTTCTTTCATATCTACTTTCATATACTCAAATAAACAGTCTATATACAGAAAGATTGCAACAATGCCAAAACATTATATAGTCGAGAATATTGCAGAAACTACATCATTGATGTTTCTCAAACAATTGGTGGTGATACATCAAATTGTCTTGTTTAAAATATCCATAATTCAAAGCGGGTTCTCCATGAAGTCAAAAAATCTTAAAATATAAGTAAGAAATTCTCATATTATTCCCTAAAAAAAAGTAAAATTTAATTTTTTTTCCAATGCAGAATATTTTTAAATTACGCAAAAATCAAGATCAATAGTTCAGAGTATAATTTTAAAATTTTTAAATGGTCTTGGAGCTCTTAATCCCAATCTGTATTCAGAACTTTTCAAAGTCATCAAGTTTTTATGATATTCTAGCATAAAATGGACTTGGAGGAATTCTGAATACGGATTCAGAGCGCCAAAGACAAATTAATAAGTCTAATCCTGACTATGGGACTATGGGTGGTGAGTTTTGCGAAATTTAAAATTTGTATGTATTGAACAAAATGTAAATTCTACTTATCTAAGAATATGTTATAAGAATGGAGATCACACTCTGAATTTTGGATATGTTATACAAGATAATATGATCTATAACTGAAAACTGTTTAAGTAAAATCAAAAATGTAGTTTGTGAAATATTCGCGAAAAAGTAAATTTTAGCATTTTTGCAAACTTTCTGTAAAGAGACTGTAACATTTTCTACCAAATAACTTACAGTACAGGAACCAATCTTTCATATGAGATACATTTTGTAAAAATCGGACAAAACTTCGAAAGTTACAGCAGTTTAAACATGAGTTATTTCTCTCAGTTTTAATAAAAATTTCGAACTTTGAGAAGTTATTCAACACAAACTGCACCGAATTTTGAAAAACTGAATACAGCACATACATCTTAGGAACGTTGAATATCGATGTGATTATTTTAAACGATATCCATACGCTGAGAGAATTCTCTGCATAATATCAATAAAATTTTGCATTAGAATGAAGCGTTTAAATAAAAAAAAAAATTTCATTAAAACTGTGAAGCTTTTTCATAAAGTTTAGGAAATTTTTCATTCACATTGTTAAGAAAACTTCATCAGTGTAGTAAAAAAATGTAATTTAAACTAGTCCAAGAAATTCTATATGTATAGTCCCATATCCGTAGACCGTATCGAAAATTTTTGGAATGACTCTATATGTTCTATAAAATGTTTTAATGCATAAATTGGAAACATTAATTAATATCATTAAGACAGTATTTCACATGGGACTTATCCCTACGCGAACCTGTAGATTGAAATGACCGTTGAAGGTGTTGTAGAGGAGCAATTTCATTTTTAAGGGTTAAAAAAAATAATTGAAAAATTTATTTGTTTTCGTATGAGAACATTTCTGAAGCTTACGAAAACTAAATTTATTTTTAAGCAGAAATAAAATTCTGGTAAAGATTATATCGGGCACCCAGAGTGGCCAGTTTATTAAATTTTTTAAATATGACGGAAAAAAGCTATCCGGTAAAAGACGTTTAAAAGTGGATTTCATCAAATTGGCAATAAATATCCTAATGCAACTACAATTTTTTAATAAAGAGCCAGTTTTAAAATAGAGTTTTTTGAATAACAAAAATACGTGGAACATGCCTCGTCCGAAGAGGACTTAACCAAAAAGTGAGATTTGGTGTTCTCACTTTTTGGTTAAGGGTTTCCAGATTATGTGTTTAATTGTCCCAGAACAATTTCGCGATAAAAATCCAAATCTTCGATCAAACATTTTTTGCAAAAATCTATTTTGAATTTGAAAAAAATTTTAATTTATGCGGCTACACAGAAAAAATTTTCAACCCAAAATATCTAATTAATGATTTGATTTGAATTTAATTAAATTTGTTTCGAAACAAATATTTAATTGAATCAATTAATATTTTAATTGCCTTTTATATATATAAATACATATTTTATTTTAGACGTAATACTCAAATTATTTTTTCATACACTGTATGCTTAAATAGAAAATTTTCAGTATAAAGTACCAAATGCATTTGAAGTTTACAAACAAAACAAACACACACAAACATACATACAAAAAGACGCAGCATTAACAAAAACACACATACCAACGTATAAATCACAAACTTTTTTTATGAATATCAATTTTTTTTTTTTGTAGAAGTTATTTATAACTTTTTTTTCCTTCTTAATTTTAATAAAAGGCTTAATTGATAGTATCATTGCCGTGATAGGTTCAAAATCAATTAAAATATTAATTGATGCAATAAATTTTTTAATTGAAACCAGTATTTAGTTTTTTCTGTGTATGTTGAAAACAATGGAAGACACGAAAAAACATTATATGGCCAAAATTATTGCTGAGGAAAAATTCAATTGATGTGTCGTACTTTAAAATTTTCACTGCAATATTATAGCTGTCAAACTGCAAAAAAGCGCACGCTGATTAACTGGTGGTATTTTTTTTTGTTGGCGGTCACGTCCCTTTAAAAGTGAGCGGGTTTTCAAATTTGCAACAGTTTTGTACGATTACATAAAAAAGTTCTTGTCGGATCCGCAGTTGTCAGTTTCTCTGAATTTATAAATATTTAAAAATACTCTTGTGCGCCCCGGTGGGCTAGTTGGTAGCATGCTGGCTTATCAGTGCTGGGGTCGTGGGTTCGATTCCCACCAGAGGCACTGGTCCGTTTTCGCTACAACGCGCCGAAAGCCATAGTAGCTAGTGCGCGGTTAGGGTAATAGTATATAATTTGTAATTATATGATTATTAATTAATAAAATTAAAAAAAAAAAATACTCGTACATAAATATTTAAATGAAGAGCCGTCAAGCATCTTTTTTGCATTCAATTTAAAACTTATCATTTAGTTAAATTTTCAAACAAGTTAACTATGAAACTGTTCCCGTAACTAATGTTTATATTTTAAATAATTTAGTTTAATTATTTAATATCTTGCGAAAATTGTTTTTATTTAACAAAATTGTTAGCTGTTAATATAAAATCAAATTAAATTTTTTTTTTGTTGTTTTGTTTAATTAACCAAGTATTTTTCAGATAATTATTACATGTTATCACGACAGGTTTTTTATTTAAAGTTTATTTACTTTAATTTTACATTGTTTAGATATTATCAGTGCCTTTTGTATATTTTTAAAATAAAGCGAACTTACTTGGCCGTCTAGCCAAGATACTGAAATTGAACAGAAAACTTAAATTGACCCAGTTCTTAATTTCAAATAATATTAAATGAACAAAAAATAATAATTAAAAATATAAGTTAATAAATTTTAATTGAAATAAATTGGAATATAATTCAAATTAATGAATAAACAATGTTTACACTGCGCAACTCGGAAAATAAAACAAGAGTACCGACCATTGATCCTAAATATTTCGGCCACGTGAAAAAACACTTATGGGCCAAATTTTTCACAAATTTGCGTAAAAGTTTTGCATGTTAGCACGCAGTTTTTTTTTTATACATAAACTTATAAAAATCAAATAGTTCATCTTAGTTTTTTTATGGTAAATACATAAAAGAAAGACCTTCATTAACATTTGGGTATAAAATTTGGTTAATATATCGCACACCTAGTACAAAAGTGATTCAACTCAAAATTTTTAATTTTTCAGAAATCGAAAAAAAATATTTGCAACTTTATACCAATTGGAACATAAAGAAAGACATAACTGTTTTTTAGCAACAGTTAACAACAACAAAATACACTGATGTTTTGTTTATAGATAAACAAGTATATTGTGCATAGTTTAAGCATATAAAACCGAAAAATTAAAATTTTGAGTTGAGTCACTTTTGAACTGGGTGTGCGATATGTGCAGCATTTGCAAGTAAATCCGCGTTTTTTCTCAGTTTTAACTATATTTTAATATTTTTGCACAATTTATCATACCATTTCGCAATCGATCAAAGTATTTTAGTACATATTCTAAAATGCAAATCTGACTAATTATTTTGTGTAAAAAATAAAAAAATGAGAAAATCGCGAAATGCGCTTAAAATTTATATGTCAGCATAGCGAAAGAGGACGACTTATGAGTTCGTCTTTTAGTATAATATGTAACTCGAATAATTTCTATAGTTTTATTTAATTAATTTTTACTTAAAATATTTATAATATAACACAAAGCAAATAAAAAATCAAGAGTTCCGATTTTTTTTTTTATCAAAATTTAAAAATTATTAAAATTTAATCAAAATTAAAGCACAATCTTTTAAAATGTGGTGTTTTACTATTTACTATTTTACTATTAAATAAATAATAAGGCATATCAGTGGAAAAATATAAAAAAAAATTATATTACTTTTTTGCAATTGTTAAATGATATTATTTGTTAAAGTTTGGAAAAAAGATTTTTGTTCGATTTAATGTTTTTTTTTTTTTTTGCAAAATAGTTAAACATTGAAATTATGTGATTAAGTTGAATATAGATCCGACTGCAAGAAGAGACTGAACTGCCCAATTAGAATTGAAACACTAAAAAATTATTATGAAATTAATTCAATTCGAATTTTGCAAAAAAAAAAATAATTTTGTTTTAATAGTAGTTTTGCTATTATTGAGATAATTTATTTTTTTGTTGAATATATATAGTGGGGAGCACTTTTGAGTACATGTAAGTACTTTTTACACCTAAAGATTCAGGCCGAAAATTGTTTGACACTAGAACTAAATTATACTTTTCTAAAGGTACAAGGTACGCTGAATCAGGCGTTCGAGCTATATTAACGAGAAAATGTATTTTTGATCAAAATGCTCCGATTTTTGACCTTCCTGGAAATACATTTTTCATAATACTTGGAACGTCACCTGAACAAACTACTCTTACCATTTTTTTCAGTTTTTCAATTTTTAAGATAACTTATTTTATAACTAGTTCTAGTGTCAAACATTTTTCGGCCTGAATCTTTAGGTGTAAAAAGTACTTACATGTACTTACAAGTGCTCCCCACTGTATATATGCATATATACATATATTTAAAAATTTAATTTCTGGATTTAATTTTACATTTTGTTTATAGTTTCGATGTCTATATAATTTAACAATCCATTTGAGTATAATAATGTCCATAATTCTTTATGGATATTTTAAAAATAACTTTTGAAATTACTAAAAATTTGATATTTTAGGCAGTGGTCTCGATGCGGAACGATTTGTTTCCAAAATTACCAAAGAAAAATATTATTATCAGTACAGTATTGCCCACGCATGGCGTTACTTAAAAAAGTTATACCCCTACTAAACAAATATAATATGTACATTAGGGTGGGGCGATTTGAACATCTCAATGGGTGCTTGGCGTTTCTGATTCTTGGGATTGTACTGATCGAAAAAGTCCACTAGACCATACGTCTACGGTGAAAATCGAGCTTCCAGATTTTGACTTTTTAGCCGTATTTTGTGAAAGTAACAATGTGTGGGATGGACATATTCAGGAAGTAGGAAGAGCTTATCCAAGATTATGATATCAATCTCTTCTTTGGAAGATTCTCTTGCAGATTAATGCATCAATCATATTTGTGGGTGGGGTTTAAGGGGTTATTTTTTAATTTCAAAATAGGGATTTTTTGCCGTATTTTGTGAAAGTAACAATGTATGGGATGGACATATCTCAGGAAGTAGGAGGTGCTTATCCAAGATTATGGTATCAATCTCTTCTTTGGATTCTCTAGCAGATTAATGCATCAATCATATTTGTGTGTGGGGTTTAAGGGGATTTAATTTCAAAATAGGGCTTTTTTGCCGTAAAGTCAAAATCTGGAAGCTCGATTTTCACCGTAGACGTATGGTCTAGTGGACTTTTTTGCTCAGTACAATCCCAAGAATCAGAAACGCGAAGCGCCCATTAAGATTTTTTTCCTTCCATACTAATCGCCCCACCCTAATGTACATTAAAACGGTAACTAAAACATTGCTTTATATTTTATTAAAATTTTTTTTTTTAAAATACTAAACTACTTAAGTCAATTTTGGTCGATTAATCGAATCGAATCATTAAAATAAAGTTTATTTTTATTATTGTTGATTTATAAACTTAATAAAGATAATTTGCTAAGTACATTGTCAATGTTTAATTCATTTTAAATTTACAATTTTAGTATAATTGAAACAAAATTAAAAGAAGTTTTTGCTTGTCTATTTAAAATTGTATTAGCCATGGACAAGACCTTGCTAATAATATATATTTTTTTTTTCGAAAATTTTAGTATTTTAATAAAATATAGCATTATTTTCCATACATAATGGTCTCATAAATATATTCACAAATAAATTTTTCATAATTTGTGCCAATGACAAATAGTATAAACTGATATTAAACTTTAGCTTGTTGGTTGGTTGGTTGGTTGGTTAGTTTATTAAATAAAACGCCTTCAAATGGACTTAAAGCATTAATTTCAAATTAAACTATGTATTCGATTACTTACTTTAAATGTATACATACATACATTCATACATACATACATACCCAGGTAGAAATTTGGGATGGTACAAAAAACGAAGAGTTTTCAAAACGTTTGTTTTTGATGGTACTAAAATAAAAGCGTTTCCAAAGCGATAATTGCAAATAATACGAAAAAAAAGCATTTAAAAAACATTATTTTGGATTGCTATTCGAACGTTCGGACAAAGTATTTTAGGAATACTTTTTATACAAAACTTACAAATATTTGTGAAATAAAAACACTGTAAAAACATTGGTTCAAAGCGTTTTTCCAACGTTTGTAAAAAGTACTTTAGAAGTTCTTATCGTACAAAATTTACAACGGTTTATAAAATAAAACCAATGTAAAACCATTGCGTTAAAGCGTTTTTCTAACATTTGCCAATAGTACTTTAGAAAATCGCTATTGTAATTTACATTATTCCATTTAACAAATCACAATTTAATTGAAAACGTTTTTAAATGAAATATATCTATTTTCCAATAGAGGGCTTTTTATTTTCATATTTGAATATTCGATTTTTAATTTCATTGATTTTATTGATATGTTTTTATATATCAAATTTAAATCTATTTTTTCTTTTGTGGTTGTCACAATATCGTTTCGTCAAAATTATGTTTTATGTTTATATTTTTTATACTAAATCACATTTCCCTTAATTTAAAACCCTGAAGTAATACTTTTATGTTTCAAGCTTATTAATTTATATTTTGTTACTTTAAAATATATTTTAATTAAATTCAATAAAAATATTATTTTTCAAAATGTAAATATATAAAATTGTTTAAAATTATTATTCTGATATTTGTGTTGAAAACAATGACAAAGTACTTTAATTGTAGCTTTTTTAACGCTTAGAGAACGTTAAAACTGTAAATTGGTATTTATGAACAATTCATAAAGATCTTTAAAATTTGTCTTTCGAGCGTTTTGACAATGTTCAAAATTACAACCCTCAAAGCGGCTATCATTTGGGTCGTTTTCATAACGCTTAATAACTGTAAGCCAAAATGTTCTGCAAATACTTATTTAACGATTGAAAAAGCATTTCAAAAATTTTGTTTTGCAATGTTTTGAGAACGTTATAAAATACCATCCTCAGACCGTAAATTTGGGTTATCATTTTGCACATTCTCAAAACGCTTTAAATTTGTAATTTGGTATGTTCTGAAAACGCTTGTACCATCATGAAAAATGCTTTTAAAACGTTTTAAAGATTGTATTTTTCTACCTGGGTACATACATGTGTAATCAACATAATCAACAAAACTATTAATAAAAAAAAAAAAAACAATAATAAAAAAATCGTAACAACAACTTTTACAATAAATAAATGGTACTTATTGACTTTGGTCTGATATTGAAAATTGATTTATATTTTTTTATTTGAAATATTTAACTTAAACCATTATTCTATGGAGGTAGTTAAATAGTCAGTTCAAAGGAGGAGAACTTGTTCAACAAGTTCTTTTCTTTTTTTATTTATTTATTTATTTATAAAAAATTAAAACATAAAAGTATGTTTTTATTAAATAAACAAGACAACAAATAATTTAATTTAACTAATATTTAATAAACAATAGCAAATAAACAACATTTTTAATTACTACAAAAAAAGTTATTGCATGCAACATTTTTATTAATTATTATGAAAATGACAACCTAGAAAATCATGCATAATACATTCTTATATTAAGTTCATTAAATATGTGCATTAGGGCTATAACTTATGATTTTTTTTAGGGCTATATCTTTTGATTTTTTTTTTTTTTTTGTTGCAATTATCAAATTTTATCTACCCGAGTAAAAATAATATTATATAATGTGATAAATTTTTATAAAATTTAATATAGTTAAGTATGACATCATGTATATATAAGATACAAATTTTCTTTCCACTGTAGTTTTTCGTAAAAAGGCATATTTAATTGTATCTTACAATATGTTACACCATACTTTACACAGTGGGGTGTTTGAAAAAAAATAATGATAATAAATACAGAACTTCTAAACTACTGATGCGATCGGTACGAATCAAATTGTAAAAGAGGTGTTATATTGTGATTGGGTCACCCAGTTTTAGCACAGGCTGTACTTACAGGTTGTCAAAGTTGACTACCTCGTATATAAAAATTCTTTTTGAGCGTGTAACTTTTGTAAATGTGAACGGATTTCAAAAATTTAAGTTATGTTCGCTGTAAGATAAAGAAAAAATATGCTTATAATTATAGGTTATCTTCTCTACTTTAACCCTCTAACTGGCAAACGATGTTTTGCAAAACATAAAATTAATCTCGATGTATATAAAAACAAAAAACTAACAAAACTATAAAAAAACTAAAATTTTTTTAATATAAATAGAAAATTTTTGGTCTTCAAAGTTTAGTAACGTTATGATGCTTTTTAGGAAAAGACCCTAACCACGTGCTTGATTACTAAGAAGACAAGAATGGAGCAAAATTAATGATTAATAGGGTTTTCTGTTAAAGTTCTGCCTATTATGGAGGCTCTAGCTTTTCTAAAACTTCGGGTTCTGATGAGATCTTTAGCCAGATCGAAATACTAGTATCAACCTAGCTAATATGTTTGATTTGCTTTATTTTTGTAAACATACGGAGGATGGAATAATAACATAAATAAAACATATATAAAAACAAAAAACTAACAAAAATGTAAAAAATTGTTTATCGTTGCTTAATTTAGGCGATATGAGCCAAAATATTTTAGGATGCATTTTGGAAACTAAAGCATATAAAAGAGAAGTTTTGGACAAATAATATTTCTCCTACCAAGTTATAACCACGCTCGAAAAACTATTTTTTCTGCTGCTAGTTAAGAAGATATGGCGATTTTCGCTTTTTGGAAAAAGCGAAATTAGGCGAAAAAGTATCTAAACTTCAATATATATTGTTCAAACTTCAACGCTTTGCTATTAATGCTTAATGTCTTCTTTCTGCAAAATTTCATAAAAATCCGTCCATTAGTTTATAAGTTAAGACGATGCCCTTTAGAGGAATCCTGATAAAATCCTGTGAGTCCTTGAACTAAAGTAAGGACTTATTAGTAAAGATGAAGCTTCAATCTTACTTATATTTTATTATAAAGAGTTTTTATTCAACTAAAATTGGTTTTTTTAGATTTTTTTAAACTATATGTTTTTAAAAATAATTAGTTTTTGAAATTTTACGAAATTTTGATTTTAAAGCTTTCTCGCTTCCAAACCGTTGACGACAAACAAAAAATTTCTTCACAAAATATTTAGCAAATTTAGTTTTATATCGGAATATATTAATTTCTATGTATAAAACTGCCCTGAGGCAGCCTTACCCGTTATAGGGTTAAACATTATTTAAATTTAAAAATAAAAATGTTGTATTTTGCGATGAGTTTTTTTGGATTATCTACCAAAAAAACTTTTTTATTTAATCGATTTAAAAACAAAAAATTCTTCGTGTCAACAATACTTTACGATAAAAGAAATTTCCTTTTAAACTAGCCAGCTGCTTGCGATATAGGTTAATCTTTGAAAAAAGTGGCATAAAAATCTGAGGCTCGATGAAAATCTGAGGCTCGATTTTGAGTTTAGAACCATGGTTTCTTCGGAAAATTATCTTAGAATATTCAACAGATTACGTTTCCGCTATACTCTTTGTAGGCAAACAAAATTTACTCACCCTAACTTTCATACATGTACATTAACGAAATTGTAGGTAATATATACATTAGCGTGTCCCGATAGAAAAAATTTTTCGGTAATAGCACTCAAACGATGCGTATTAACGCCCTGAACAATAAAAGTTCAGCATCAAAACTTTTTAAGTTGATCTTCAGTTCCCTACCAGCGATTAAAATTAGCGATTCTAGTACATTTTGACAAAAAAAAAGTTTCGACGATTTGTTTCAAATGTGGCTCAAACGTTTCGTATTTTAGTCCTTTTTAAGAAAAAAATAATTTAAAGTTTTTGATAGAGTAATTTTGGTCCACTGGAAGATGTTTTAATTTTTATCAAGTAAATTTCCTTACAATATTTTCTTTAACTTTTTGCATTAAAACACTAAAAATCTTTTCATATATGACCTGTATTTCCAAAACGTTTATTGTAAGATTAAAAATGTTTTTTTTTTTCGCTAAACGCGAGAAAAATCTGTAAAATTCAAGATATTACCTTTTTTTTCAAGATATTACATTTTTAATCTTACAATACATGTTTTTGAAATACAGGTCATATATGAAAAGATTTTGAGTGTTTTAATGCAAAAATTTAAAGAAAATATTGTAAGAAAATTAGCTTGATGAAAACTAAAACATCTTCCAGTGGTCCAAAATTACTCTACCAAAAATTTTAAATTATTTTTTTCTTAAAAAGGGCTAAAATACGAAACTTTTGAGACACATTTGAAAAAAATCGTCGAAACTTTTTTTTAGGCAAAATGTACTAGAACCGCAAATTTAAATCGCTGGTAGGGAACTGAAGATCAACTTCAAAAATTTTTATGCTGAACTATTATTGTTAAGGGCTTTAATAAGCGTCGTTCGAGTGCTGTTACTACAACGAAATCGCAAAAACGCTGTTTAACGGGACAAGCTAATATACATATATGTTCATGCATGTGCATATGTGATCATACATAAACACACATATTACCTCAAGTTTCGTTAATGCACATATATGCAGATATATGTAAGCATGTATGGAGATTTATTTATTCATGTAGGGGCATGCATGCATATTTATGAGCACCTTCAAACATACATTGAACCTTTATGGATCCATATGTGAACATTTTTAGTCGGGTATCCTAGTTCCCGCATAAACCTTTTTGAAATATGAGAAAATTTTTTTTGTTTAATTAAAATAATATTTCGCTAAAATTTTAAAGAAATTAAATTATAACGATGCTTATCGATCTAAATGATTTGAAATTTGACGTGAATCTAGGATATTGATTAAAAAAAAACTTTAAAGCGTTGTTTCGAGATATGGACTAAAATTTCGCAAAACAACGAGCACAATACGTAAATAAATAGTTAAAAAAAAAATATCAAAGTGTAAAATTTAAAATTTAATATCACAGAACTTAACTTTTCAACCAATTGTTTCATATTTACTCAAAAAAAGCGAATTTTATTATTAATACAGTATTGAGTATAAATTTTGCAAAAAAAAAGAAGTCATAACCCTAATGTGTAGACTTTTAATGTACATAATTATTAAATTTAACTAAATCATGAATAATATTAATTTAACCAATGCCAGTGTGGGTTATTTGATATCATTGTAGTTACAGTAGAAAATAATAGGCGAACTTTGTATGGTTTCATGTTAAACTTTAAACTAATAAATGGTTTAAAACAAATAGGACAAAACTAGCAATTGGTTGTTAGGGTAAGGCAAAAGTTATTACAGCTAAGATTTTGTTAAAAGATTGTTTAAATAGCTTTGGGACTACTCTTCCGAACTATTATCAAAATGCGTTAATTTTGGTAGGTTGTTTAAAAAATCAACCTTCAAAAACATTAAAGATTATTTTTCTAAAGTAAAACAACTGCAATTGCAGTTAAAACAACTACAAACGCATTACTGCACACATAACTGTCATGTCAGCTACTACATGACAGTTATGTGTGAACAGTTCTGAGGGTATTTAAATTTTCATTATTATTTGCAATGTGAAACAAAATAGTAGTGCCGATTTCCAAAGAATTTTATGAAGTTTTATCAAATCTATGAAATTATATATAACTTGATTAAATTAGATAGACTCGTTTTTCGGATCAAATTATATCTCATGAGATAAGGTAATGTATGCCGTTTTTCGTATCAGTTATGATAGGATGTGATAAAGAACTATGTATATAACTATATATTATTATATATACGTATATCGAAGCATTATTAATCGGTATTACAGTTGTGAAACAAAATTCGTGGCGGCTCGGTAAAGGGCCGAAAATAATTTCTGATTACCTTTCTGTTTGTTAACTCACGATCAATTAAAAAAAAAATCTCTTGTATTAAAAACTTTTTTTTTGTCAATTCCATCTTATATTTGACACTTAATTTAAGATCAAAATAAATATCAACAACAAACTAATGTTGCATGTGTTTATGGCGCACATGTGCAAATTACTTTAAAGATTAGTAGGCACAAACTAACTAAAGGAAGTATTATACATACACTAAGAGAACTATCTGCATGATATTAAGGAATAGGGCAAGCAAAAATAAGATATACATTTTCTTTTATTTTAAAGAATATAAGTATTTATACTTAAAACAAGTTCTGATCTTGAAATTATGCAAAAGTAGCTAAAATAAGCAAATATAAAAAAATATTCTAAAAAGAAGCTATCAAATCTTTTTCAGCTTATTTTTTTATATTTGCTTCTTTTAGCTAATTTTGTAAATATTAGCTACTTTTTGGTTTTTTTCTATAAAAACGAAGCTTATTTTAGCTTTTTTCTTTTAAAGTTTAACTTTTTTGATATTTTTTGTGTGTATGAAGTATTTTTTTTTTCTAATTGAAAGTTGAAAACTTAATATTACATGTTGCTGGTTTATCAATAAATATTTAACCAACTTAAACTTTGAAGCTCTGAAGAAAAACAATTTCTCTAATGCACCTTTGGCTGACGTAGTCAAGGAACAAATTTTCTTTGTGGTAACGATTTTATTAACGTCTTATTTTTATATTTAAACGGCTTATTTTATTTTATCTTTTTTCAATCTTTTTTGAAGCGATTAAAACATTGTTTTAGACCTTTTTTTGGTACCCCAATTAATGAATTTTTTAATTAAATCAACGAAGTAACACTGGAACTCGTCCATTAAAACTTTTTGTTAATGCAAGTTTTCATAAAACTTTATGAAATAAATAATTTTATTTGTGCGCCCCGGTAGGCTAGTTGATAGCTTGCTGGTTTATCAGTGCGGGGGTTGTGGCTGCGATTCCCACCAGAGGCACTGGTCTGTTTTCTTTACAACGCGTCTAAGGCCATAGCAGCTAGTGCTCGGTTAGGGTAACACTGTGGAACAAATTCAGGTTAGCAAAAGTTAGGTCGATTCTGAGAGTGAGGGGTGAAAATAAAGGCTAAATTAGAAGACCCGTATAGCGGCGTTTGTTTATGTTAGTTCGAATTGTTTTTTAATCGACCTTCAAACTTTGCAGTCAAATGCCGATTTTCAACATATTGTTTATATGGTTTTTTGGCGATAACTCGTCGACTAATTGCTATTTTTTCAATCTGTAAAAGCCAAATTATTGCTAGAGACCTGTCCAACAATTACAATTTTTTAAAAAAATTGATTTAGAAAATTTTTGTGGTGCTTATGAAGCAAAATCTTGAAAAATAATCAGTTATGACTCGAAACTCAGACGAAACTCGCTCGGTCGTGATAAAATACGGTATTCATTTTTTTGAAACTTATTTAATTTTGTGAGTGATTTAAGTTATGTTCATAGGTTTCATAAAAATAACAAAAAAAAAAACATTGTAAAGGGTCCGCCAAATAACTTTTTTTTTTTGAACTCCTGAACCAATTGGACTTTGTATGGCGTCATACCAAGGTCTTTATGCAAAATTTGTCTCAATGATGTCTCCGAAATGTTCAATTGTTGAGAACGACGGTGAATTGATGTTGATGGCGCTTCACGCACACTTTCTGCCACAGCAGCAATATTCTCGGGTGTGCGCACTGCTTTTGGCTTTTCACGCTTTGGTTTATCGATGAGGATGCCAGTTTCTTTCACTTTTTTCACAAGATATCGAACATACGGACCATATTCGTTCAGCGGAAGGATAAAACTAATTATCTGTCAAATCAGACATGAGCTAAGTGTTACCATTCACGAAATAAGCACTAGTTGAAAAAAAAAGTTAGGTGGCGGACCCTTTATATTATATATTGTATTAAAAATGTCGGAACCAAATTGTAAAATGGAACATTTTTGTGGACGTTTTATAGCAAGCGATGAAAAATGTGGCAATGCGAGTGTTTTTTTTTCTGGTTTTCAGTGAGTTCATCACTGACGTAAACTATGCCCCTATACAATTTGCTTTAATTCCTATTCAACTCTTATGCAATGGAAAAGTGAAAAGAAGAAGGCTATGCCTTTTGGTATACCAATGATGTGGTTTGACAACAGCCCGCATCAAAAAGAAAATTGCTATGGATGTATCAACTACCATAAAACTTTGAATAGAAGGAAAGCAAAGAATAAAACTTATGTAGCAGTGCCAAGTGTCCAATTAGCATTATCGCACTCAGAATTCGTTCCAGTACCAACATACCGAAGTATTGATCTTCAAACAGATATCAGTGCTACAACCGCCGCTGCTACATCCATGGATTTCTTCTCAGAATACGACCCTGGTGAAGGTACATCCCATGAAACATCCTAGTCACACAAAACAAATTGGATGGAATTGTTGCAAATTTGTGTCTGACTCAGAAAAAATCAGAACTACTGGCTTCATTTTTAAAAGGAAACAATTTGTTGGCGAAAGGTACCAAAGTAACAGCATATCGAAAACGCTAAAAAGAGTTAGAAAAGTTCTTCAATGTGAATGATGCAAAAAATTTTGCTTATTGCAACGATATTGAAAAGTTAATGGAGACGATAGGGTTAACCTATAAAAAAGATGATTGGCGTTTATTCATCGATAGTTCATTAATCGGCTTAAAAGTTGTGCTTTTGCACAAGACATATAGAATGCCTTCTGTTCCGATTTTCGATAATTTGAAACAATTATTTGGAAGTAGTCAAATATAACGAACACCACACTGATAGAATTTTCCTTCGTAGTATTAATGAAACGATTTCATTAAAATCGATTCATTGGTTTAATGAAAAATTTCATTAACTGAATGGAAATTCATTAATATTGGTATTTTTTTCATTAACATTTTTTATGATTTTTTCATAACAAGTTTGTTATAATTTTTATTAAAAATAAAAATTATGTTTTTTCGACCTTTAATTGTGCAATGAAAATGAAAATTATTCAAGTTCGAGGCCATATACTCTATATTTCTTCATTAGGATATTGTCCTAACAAATAATCTATAGAGTTTTTGTTTTCAAATTTATTATTTGACCCTTTCAGGAATGTGTTGATAGATCTATTTCGGGAATTTTCTAGGTTCCCATCATCAGAACACGTTTTGAAAGCGGTAACAATCCCATGCCAAACCTCAAGCATTCATATGAACTAGTTTACTCACTACATGAGAACTAATATACATATGAGTTTGAAATTAAAGATTATAACCATTGATCAAAAAATAAATTGAAAACTTGTTTGATGTGCAAGATCCACCTCTGGTGGATATTCAATACACGTTTTTTTTTTTTTTTTTTTTTGTTTCTCTCTCATTTTTTATATTTTGTTAAGTTAGTTAACAAAACAGGGAAAGTAAACTAGGCGGTACTTTGCCTTTTTTCACAAGTTTGTTATAATTTTTATTAAAAATAAAAATTATGTTTTTTCGACCTTTAATTGTGCAATGAAAAAGAAAATTATTTAAGTTCGAGGCCATATACTCTATATTTCTTCATTAGGATATTGTCCTAACAAATAATCTATAGAGTTTTTGTTTTCAAATTTATTATTTGACCCTTTCAGGAATGTGTTGATAGATCTATTTCGGGAATTTTCTAGGTTCCCATCATCAGAACACGTTTTGAAAGCGGTAACAATCCCATGCCAAACCTCAAGCATTCATATGAACTAGTTTACTCACTACATGAGAACTAATATACATATGAGTTTGAAATTAAAGATTATAACCATTGATCAAAAAATAAATTGAAAACTTGTTTGAAGAAATATAGAGTATATGGCCTCGAACTTGAATAATTTTCATTTTCATTGCACAATTAAAGGTCGAAAAAACATAATTTTTATTTTTAATAAAAATTATAACAAACTTGTGAAAAAAGGCAAAGTACCGCCTAGTTTACTTTCCCTGTTTTGTTAACTAACTTAACAAAATATAAAAAATGAGAGAGAAACAAAAAAAAAAAAAAAAAAAAACGTGTATTGAATATCCACCAGAGGTGGATCTTGCACATCAAACAAGTTTTCAATTTATTTTTTGATCAATGGTTATAATCTTTAATTTCAAACTCATATGTATATTAGTTCTCATGTAGTGAGTAAACTAGTTCATATGAATGCTTGAGGTTTGGCATGGGATTGTTACCGCTTTCAAAACGTGTTCTGATAATGGGAACCTAGAAAATTCCCGAAATAGATCTATCAACACATTCCTGAAAGGGTCAAATAATAAATTTGAAAACAAAAACTCTATAGATTATTTGTTAGGACAATATCCTAATGAAGAAATATAGAGTATATGGCCTCGAACTTGAATAATTTTCATTTTCATTTTTTCATAACTTCATAAAAAAAATTCATTAAATCAATGAAAAATATTCAAATTTTTTTCAATAAAAATTTTGACTTGTAATAAGAAAAAAATATTTTTTTTGTACTATTTTGAAATTAAAAAAAAAACTGAAGAATTTCTTCTAAGCAGAATTAACCAAAACTTTGATATAAATAATTTTTTTTTATTAAATTTGCCTAAAGCTAACAGTTTTTGACGAAATTCCAGGGAACAGATTCTCTAAGAAAAACGACATAGTTTTTTTTTCAAAACAAGACCTAAATTGTTATCGTTTTGACGATGTTACACAAAAACGTTATGCTAAACGATAATAAAGTTTTATTTTTAACAGCATTGTTAACAATATTTAACATTTTTATCTAATATGGTCGTAATTTAACTACAAAAAGTGGACTATAATCGTCGATCGTTCTACAAAATTCCAAGCCAGATCGATAAAAAATTACATATTTTGTACCGACATATAAGAAAATATGTCATCTTTTAACACAAATTATAAAAAATGTAAAGAAAGACTGAAAAATTTTGTAAAAATGAAGCAATAAAAGTAGAAATAAATTAAAATTGGTCCAGACCAGACCTTAGAAATAATATCAACGAATGATAATTTCTCAATTACCACCAAATTAATTCTATGCTAAAATAATCATAAGAAGTGCAAATTATTAAATATCAACGAAAATATTTCATACAAACTATGAATTTTATTCATTAAACACATGAAACTTATTAATTAATGAAAAAATGACATATACTTTAAGAAATTTTAATTGGGTCAGTGAAACCATTCATTAAAATTGATTTAATGAAACACCTTTCATTGACTCAATGAAACGTTTCTTTGGGGACTTTTTTATGAAAAAATTCATTGGATTAATGATGGAATTCATTAATACTACGCACAAATTTCTATCAGTGCAGTGGCGCATTTGCTGCGACCTCAAAATAGTTTCATTGATTACAGGCTTAACAGCATCTGGCCGTCCAAAATATCCGTGTTTTTTGTGCGATTGGGATTCACGATACTAGTATATAATTTGTAATAATACGATTATTAATTAATAATAAAAAAAAATATTTTTATTAAAACTTTTATTCGCTCAATAAAGAAGTTCAATTAAAAAATTAGTTTCATAAAAACTATGAAACTTTTCATTAATATTAAAGAATTTTTCTAACACTTTGTGAAGCCTTCATCAGTTTACAGAAAATTTTTATTTTTTTTTCGTCCACTCAAATTTTCTCTGTGTACAAAAAATAAATAAATAAATAAATAAAATGACAGAACACGTTTGTTAAATTAACAAACAAACAATATTACAAATAACAGTAAATTACAGTGAGGTACATTTAGTAACTGAAGTAAACATGTAATGAAAACTGTCAATGAAGAGGACATGACAAAGATACATGTCTAAAGCAAAAAAAACACACACAGGTATTAATGAATAAGTTTTAAAATCTAAAGAAAAAAAAACTAACTAAATTATTGCATAAAAAATTGACTTATTTCAAACAAAAACTAAAAAAAGAAAAAAAAAAAAAAAAACTAAATAAATTGTTGCATAAAAAATTTACTTATTTCGAACAAAAACTAAAACAAAAAAAAAACAAACGACCGACCGACCGATAAAAAAAAATGGACCATGATTTCTTTAACCTAAATATAATTTTGCAATACTTATACGAAACTAATTGGTTAAAAATAATATTTTGTTAAAAAAAAAATTGGATAAAAAAAACAGTCTAGTCTTAAATGAAACGTGATCTCAATGATCATTAAAGATATAAAACACAAAAAAAAAATTTGACAACAAAAAAAAAAAAAACAAAAGTAATCTTACAGAAGCTTTTAAATGTCTAATAGCAAATTGTCTTTACACTGTTCGTTATTGGTCATTGTAGGTACTACAAGGCATGCCATCGACGATGTTGTAGTCATAGTTCTTCTCTTGTACCTAGTTAGTACCTAGTTACAACTACTGGCTGTTAGTACTTAATACACTGAGAGAATTCTCTGAATGATATCAACGAATTTTTGCATTAAATCTTCGAAGTGTCACTGCCCTGCGGGAAATAGACCAGTCACTTATATGGTCACGTGACTAGAACTTTGTGTGTATGAACCAGTCCTAGTATCGGTTCTGTTATATGAAAGTCACCGGTACTTTTAACATGGGCTTGTCATAGGAGGTGACAATTGGTACATGTGGAGCACTGTGTGACGTGGCGAATAACTTGACCAAGGTAACCTATCACCGTACCGACTGAAATGAATATGCTACGGGACATGTTAGAAGTAGGTAGTGTCAAAGTATAACTATTTGAGGATTTATGTGATATGCAACAGAACCAGTGGGAAAAAAATTATCACGTGACTGGTGTAGGTGTACGTGGCCTAGAACTGGAGAAAAATTGTTGAAGGAAAACAGGTCACTTATTAAGCGCAATGTGTTCTGTCATAGAGGTAGTTTGAGTGGAATAGTTTTGTAAAGTACCACTGCACTGGTCTAAGGGGTACATGTCGCCGGCATGCGAAAAGTAATTAGCAAGTAACCTGTCACTTTTTATTCAGCGTGTGTCATATTATGTAAGGGTTGCTAAATAGCCCGTCCGGAACCAGTCACTGCGCTCATTCAAAACAGCGTGTCATACCACCTGTTCAAAAAACCTTCAAAAAGGCACAACAAAAATCAATTTTAAAATTAGTTTATTTTGTCTATACCCAACTCAAAACAATAACATTAAATTCATTATAACAATTTAAATTTGGAAAAGTACATTAACTAGGCAAGAAGTCCGGATGTGCAAAATATAGATTTTTTGCAAGTTTTTTTTTTATTTGCTAACATTGGTATTATTAAACAATTTCTACTAATTTTTATGTTCCAACACCTTTAGGTCGGATAGGTCGGATAGGTCGGAGTGGTAGCCGGCTCCGTGAGCACCAGCACACTTAGACTCTGAGGTCCGTTGTGATGCCACGAGACTGACGGATTACCGATCAGACTCCACCGTTGAACCAGTTAGAGCTCCTTACGAAGCTAAGGAGGTGCGGAATACCAGCACCTGAAAGATCCCCAAGATCGTGAAAGAACGCCGATCCAAGTGAGGCCCTCCTACGTAGCGCCAGCGCAGGACATGAACGGAGAAAGTGCTCAATACTCTCCTCCTCCTTCTCATCCCCGCAGCTCCTACAGAAGTCAGGCGATAACACCCCCAACCTACGAGCGTGCCTGACAATAAGACAGTGGCCGGTTATCACCGCCACCTTCCAACACCTTTAAAAAGCACTTCATGAACATTTTAATTTTGTATGCTGCATTATATCTGACAAACTTGGTCACTGTCTAAACAGTTCCATATTCAGTTATTTTAAACCAGTGAAGTGTTACGTCTTCATTTATACCGTCACAAAGTCGGTACATAAAAAATTCCTTCAGTGTTGTGTCCACTTTGTAGCAGTCAATGAACTGCATCCTTTGGTGCTAATTGCCATGTTTTCGTCCACTGCTAGTTTGAACCAGTTCAATGACCAGTAGCAACTGCAACGACCCTAGTTGCTTCATTACACTTTGATGTTATATTACTTTTTCTCCAGTAACGTGATATATCTGGTAGCAACCAGTGAATGGTTTCTCACCATAACTATAGTCACGTGATTGGACATTTCACCCAAACTAACACTTTTTGGTGCACCACAAGTTTGGTTTCACCAGTTGCGTGACGTGCTCCCCAATCATATATCACAGAGTTATCACTTTGGATCAATCGATCCTTCATTTCCCGCAGGGTGGAACTGATCCATTGAAACTTTTCATAAAATGTAATGAAAAATTTCATTTTATTTAATAAAAATTGCATACGACTAATGAAAACGTTTCATTAAAAATAGTTTCAATAAATCTATGAAGTTTTTTTTATGAAGTTTATGAAGTTTAAGAAATTTTTCATTCACATTGTGAAGAAAACTTCATCAGTTTAGTGAAAAAAATTTCATTAAAACTCATCCAAGAAATTCTCTATGTGTATGTCGTCTAGTTATCGTCAATTACAATCTTCTGTATTGAGAGGGGGTCACTAAAGTTGAAAAAAATATAAAATTGTTATAAAATACAGCTTTATAAATTTGTTAACTAGTTTTTTATTGCAATTTTATTTTTTTTTTTTGCATAATAAATTTGTAGTTTTTGTTATTTCTTGATGAGAACTTTGTTTTAAACTTGTTAGTTTTTTTTTTTCTTAAAGAGTTTAAAAAATATAATTCATTTGTTATAGACGATTTAACCATTGTTATGTCTTCTTTATGTCTATATTTGGTTATCTTAATTTATTTGTTATGTCTTATTACTTAAAATGAATTATTTACTTTAAATAAAATTAAAGAGTTTTTTGTATTTTAGACAGTTCACACTAACTAGCCGGTGGAATGTCAAACTTTTGTTTTATGGAAAAATCTACGTAACCGTACGAGTTCTGATTTAAAAATAAAAAATTTCAAATTGGTGGCACACAAATTTTTTTTGGGATTAGCAGCAATGCTTTCGCGTGAATCAATTTTTTGGAGTGCTGAAAAATTTATAAACAAAAACTCGAAAAAATTTTCGCTAACACATCTGGTTTTAGCGGAAATTGAGGTCAAAATTAAGAAAAATTCAACATAAAATTGATTCGCGCATGCGCGGTTTAAAGAGTTACGGGGTCAAATCTTATTTTAATGATAGACATTAGCATAAATATTATTATTTTATGTAAATATTAAATCGATCGGATAATATTTTTGTTTATAATGAAAATTACAGAATTAAATGTCGAAAAAATATAATTTTTATTTTTAATAAAAATTATATCAAACTTGTAAAAAAAGACAAAGTACGGTCTTGTTTACTCCCCCTTTACATCTTGTTTTTAAACAAAACAAAATAACTGTGGAAATAAAAAGGAGAATATAAATAAAAAGCGTGTATTGTATATCTACCAAAGGTAGAGCATAACAAACATGTTTTCAATTTATTTTTGATCAATGGTGAAAATCTTTAACTTCGAGCTCATACATTAGTTCTATTTTAGTGGGATAACAAGGTTATATGAATGGTTGATGTTTGCATGGGACTGTCACTTCTTTCAAAACGTTTTCTGATGATGGGAATCTAGAAAATTCCCGAAATAGATCTATCAACACATTCCTGAAAGTGGTCAATTAATAAATTTGAAAACTAAAACTCTATAGATTATTTGTTTTTACAATATCGTAATAAAGAAATATAGAGTATGGCATCGAACTTGAATAATTTTCATTTTCATTGCACAATTAAAGGTCGAAAAACATAATTTTTATTTTTAATAAAAATTATATCAAACTTAATACTTGTCTACATCAATTTGATCTCCGAAATAGATAAAAAGTAAAAAATAAATGCAGCACAAAATTGAGTGGCACATCCGTGGGTTAAATAGTTATGGGGTCAAATATGTCATGAATGGTAAATAACTTCATTACTGTTATTATGTGATAGCCCTAAAAGGATCGGATTAAGTTTGTATTCTCTGCAACATTTATTTCTTCAAAAATCGCTAAAAGGCAAACTTCAAATTGAAGGCATCTTCGAGAATTATGGGGTTCAATAAATCTTGAATTGTAGATTTTATCATAAAAATCATTATGTAAAAGTGCTAAATAGATCGGATTTTATTTTTTGGCTCTACATCACTTTTAGCTCCACAGTACTCTAAAAAATCTAACTTTAAATTGACTAGCGCATCCGCAGCTTAAAGAATTAAAGGTTAAAATCTGGCTTATATGATAGAGATCGCCTTTACTATTGTTATGTAAAAGTGCTTTCGTTTCTGCATCACATTTAGCTCCAAAAATCTATGAAAAGCTACAAAATTTTGAACTTAAATGGCTCTGGATACCATAATAATAATACAATCCATTTAGTACTTACACCCAATAATTTCTCACCGTTTTTTCTCTGAAGGGATTCACAATGGACCGTATTGGTCTCCGAGTGGAGTTGTGCCCTTGGGTACATAACCCTTCCTAACCTAACCTAACCTAACACCCAATAATAGTAGTACTGATATTTACCGATCACGCAGAACTGTAACAAATTATTTCTTAAACTGCGGAAGTGACATTGAAAAGAAATATAAAATTTTAAGATCTCCACACTTTGTATTGTCATATCAATTCATTGGACGAGTTCTAATGACGATTTTCATGAAAGTTATGAAGAAATTCATTACTAAAGTAAAGAAGTCTTAACTTTTTTAAAATAGTGATAACGGAAATTAAATTCTATGTCAGTTGACATTTTTAACATAAAAAAAACGAAAGGTCCTTTTTAGGGAACAGGCCACAATAGGGAACATTTCCTTATCTATATAACGACTTATATGGTAATGCTTTTCTACACTGGGAAATTATTTTTTTTGGATGAATTAAACTTAAATTGAATTAATTCTTTTGAAGCTCTAAATCAAAACATGTTTGCTAAGGTTCCCAAAGTCGCGAGTTTCACAAAAAACTGAAATTAGTCTATTTTTCCATTATATCAATCCTTTTAAATTTGTGCATCAATTTTAATAGTTTGGCGTGCTAAGCCCGTTTTCCAAATTATTCGACAAACCGTTTTTTTTTTATATTTCCGTTTTTTTAAACCGGTTTTTGAAAAATGACCGCTTTTGAGTTATTCGAGAAACCGGTTTTGTCGCCTCGAATAATTCGAAATTTTCGAATATTTTTCAATCTGAAAACTAGGGGAAATAATGATTTTTTGGAATACATTCCAAGCGTTCTCTCAATTTAAAATGCCAGCTAGTATAAAATCCTAGGAAGACAAATATGGTTTGTCCCTCACTAACCTTGTGTAGACATTTTTAAGAAAATATACAAATTTTGATAATGCAATAACACTTTATGTTTTTGTTCATTAGGATTTGGTCATTTAAAAAAATTGTTATATGGATAAACTGTTCATCAGAGCAATATAGTCGCGATATTTGTTAAGAAAGACCGATTTTTTTTAATGAACTTTTATCTCCGAAAAAGGGGCGTTTGTTTGGTGTATCTCAAGATTTAATAAAGCTAGTATCGACATTTAGCTTCATCTAATTACCAGCACAAAATCAAATTAAGCATTTTTTGTTATTCAAATGTTTTAGTGGTAAAAATGGGCTTGGAAATCTTAAAAATTCTATTTTCGGTACCACTTTCTGGTGGGCAGGAGAGGGAAGAGGGGCATACATGTAAACCTTTTTCTTTCTAATTTAAGGTCCCATAACAAGAATCTGAAAAATAGACACAAACAAAAAGTCGGTAGTGAAAAGGTTAAAAACTAGCTTATTTTTGTCTTCTTCTTCTTTTAGATGAAAAGGGCATTAATTATTGCTATCTTGTAATTTTTAATTATAAATTTAAACAAGAACAAAAAATTCTCATTGAGCTTGTGATTTAACTTAACAAATGTCTCCAGTAATTCTAAGAACATTGAACCCTGATGATTTCGCTGGTCCCTATCAGGAATAAAATCCGGATAGGGACCAGCCTGCAACAAATAAATTTTTCACAATTCTTTAAATAAGTTTTGGGATATTAGCGCATTTAATTAATAAAAATGTAAATAAGTTCGATTTATAGTAGTTTTCGGTTACTACACTTAGATTTTTCCTGACTCCTTCTGTTTCAAAAAAAAAGCTATAAAAGCTGGTTAGAAAGGAAATGTCAACATTTAAATTTTTAGTAGCTTTTTAAAATTTTATAAAAAAAAAATTTAGATATCAACAATTCATAACAATATTTAAAAAACCTAATCGGGTTTAAAATAAAAATCGGTTTTTAAAAAATGTAATTTTTTAAGTATTCGTAAACCAGGTTTTAAAATATGACGAACATTTGACAACTCTGAACTTACACAAAAGTAATAAAATAATTGGTTCTAAATTATTCAATTTTTTGTGTCTGCTGACCAATGAAAATTAGCGGAAGTTTTTTATTTTTTATTAAAATTTTAAATGAATCATTTCATTCAAATAACTAATTTGTAAATAGAAAAACTTTTAAAAGGAAGTAAAACCATTTTTCAACATTTTGCAAACTATAATGTTAAACTAATTTTTATCTGTTTTATTTATAATGAAAAACTTACAACTAATCAATAAAATTTCCGTATTGAAATTGATCACATTTAAACTATTCACACCTTAAAATGCATTTCCATTAAAAAAAAAGTTTAAAAAACACATTTAACAAATTTTAATACATTTGTATACGTTTGAATGGTTAAAATCAGATAACATACACAATTAATTAATTATAAATTTGATATAGATATTTAAAAACAATTAATTATAAATTAGTCACCAAAACTATACAAGATGACAAGTAAATTGAGTAAAAAAAACTAAAAAAAAAAATTATTTATAAACCGATTTAAAAAAGGTAAAGAACAATTAGCACCGATATTTAAAACACAATAAAAAAAGAATTTTTATATATATTTTATGTAAAAAAATCTATTGTGTGAAAGTCTAAAATAGAAGCGATTTTGTAACAAAATATCGTTGACTTATATTCAAACGGAGCTATCTACTTCGATGCAAGTATTCAGAAGAGTGAAAAAAAATTAATAATCAGCATATTTGTGGATTTGTAGTCCAGTTATTGAGCAAAAAAGGTGAAAAATGGGGAACAAAAAAAAAAAAACAGAATTTTTATTTTCATGCAAAATAAAGTTTATAAAGAAAAAAAAACTGCATTTTTATGGTTAAAGGCGTGGTAGAGAAGAATGAATTTTTTTTCTAAAAATCAAAACTACATTGTAAATTTTCAATTTTCTGAATCAGACTGCGCAGTTTCTGGTATTGAACCTTCGTCAGTGACCCTGTTTTTTTGAATAATGTAATATTTGTTATATTTTTATTTGTTCGATTGCGTCTATATGAAATTTTCTGTGCAATCTGATTTATAATGCCACATGCACTCGCACTACGCTTTAGACAGAGCGCTTTAGCGCACTGAGCTATCGTCAGGTCGAGTTTTGTTGTGATTAAAACTAGTTTTATTTAATACACGTTGTTTCTGTTCTTGCATACATAATCTCAGAAGTACAACTCCAACAACACAACAGTTCTATTTTTGAGAAACTTACCTCACTCTAATGTCCACTGTTTGTAATTTGTAATCCTGTTATTGAGTAAAAAAGGTGAAAAATGGGGGAAAATGTGCATGTTTGCAATTTTTAAGAAGGACTTATCGCAGGACTGGTATAATTTAATACTGAACAGGGTTAAGCAGTGTCAATTGTCCTAAAATTACCAATAATGTGACTGGTAAAGGGAGGACATACCACCTAAACAGTATGCTTATTAACAAGAAAAAGCCAGTTGGCCAGAATTTTACCCATTGGAAGCTGTTTAGTTTTCATTTATTTTATACGATATGGGCCTTTTACGACAGTCTTGTGGTATGCCCATCTTTGGTTAGGTAAGGTCGAAAAGAGGATTCGGAGAAGGAAATGCTTCCCTAATCCGACTCAAGTCCCTGATGACTTACACTTAAGCCAAAATGTCGGCATGTTGTGCGCTCTAAAAAATCGGTCCCATGTCTATTTCCTACCCCAGAAACACCGTCGCACTCACGAAATTCCTCAACCTCTGCCATCCTATGCCCCTAAGATCCCTCAATGTGGATATTGGGTTACTGGATAGTATTTCGATCCGGATCCCTGAAAATGCCGGGCATTCACGGAGATAGTGTTCCAGGGTCTCCTCGTCCCATCTTTGGTTGGTCCTGTGGCCAGTTGTTTACATAGGGTAGGGTTTAGCAGAGGACCGGTCTCTGGCACGAAGGGACCGATCCTGTGGCACACGCAGAACCGGTCCCATTACCCCAAAATATAGAAAAAGTGCTAAAACTCTGCCTTGAACCAAAAAATTCGTATGGCCATTCAATTATTACTGTAGCGCCAACTTGACAAAACGAATGATGCAGAAATTTTTATTTTTGGGGTTACTTTAACGTGCAACTCCCAGGATTGAAGTGTTGTACTGTGTTATTAAATAACTGCTACTGAACACTACATGTAATTTTTTACATAATAATTTGTAATATTAGCTGCGTTACAGTAGATAGCTCCGTTATTTTAGTTAAAACTAATCAACATAAGTAGATAGACCCATTAAATTACTTTTATTAATATTAGAAATCAGTAATTTTTTACTGGTCTACATTTAATGATTTTTGATGCTTAACATAATTCTCGAAATAATATTATACAGATATGTACCATGAAAGCTATATTGAGCGTAACTTAAATATGCAACTGGAAAAACGTAATTTTTGTTAAGTCGAGAATGCTTAATGCAATGGAGCTCGCCGTTTTAAAAAGTTAGCGCTTGTCTTCCCAATGTTCACGTTATAGAGTTCGGTATTTATTTTTTCAATTTGGCTAATTTATTAAATTTAAGTCAACTTAACTATATTGAGTGTTCACAACATTACATTCCCCAGTAAAATAGTAAAATCCAAATAACAGGTTGCAGAACAGCTTATACTGTATTATAACAGGTTCTAATTTCTGTTCTGTAACTGGTTCTTTTTATATGGAGTTTGTCCTATTTGCAATAGGTTCTTTACCTCCAAACAAGAACAGGCTGCTTTAGAACCTGTTCTAGAACCAGTTATAGAACTGGTTCTGGGTCAGTAACACCTTACATTTCGACTCCCAGGAACCTGTTCTGGAACCGGTTCCATGTAACTGATTGTAAAAGAAGTTGTTCTAGAACAGGTTCTAATGTAATCTGTTCTAAAAAATTTTGCTGGGTTATATCACAAATTTTTTTTTGTCAAAAATAAAAATTTTTTTAAATTTTTATTAGAATTTTTACCATAGTTCCATAATTTGAGAAAGTATTTTAAAAGAAACGAAATCGAAAAAAAAAAATGGGAATAATTTACGGAAAGCCTTGTTAGAATCAATTAACGCGAAAATTGTTTTTCTTACAAGTGGAGTCTCCCAATGGGTTCTCTTCGATCTTAATGAAATTTGGATATGTGATAAAAAATAAAAAAAATAAGGGACACATATTTTTTTCTACTTGAGGGGTAAAAATGTGGGGTCAAAAATTACTCCATTTTACGGTTTTTTAGGTTTATTTCGGTCCATTAAAAATAACTAAATGAAAGATTTTCTGAAGTATTTTTGTTATTAAAAAAAAATGTATTTTGGGTAACATTAAATCTGGAGTTTTATTAAGGAAGTTTACAATTAAACTTAAGCTACAAATAATGCATAGCAATGCCTGCTTAATTTAATCGAGGGGGTGTTTGAGCTTTTTCCTATATTCAAAACTGTTTGGTTTTTATGCAACTCTTCCAGAAGAGCCAATTTCCCCTATATTTCAATTAATTAAAATATTTGGAGACTCTGGGTCCACTATATAGGCAATGTTGGTATCAAAACTTTTGTTTTCTTGAGGACTTTATTCCTGTGTACAAATAAATCTAGTTTTTGTAAATTAAAGATAAGTTTTTATACAAAAACGAATAAATTTTTAACCATAATTTTTAACTATGAAACGTGAGATTGGGCAGCTAAAAAACGTCTCTTTTTTTTGCTCCTTTATAACCTTGTTAGTAACTATAATTACTGTAGATATCTCATTTTTTGCTCTGCAAGTTTTTGCAAAAAAGAAACCAGTAATGAAAATGAAAATTATCCAAGTTGGAGGCCATACTCTATATTACTTTATTAGGATATTGTCCTAACAAATAATCTATAGAGTTTTTGTTTTCAAATTTATTCTTTGACCCTTTCAGGAATGTGTTGATAGATCTATTTCGGGAATTTTCTAGGTTCCCATCGTTTTGAAAGAGGGTAACAATTCCATGCCAAACATCAAACATTCATATAAACTAGTTTACTCACTACATGAGAACTAATATATGAGCTCGATGTTAAAGATTATCACCATTGATCAAAAAATAAATTCAAAACTTGTTTGTTATGTGCAAGGTCCACCTCTGGTGGATATTCAATACACGTTTTGTTGTTTTTTTTCCTCCTTTTTATTTTTTGTTTCGTTTATAAACAAAAACAGGGGGAGTAAACTAGACAGTACTTTGTCTTTTATACAAGTTTGATATAAGTTTTATTAAAAATAAAAATTATGTTTTTTTCGACCTTTAATTGTGCAATGAAAATGAAATTATTCCATTATTCGAGGGCATACTATTGTCCTAACAAATAATCTATAGAATTTTTGTTTTCAAATTTATTCTTTGACCCTTTCAGGAATGTGTTGATAGATCTATTTCGGGAATTTCAAGTTTTCAATTTATTTTTTGATCAATGGTGATAATCTTTAACTTCGAGCGCATATATTAGTTCTCATGTAGTGAGTAAACTACAAATGCAGATAGCTCCGTTTGAATATAAAACAACGATATACTCTATTTAAAATAAGATTTATGTTTGATAAAACAAATCTATTTTGAATGTGTTAATTTTTATTTTATTTATAACTATTATATGCAGTTGTTTCTTTATTAAATTTTTTAGTTGTTTTTTCTCAGTTTTTTTTCCCCTATAAAATAGACTATGATGTTCTTTGGGATATCTTGTATCTTGCATATTTTGAAAACCAAAAATTTTGAAGAAAAAAAAAACAGTTTAACAAACTATATTTCGTGAGATTAATAACATACATGTAACATGGCATATGTATGGCACACAAAATTTTGAAAATCGAAAAATAAAATAACATTAGGAGGTTTTTGTGTGAAGGCATTTAGGCCACTTTATATAAATAGTATATTGTTGCATGCCAATAGACTATTATTTGAAACTACCGCATACATACATTCAAACATGTGGACACCGTATACTATACACAAAGATCATTTTAATGTGTATCAGTGGTCAAAACCATTGGACATTCTATTTGCTAAGAGCTGCCGATGCTGAGTTTGACCATTTAAACGTCAACAAATGCCTGCTGTTAATATAAAAATCTTAAATATACATATTTCACCAAATAATGAACGTGGAAATACATTTTTAACAGGAGGAGGAGAGATAAATTTAAGTATTTAATAAATAATAAAAATGTTAGAATAGCTAAATGAGTATATGGAATAATATTTTAAGGAGATTAATAGATTTCTGTGGTGTAAAATTAAACTTAATTTGTGATGAATGTTACAAAAGTTTTAAAGAAACTATTTTGTATTTCAATTCAATACTTAAATATTCTAAAAATTCTATGTTTTAATTAATTTATTTGCATTTTAAAGTACTTTATTTAAAATTGGTCATATGGAGGGCGTATGATTGATATTAATTAAGACTTTAATTATAAAAATCTTAAAAAAGTGCCTAAAATGAAAAGTGTATAAAGGCACTTTAAATAGCAAATAATTACTAACATATTAATATTTAAAAATACTTGCAAATCACAGAATCATAGCAAAAATAATAGAAAATTTTAAGCTTAAATCAAAAATGATTTTAATTAGCTTTCATTGAATATTGTGGAATATTATTTCTCTCTTAAATATACGCCTATGATCTAACTATATAAACTTGTATATGTTACTTTCCTAGCCAACTGTCCATCTAAAAACAAAGTATATCGCAACAATTTGTCTCCTCTACGAGGCGATTTAAAAATTAAACAAGATTTCCTCAGGCAGGAATGAAATCCGGATAGGGATACGCCTACATCAGATTGCTTTTCACAATTTGTTAAATAAGTTTTGGGACTTTAGCACATTTAATTACTATAAATGCAATTAATGTTTATCCCGATGAAAATAAATGTAAATAACAAATATGCAGGTGCTTGTGCAAATTTAAATGTAACTGACACTAATAGAAAACATATGATTTTCTATTGTTGATTTACTTGAATAAACGTCACTACATTGCTAGGTCTGTCAAAAAAATAGAGTAGTATTTGGAAGATGACAAAGCCAATTGTGACAATTTTTGTTGTTGTTTTTGTTTTTTCTTTGATATTTTAAATTTTGAATCTCGCTCCTAGACGAGGACAAGAAATTCTCATTGAGTTTGTGATTTAACATAACAAATATCTATAGAAATTTTAATAACAAAGTCCCCTGAAGATTTCCTCAGGCAGGAATGAAATCCGGATAGGGACACGCCTACATCAGATTGCTTTTCACAATTTGTTAAATAAGTTTTGGGACTTTTGCACATTTAATTACTATAAAAGCAAAAAAAAAAAAACTTTTAAAACTGTTTCAAAAATTGGTAAAAGTAGGCGTGGTTGGTTAAATATTAACGAATTTTGAGCTCATTTTTAGTATATTATTTTTAATTATTTAACTGAATTCAGAAAATGCTAAAAGTTTGACTATTTCGATATATTTTTTATGGAGAATATGAGTAATTTAAAAATTTTCAACATCTGCTGAAACTGACTTCAGATGCCTCTTATTTTTCAAGTTTTTTTGAATTGAGAGAAATGATGGACAGGGTTAGGTACTTAAAAACAATGACATGCAAATTTTTATGCCTAAAAGTCTCCACCTACATAACACC